>VXAC01007472.1:248189-263503 GCA_013399225.1 Rhipidura dahli | reverse complement strand
TTTTTTTTACTTTGACAGCCATAAATGTTTTCCATTGAAAGGCCACCTTTACACTTCTGAGCAATGTGAAGCACTATGGCTATAAAGGCTAACTATTGCATAGTAGTCTTTAGGAACTAGCATGATGTATACTGCTGTTGATCACCAGGGGTTACACAGCCCTCTGCTTCATTACCCTTGCAAGATGCAAGACACAGAGCAGCAATAGCACAGCTCTCCAGCTGCACATATACTGGAAAACCCAATGATCTTTGCATATACTGAGACATCTGTTGTTACGTAACTTGTCCTGGTGGCATTCAGAAGTGTCATCAAACTCTCTAGACTTTATTTTTATTGTTGCTTGATTAAAGTGTGAACTGTCATGATAAATATCCTCATGTAGTACTAGTGCGATCAGTAGTATTACTATTAGTGGTACGGCACCAAAAGCAACAGAGAGATGTTAAGCAAGTTAGTGCAGGTACAGAGAAAATCTGAAAGCACTTCATGCTATAGAACAAGTGGCATTGCTTTTCTCAAGCACACAACAATGCTTCCCGCTGGCTCAGTAGCTGTGCTTTGTTTCCTATCTCCCTTTTCAGTACTTTAAGGTTTATCTGAGCTTTTTCCACCCTCTGTTTAGGGTGAAGATAGAATACTTATGCCCAGATTAGAACAGTTAAGAAGAATACAAAAGAGGAAGGGGCACAGAAGAGGATCTCTGTTCCAAAGAAATGCAGGGGAGTCATAGTAAACTGACATGCAGGGGAGAAGAGAAACTCTTCCAGTTTGAAATATTAGCATACAGTGATGCCATGGAGGAACAAAGCACTCAGGAGATGGACATGTCATCTAACATGTCCTTTTCATTTTCTTGTGCTAAACAGGCAAAATCAGAGAATAAGGGGAAGTGAAACTAAGGTGAGGCTGAGGAAAGAAAGATAAGCGAGAAAAAAAGTGGGGGGGGAATGGGAGGTAGTGACAAAAGAACAAGGAAGTTGAAGTGGAAAGAAAGGGAGGAAGGAACAGACAGGCACAAAGAACATGAAAAAGGCAGAGCACATACAAAAGAGACACTTAAATCCCATGGGTACTGCAGAACTAGCAGTCTGGATAAATGTTACCCAGCTTTGGGTCTTGGTTGCTCTGAGGACCACAGTTGAAAAACATCAAAACTAAAGAACACATATGAGTGTTAACAACAACTACAAGGAAGGAAAGAAAACACAAGACAGAATTGAATCTAACAAAGCTGAAAAAAGTAAATTAATCTGTAAAAGGGTAACTCTACTCATTATCAAGTAATTAAATGTGGGTGGCAGTTATTATGGGAAACACAATCTTGTATGTGAAAGACATTGTACTTTGGCTTTGTTAAATTCTTTACCAGATAAACTTCTTAAACTTTTTCTGCATCAGTTTTACCAGGTTTTTTTAAATAAAAAAGATATACTACTCATAGAGGCATGGAAAGACTAAGTGACTGCATCTTAAAAGGCATGGAAAGCCTCCAGTGGCAGCAGCTAAAAGAGTATAAAGCATTAATTAAGATATTGGCAAACAGACCAATGAAGAATAAGAAGCAATACCAATAAAATAAATACAAAACCCTCACATACAATTTTTCTTTTTTATTATTCATATGTGTAACTGTCAATTTACATTTGCTGGGTTGCAATGGTCAACTTTTTTTTCTTTTTTTTTTTTTTTCATAATTCAGTTGCCTATTCCTGTTAATTTTCTTTAAAAAATAAAATAGCATACCAACAGTTTAATGGTGTTCTTGTTGTAATAGACAAAAACAGTAAAATCATCTGACAGAACTTGAGAAAAAAACCCCAACCTGACAGAAACTTCACGTGACTCATGATTACGGATAGCAGATTACATCGAACCTAAAGTATGATGTCACCACTACAGCAACTAACACTACATGTCTACGTTGCAAAAGCTGATATCAGAGCTTCTGTTCATTTGTTTTTTTCTAACGCTCTTTATGTTTAAGCAATGAAGGCTGTTTGAACTTTTGCTGTAGACTCCAAGTGCAAGGACTATTTCATTAAACAGCTTGTCAAAGATCTTAAAAGGCAAATGATTTCAGACAGAAATGCTAAGACTCTGCAAAGTCTCTAAAAGAGGTCAGACAGCAACAGGACCCATCCTTTTCTGAAATCCTCCACAAATAAGCCAATGGTGGGCAATATTTAATTTTAAGAACAGTAAAGCAATTTCAATCTGTGCATATGGTTAATATTTCACCTGCTTAGAAGGTGAAGTGCTAAGGGATTACTTTGAGAAAGAACAGAAAAGAAATTAAGAACAATATTATTAAAGATGCTCAAGTTTCTTTCTTTGGCCTCCACCCAAATATCTTCATTTATTCTGCATGTAAGAATGGTACTCATGAACAAATTAGTGGTGATAAACTAGGACAGAAACCAAATTACCCATGCTACCAAAAGCAATTATGTTTTACAAAAATTTGAGAAACTGTCAAATATAACTGACAATATCAGTCATATATATACTGATGCATATATATCAATATATGTGAGCATGTACTTTGACTATGCATATAACTAGTTTTTCTTCTAAAATCTCAGAACTGAATTATTTAAACATTGCTATGTATTTCATAATTTCAAGGAGTTTGTTTTAGTTAATGGGATTTTGCTCTTTTTGACCCCTGTCTGTGCCCTGGACCATATATACCTTCTGAGAACATACCTTCTTAGTTGCATTCTTGCTTAACAGTTGCATTTGGACTATAGAACAAGCGCAGCAATGGAAGACTAAACCAATTTTCCCAAAGCAGAATATGATATAGAATAATTTTGAATTTCTTAATTTTCAGCATTGACTTTGCTATGGAAAAGATGTTAATTTAGTATTAGGGATTCCCCATGCAAAGTCCAGTATACAAACTTCTGTGAGTCAGTCTGCTTTTGGACCTATCAAATACCCATAGTCTTCCAGTTGGCTCTAATTTTGACTTTGTTCCGTGTTATTCATTTTTTTTAATTTCTCATAGCTGAGAGTGGCACCAGAGAGTCTGGCAGCTAAGACATTCTCTATGAGCTACTGACTAATTTATTTTTTCAAGGGAATGATGATAAAAATGGGACTCCCAGGTATAGACCATTTTCCCTAATTCTGCCAGTGTTCTGTTCTGTGCCTCTGCTTCCTTCTTTGTACTGTAAAAACAATATGTATTTTCCTCTTTTACACTAAGAGAGTACAACTATTGGATCACAAAACAGTTGATAAAGTGTTGAGGTGTTACTCAAGACTGAATCATTACTTGCAAGGAGTCAGTCTATGGCCTCTAAGTTGTAATCACATGTCCTGCCTTCTGTAGCTGGACCAGTGTAAAAGCTGAATGCCCCAGCTCTTTACTGCTAGTGGCATAATTGCCCTCTAGCTCTATCCTCTCAGAATAATGACTTAATTTGCACATGTTTAGAAGGAGGATTATTCTATCCTGGTTTGTTTAGAGAGAACCTGGCTAGGGAGCAATTACACATGTAGCTACACTAGCAAATGGATGGGGTAAAGCATTCTCCAGTGGTGGACCATAGAACAGAGCTGGCAAAGTTACCTCTTCTCTCAGCTGGAATTAAACCAGGGTTGGAGACTCACAGTTGAGCTGTTCTTTACAGTAAAAGTAACATCATTCAAATCAATAGAGCCACTAGTCACATACATCACTTTGAGTAGCATGTGCAGCATCTGACCCAAAACACCTACTGCTTTTGACAAAAATAATTTCTTGTCACGTAAAGACATGTGAAGTTAGGTGTTCCTGAAAGAGAGAACTTTCAGGCTCACTAACCACATGTTGGTCAACAGCAAATACAGTAACTTAGTTCCCTGGATAGAAAAACAAGCCTAAAATCTGAAGCGCTCTGAATTCCCATGGAGCAAACACAGTCCAAAATGTTCCCCTATGCCATAAAGCTCTTTTGAGTATCAGTTCTAAACATGAGAGACCAACTCCTCTTCCAAAACATTAATCCTGTGACAGTCTGATGAGGCTTTTGAGCAAATTTTCACTAACAGTTCATTGATAGGTGTCTATTCACCAGAAACTAGATTTTTTGCACGGAGGCCAGAGAATGTTGCCAGGTCTTGATGCCTCTCAGCCATTACTGGAAATGTTGCGACTGTGCCCAAATGTGAAAGGCAGTGTTACCAAATTACCTGTGTGGCTTCAAGGTTCCTTGACTTCCTGTCCTCTATTAATGCATCCACTGAATGAAGGCATAAATACTGCATTTTTCTCTGCCCACTGCTTTTTAATTTGCTATTTGAAAACATAATTAGTCAAAATGAAGGTATAACAGGTAATCCCACCCACTATGCATCACTAACAAACAACAGTTTTCCCCTTGTTTCTCCAGTGGAGCAAACCATGAGCTTTTTCTCAAAAGTTACAAGGAAAAAGTTGTGAGGTTTGCAGGGGGTATTGTTCATTTGCAGGGGGGTTGTTGGGGTTTTTTGGTTGTTTGGTTGGTTGTGGTTGTTGTGGTTGCTGTTGTTTTGTGTGAAGAGGGGTTTCTATGGATCTTGAACAGGACAGAAAACATCTGACCGTAGTAATTGATTTTGAGAGGATACATCTACCCCACCCCCCCCTCAAAAAAACCTCCATTTAGGAAAAATAAAGTATTTTAAAACTTCCATCACGGTGAAGGCACATTCAGCACAGGTGGATATCTTGGACCATCCCAAAGCATAAAATTCCAGTTTTGTGCCAGCTGTACAAATCTCTTGCACTGTGGTTAATTAATAAACACTGGAATTTGAACCTGGATTAAGTATTCTGGAATCTGTTACAACCATTACCTTTCCCTATTCAGTTGCTTCTCTCAGTCCTTGCTAATAAGCTTCCTGTTTTTCCTCCCCTGAGGAAAAAACGGGAGAACAGTGTGTTCAGAATACATGATTCTGTAAAGTTACAAGTGTAAATTATTATTTTTACTAGATTATGCTCCTCTAGCTACACTACCATAGCAAACCTTTTCCTACGGATATATATTTCTGTATTTGATATACAATGGGTATATACGAATATATGGTAAATTTACTAGCATTGACTGGAATTAGGTGATAAGTTAGGTGGATTTGGACACACAGGTTACAAAGAACTATAATTCCTGACTGAGAGTCAGATGTTCCTCAGTTCACTGCATGACAGCCTACCAACAATCCCGTAGTTTGTGATATCCTGGATGATTTTTTTTGTATTTCATACTTTTGATACTCCTGTAGGACACTCACAATATTTCATTCAGAGTTTTTTGCATGGAAAAGCTTAATTTGAAAGCCTCAAACAATTTGAGAAGTTCCAGTCTATAATGATGAGATTCATGAAACAATTCCTTTTGCTCAAAGACATTACCCGCATGCACTTTTACTGTGCTAGTGTTACTACACATTTCCTTTCAAATTTCCCTGCATACCCCTTTCTCCTTTAAAACAGATACTTTCAATAGAGCTATTTTTAAACAAGACATTTTTATTAACATAGATTTAATTAATTTTCCCAAGGTTTCTCTGGATATATATTTTGCAAAGCATTTTCCTTTTCTGCCATAAAAAGAGTTTTCCTTTTCTGCCATAAAAAGCTAGAGTTTTCTAACTT
The DNA here is from genome assembly GCA_013399225.1 of Rhipidura dahli. NCBI lineage: Eukaryota > Metazoa > Chordata > Aves > Passeriformes > Rhipiduridae > Rhipidura > Rhipidura dahli. The sequence continues at coordinate 257,877 of VXAC01007472.1, read as the reverse complement.
TAATGGAAACAAAATGCACTTTTTGCCTAGAGATCCTGTGGAACCATCTGGACATGGTCCTGGACAAACAATTCTTGATGGCTCTGCTTGGACAGGGGGTTTGGACAAGATGACCTCCCTTCTAACCTTAACCGGTGTGTGATTCTTTGTAATGAGACAGCTAAATTAACAGGGATGCTCAAATATACCTATCATAGGTCTTCATTCACTCATTGAGAAAATCCACAGTCAAGTGCTAATGAAGTCAGTATGTGGCAAGCCTGTAACAGCTGCCCTTAACTTTCACTGATAGTTGTTCTCATTTAAATGGCATAATATTCAATATACTGTTGTTGAATATAGCATGGCAAAATGCATGCCTTGGGGGCTACAATGTGACTGAGTTTTAGCCAGATAAACTGAACTGTGACCTAATGGGGTATTACAGGCTTTTACACCTTTCAGATGCATAGGTCACAATCTCAGTCTGTACAAACATCTATGTAATTATATTACAAGCCATTCTTGTATATATTGAGATCATTCCAAAAGATAATTAAAACAAAATCAATATGAGCATGATTCAACAGCCTTTAAAGCAAGAAAACTACTTATTTCAGTCAGTCTTCTTGTCTGTAAGAGACACAGAATTACATTCCATGCTTGTAATATATTACTCCTAATTATTAATCACATTTAGTAACCAGCAGATTTCTAATATTAGATCTTAAAAATTGTGCACTTTTACATGTATTCCTTTACAAATCAAATTTTTTCAGCCCTCTAGGTCAGTAACATTCAGAATCCAGGAATCTAAAATATGATGCAATATGCACATAATGCCAGTACATATCTCTGTAGATATCTCTTATGTATCTGTCTTAATTATCTATCATATGTAAAATCCATAAATAAGTAACCATGCATTTATATCTTACAAACATGATGTACTGTATATGTACAGTATAAATATGATGGATATACCTTTATATGTACATTTTAGACTGGTAATAGAAAAAATACATTGTGTTCTATTTGAATAGGTGTAACACTCAGCCTTTACTAAATAGATGCCTGAGAGAATCCTGAAACAATTAAAGAGATCCATTCCATATATGTCCTAACAAGAATAAAAAGATTTCATTATTAATGCACAAACCTTTTTAGTTCTCTTTCTCTAGGACTGTTTTACAATTCAGTACATTTTTCTGTGAAAATCCATATAATAGAGCATTTAAGAAAATATTTATGAGCACAGAAGGTGAAGTTTTCCATGGAATCACATAAAGCTAATTTACTTCTTTCACAAAAAGTACAGAAATCTGAAGAGGAATTAAGAAATAGAGCCAGAATTTCTCTGAGCAGGTATAAATGCCATATTTTCAATAAAGTTCTAAGCATGCTACCATTGCCTAAGAAAGTAAAGGAATAAATCAGCAAATGAAATTTTCAAAGATTTTTAGGCATGTCTACTTCAATAACTGCATGAATTCTAGATGATGCAGAGCTCCCACAAAGCCAGTAGCAATTAAGAGAATTCAGAAGTATGTAGTCTTAGGTTATTAATCAGAAATAGTCCTACGAAATGTAAATAGTCACTTTGGAACTAAATAGTTTATGAAATTTTTGAGATAAGCAACTATATTTATATTTATGACCATACTCATAAAGCAAGCCTGCCCATTTTTCTATTTTTCTTTTGTTTGCCTGTTTCAACTAACCTGCATTCAACACTTTATTTAAACCACGTTTCAAAAATGGCCTTATTAAAAAAGGCTTGTCCCGTCTGTACATTACACTGCAGGGATACTTTCCAATATAACCATGATCACAGCCCCCATTTCATCTATACCTCTTTAGATATCTTTCAAAATAAGGAAAGAAAAGATGATGGAGCTGCTGACTTGAGTCTTAATTGCCCAAGTCAAACAGCAGCCCTTGAAAACTTGCCAGCTGCCTTTCATGGCCAGATCATACTTGCAGGTAGATAACCTCAGTATTTGCAGTATTTACGGCATTTCCTACAATAAATGTAAGCAAGTGCAAATAAATACTATGGTATGAAGGCACCTGTATTTTTTTAGCTTAGGAGAAATTGAATATTTTATTTTGCCAACACCATCCTTAGGCTTCAACATGCCAGACTAAATTCACTTCATATCCTTCTACCTCTCTGGGTGTGCCATCACTACATCCATACAGCAACAACAAAAATATCACTTAACTGGGTTTGAAAACATGCTTTGCTTTATTTCCTACCTGAAGAATGTAGCCTCGAACATAGTCTCGAAGTGTCCAGCCTAAGCCATGTAAAATATGCAACACCTCCTCTTGCTTCAGTACACTGAAGAGTCGGTCAAGCAGTATCTTCAGTCTCACAGGCACAGCCTGAGTACCATAGAGCATCAGGCTGCTGATGTCGAACACAACATTGGACTGCACAATCTCCACTTGGGTTGGGTGGTAGAGGTGCTGAGTACTAAGTTTGTCCAAGGCTGAAAGAAAAGAGGTCAAGTATAAGGAAACAGCAAAGACAAGAAAACAATTCCAAAGACTCATTTATAAACATCACATTTGGCAGATGCACTTATTTTCCAGAGAAATATCACCTGAATGATTCATAGAAATGTAGAATCCCAGAATACTGTGTTGTGCAAGGGACCTTTAAATGTCATCTAGTTCAGCCCCCTGCCATGGGCAGGGACAACAACTAGATCAGGTTGCTCAAAGCCTCATCCAATCTGATCTTGAATATTTTAATGGATGGGGCATCTACAACCTCATTGGGCAACCTGCTCCAGTGCCTCAACATTTTCATAAAAACTTCTTGATATCTGTTATCTAGATCTACTCTGTTCAGCTTAAAGCCATTACCTCTTCAATCATTACATGTCAAGCCATTACCTGTCCAATCATTACATGTCCTTGTCAAAAGTCCCCTTCCTGTCTTTTTGTAGGCCCCTGTTCAGTATTGAAAGCCCACAATAATCACCAAAGAGCCCTGCCCAAGCTTCTTTTCAACTCTTTCCCAGGCTGAAGGATCCCAACTCTCCCAGCCTTTCCTCACAAGATAGGGGGTCCATCCCTCTGATCACCTTGGTGGTCTCCTCTGGACTTGCTCCAAGAGGTGCATGTCTTTACTTTGCTGAGGACCCCAGAGCTGGACCCACTATTCCAGGTGAGGTTTCACCAGAGGGGAGCAGAGGGGCAGGATCATCAACCACACCCTGCTGGCAATGCTGCTTTTGATGCAGCCCAGGATATGGCTGTCTTTCTGGGCTGCAGGTGCACATTGTTGAATCATGTTCAGCTTTTCATCCACTGAAGTTCCCCAGCTCCTTCTCTGAAGGGCTACTCTCAATGAGTTCATCTCCCAGTGTGTACTCCTGCTTGGGATTGCCCTGACCCATGTGCAGCCCCTTGAACTTGACCTTGTTGAATGAACCTCATGGGTCCACTTCCTCAAGCTTGTCCATGTCCCTCTGTATAGCATCCTGTCCTTCTGGTGTGTCAACTGCGCCACTCAGCTTGGTGTCATCTGCATATCTGATAGCCTCATCACTATGTCATTGATGAAGATATTAAAGAGTACTGGTCCCAGTATGGACTCCTGATGGACACCAGTCATCACCTAGGGATCCCTTTTAACAGATGCAGTCCAAAACAGCCCTAGTTTCCAAAGGTCACAAGTAATTTTAATTGCTATGGTAGAAGGTTTCTCAGCTGAGACTCAGGCAGTACAAAACTCATAGTGCAAGAGAAATTTATGGTTAACTAATGATCAAGACTAAAGGAATGCCAAATTGAATAGGACTGTTAAAGGTTAGATACTTAATCTCTAGTGGAAAAAAAGAACAGATACTCCCCTAACTTCAGTCTTTTAAACATGTTAAACCTAAGGCTTCTGATTTACCAAAAATTTGATCATGAATTCACTGCTACTTGAGCTGGCTAGTTCTTTTCACCTGGCTTTATGAATTCCATATTATTCACTGTGACGTGAATAATTTAAAGATAAGGAAAGTTTGCAGGACGAAGGTAATTCTTATCCCCTTGTGAAGTTAAAAAGATGGAATTGCATATGACATCATGCATTTTACTGAGTATCAATGTTTATATTTAATTGTATTTCTACTTTTTGAACTGTGTTGCAGCACCTAAGCTTCTCACTGCTTTTTAAAACAACATTTCAGAGCATTTAAAATAATCTCATTGGGACTTCTTCTGTACTGGGTTTCTTCTTGTCTTATGGTCACTAGAGAGTTCATGTACTCTTGATAAATTGCTTTCTTACATCCAGAGCGCAAAGGCCCTTATCATTTACTTGCTGGCTTCATTCAACACATTTACTCCAAGGACAACATTGTCAAAGAGTTCCGGTTTCCACATACTTCATTTCTTGCAAATGATTTGTCTGTTCTTTCCTATTCTAGTGGCTAAGTCAACTTTGAATAAATAGCTTTAAATATTAATTTAACATTCAAACAAGATAAGAAATTGGCAAGCCTAGGGACTTCAGTCCTACGTCTCTCCACAGGACATTTATACTGCAGAATGCAAAGACTGGGATTTTTGCTTCCAAAAGCACTTTTTCCAAAGTATTTCAGCTATGTAGGCTTCATGGTGTGGGACCAATTTTTTGACAAGGTCCAATGAATGAGATTTGATTGAAGCTTAAACAGGGTAAATACTGTCCTGTCCTTTTTTCCCCCCCTTTTTTTGTATGATCATTTTCTAAGATGGTTATTTTTCTACTACCATAATCAATGTGTCATCAAAGTTCTCAGCTAGAAAAGCCATGAAAATTGAAACTGTTATTGCGCAGGTTGTGCTGTACATGTGGTGATAGGTATATATGTGTACCTGAGGGATTGAGCAACCATTCAGAAGGAGTAAAATAAAGTTGTTTTTTTTTCTAATTGTGAGCATTACTCACAATAGGAATGGTGTTAATAGATTAATTATATAACAATTAAAAATTAAAATTAAATATTATTAAATAATAAATCATATTAGTGTTAATAGATACCCTGTAAGAACACCTTCTACTAGACTACTGAAATTATCTGGATCTCCCTGAGATTTTCAACTTCAGTCTTACAGAATGAGAATACGGTCCAAAGATGTTAACTGGCTTGTCCAAGTTTATGCAAATTCAGACCAGAACAAAGACATGGATAGATGTTTTCTGAATACTTGATGCTTTTTAATGACTGAATCATACTCTATTTCTAATATATCCTAGTATTTGGTTTTATTTTTCTCTTCTTAACAGTAAATACTATGCCTGCAGTAAGGAAAAACAAGTTCTTCCATCTAAAGAAGAAGTGTCATGCTGAAGATATTAAGATCATTATTCTACTGTGGTCTAAGTGACTTGTAATGACTATAAGACATCTTTAGCTAAGGATTATTGGGCAGATTACAAATCAGATAACTTTTAATTTCTCTAAAAATGAGAATACAAAACTCTGTGGACATATACCCCCTTCCTGTAATGTGACCACTCTGAGCATAATAGCTTTGGAAAGGTTGAGGTGGAATGGAAGAAGGGAAAAATAAATAAAATATTTTTAAATAACTAAGCACACTTTTTGACCAGCTGATAGAAATTTTTGCAATCTAACCTGTGCTATTCCATTCAACTGCAATATTCATTTTTTAGCAGCATTATCTATAGACATCTGCTTCTCAGCACACACACATGTACACACACACACAAATACTAATTAGTATATTATTAGAATAACATTCCAAGTGAAAATGACATTATCTTCAATTTTGTTTTTTGGCCTTAGTATGGGTATTACATAATAAACAAGCAATGAATTTTATCCTTTTCAAGTACAAGTCAGGATATGCAGTAAAATGTGGAATTTATAATACAACAAAACATACATTATTGCATGGGTGCATAAGAACATTTGCAAGCTAAAGGCAAACCTCATGCTACAGCAAAATAAAAAGATTATAAATGAAGAAAAAGGAAACACAGTTGTGTTCATATAGGAAATAACAGTACTGTAAGAATCTGAAATTCTTTCTGAACATTTACAATTTACTTCAAATTGACAGAAGAATGAAAATCCTCACTCTTATTTGTAATTTATAAAAATTTTCCAAAACTGTGACTATGATGGGATCAGTTATGTGCTTAAATTATGAAAAGTACCTTTTCTTAACAGTGCAATTTAATTCTTAGCATTGCCCTGATAGTCAGTCTGATATTGATTAATTCAGTATATGTGAAAAGGTGTTCTCTGATACAACAAGAAGAGATCTAACAAATCTTAAAATCATATATTTGCTGAGCAACCAACATTTTCATGGAATGGCCTAAAAATACCCTTATGTTTTACTCTGACAACACACGATTGAGTAATGTTTCTGTGGTGAATTCCCAGTTTCAAATACTTGTTTCAGAAAGTTAAACTGATAAAAAAAGGGGGGTCAAAAAGGATTGTATAGAGAATGTTAACGAAGATTACCTTCCACAACAAAAAATTACTTACTGGGTAATTAGCTCAGGAATAAGGAACCTTTCAACAATTTTTTTCTAACTCTGAAGTATCAAGTATGCACCATAATAAGTGAGACTATTTCAGCTGGAAGGGACCTAAAGTGACCATATAATCCAACTGCCTGAGCACTCCTGGGTGATGAGCAGTTAAACCATATTGAGGGGGTTGTCCACATGCCTCTGGAACAGGGAGTGTCTTGGGGCACTGACCACTTCTTTAGGAAGTCTGTGGTTTCACCACCCCTCCCAGTAAAGAAGTGTTTCCTAATGTAAAGCCCGAACCTACCCATGTTGGCTTATTCACTCTTTACCTTCTTGAATAGTAAATAAAATCCCCCAGATTTTAGAGAGACTGCTCAGTATAATCTGAAATATCAAAAGAGCTTTGAAATTGTTTCAATGTCAATCTTTACATTGCAGCCCACATTATTCTTATTATGCAAGATTTCAGCAAAAAAAATACTTTGGTCACCCATGCAATAAATCAATGAACAAACTTTTATGTTCCATTTGTAGTTTGGTTTCATTTCTTTTTTAGTGTAGCAAAGTAAGGAGGGGAAATGTACCTTATTTATATTTTACTGCTGTTTTGAGACTCTGTAATTAAAATGAAATTAAATGTAAAGGATACATTGAAATAATGTGCAACTTCTACTACAATTTTTCAAAATACAGAAAACAAAGAAGAGTTTTTCATTCAATCTATACTGTGTCCAGTTCATAGGCTCAGCTCTGCAAATTCACTCATTGGCCTTAGACCCCTTCCTTCCCAATGTGCGGTGAAAAAGGTCAACCAAATTAAAAGCCATGCATCTGAGCAGATTCCACTTTTGCTAAGTAAAAGAAATACAAATGTGCAGTGGTGAATTTTGTACTTTAGAGGTCTCATATTCTGTTTTGAATAGTTACAATAAAAGCATGATATTTTGCCTTTGCTGAATAGAAAAGAATATTAAATATCCTAGTTTTAATGCAATTGGAGTTGTAAATACACTTTTCTCTTGCTAATTTCCTGATCCTAAATAAATATTTTATTATCCTGAGAGGGATGAAAAGGTCTAGTGAAACCCCTTCTTTCAGCTGATTTTCCTGGCATTGTATCTCAGAACAACACAGAGAAGAGTCTATAGGTTGCAATAGGGCTTTATGAATCTCATTCCATTTCAGTTTTAGTTTTGGGCTCTCCAATATAAGCACTCTGGACTTTCTGGCATACTGTCTAGAAAGTTTCCCAACTTGCCAAAGGGGAATACACACATACAGATGATGATACAAAATTTTACAATCATCTTCTTTCTAGATTACTAGATTTATTCAAGAACAGGAAGATGAAAAAAAAAAAGTAGTCTTTGTCTAGACAATAACAAAGAGCTTTCCAGACATTTTTAAAATCTAAATAACTGGGCCATTTTTTGCAGCAAAAACCCCTAAAATTAGAAGACAGATTAAATATATAATACCAACATAAAATGATTCCATAATACTGTTGCAAAAATAGTGTGTTGAGTGTGGTAAAACAGATACATGTTATATATATGTTATATGTATATAATATATATACATATTAATGACAATGTTGAGCACTGTAGTTTACTCTCGATTTTAGTCGTGAGCATGAACAGCATCATATTTTCAGAGTTCAAGATTTTCTTCTTTTTCATCAACCGCAGAAAAAATATTAACAAATCCTAGTAATGATTAAAATGCTGGAGGCACCAGTTACTACAATTATTAGAGGTGGTCTAAGCTAGTCTGCCTCAGTATGCAGATCTAATACCACATCCAACATGGCGTAATGTGGTGCATTTTGACAGCAGAAAAAATTGCTCCTCAAAAATATCATGCTTAGAAGCTGACTAAAGACAAGAAATATTGTCAGTATCTACTGAACAATTCAAACATTTTTGTGGTGCAGGTGTTGTTCATCCCTCAAACAACAGAGTGGGGGACATGAACACATATATTAGGGGGTGAACATCCTGAATCAGTCTGAGTACAAATTTCATCTACAACATAGCATCCTTTGGTAATCTCTTTTTCACTTCTCTCCTCATCACTTTCGCAATTTTTTCCATATAGAAGATAAATGTTCACTAAGACAAAAGATCATGGAAGGAGAGCAACTGGAGAAATTCTGATTCATAGGCAAAACAATTTTTTGTTATTCCTTTTATTATATTTAAAAACTAATAATGGAAATCATTTGCCTAATGCACTGAGTGTCTGACAGAGGGACACATATCTGATCTGCTAATTTACAGCTTGCATGTACAGATGTTCACACTTAGTAAAAGGATGCTTAATAGCATTTTAAAATTAAACATGTGTTGATAATAGGTGTTCCAAACCCAAACAACACAGCAGCTAAACTGATATACGTTTTCATGCCTCACCATGTCTCATGCGCTAACAAAAAACCCCCCAGCACTTCAGTTGCATGTATACAAAATAAATGTTATTAAAGAAGACTGAATGAAAACTTTCATTAATTTTTCTGCCTATGATCTGATTCCAGGTTAAAACATCTTGAATGCTACTAGGTTTATGTAGCCGAAAGCAGAACCACAGTTTGTTCACAGACATTGCTTGCTGTCTGCAATTTTTTTATCCCTTTACAAAACTTTGAACCCCATCCAGCTTTGACACACTGCCTCTTCAGTTAATAACTATCAAGTTTCCCCTTGTCTCCTGTCTACTTTTCTTTGAGGCAATTGCGCACTCAGCACCCCGAGATAATAACACACATCTATAAGATAAAAGCAATGGCATTAATGTAATTGTCTGCCTTTCTCTCTTTAGCCTAATCTTTTTTTTCCTTCAGTTTTGACTGCCTCTGTGACACCTGTTTTTGTCTCCTCTGATCCTACGACAGGTTTTCCGCTGACAAGGTTTTTGCCTGACAGAGATGCTGCCAGACAAGAACATAATAAAATATGAAGAACTGCTTGTCAGAGTTTCTGCCAATGCTCACATGAAATGGGGAGGGAGGGGGGGGTGCAAAAAAAAAGGAATCCTGTTTTTTTTTTTTTTTAAAGGGGCCCTATGCTAGCTGCTTTTGGCCTATCATGAAAACAGCCTCTCTGGCCAAATCCTGCAAGCCAAACAGGTGTCTCCCTATATGTTTTCTTTCTAAAGAAAAACACTTTTCTTTGATAGTAGAAAATATGATTGCAAAAAAAAAAAAAAAAA
>VXAC01007472.1:223571-248180 GCA_013399225.1 Rhipidura dahli | reverse complement strand
TTTTTGATAGAAAAAAAAATAATTTAAAAAAAAAAAAAAAAAAAAAAAAAGAAGAAGAAGGAAAATGAGCCTCAAGTTTTTTCTCCCAGAATTTTAGGTTAGATCTAAGTTTATGCAGTGGTACCTCAAAAGCATGTCTTTGATCCATAACTGGCCATCTAAATTAATAATAAAAATAAAATGGTAGGCATTTTTTCCCCACTTCATTTTCACAACAAATGTGTTCAAAGAATCATGCCATAAAGGACCTTCACCCCAAGTTCTCAGAAAAATTTCTGGACTAGAAACTTCCTGCATAGGCCTACTGCGGGAGTGAAGACACCTGACAATTGGGACCAAAATAGGGAAGATGAGACAGAGACTCTTCTGTGGGCTTTGGGCTTTGGACTTTTGTAGTTCTCTCTGTCAGTGTGTGCATTGGTGCCTATGTAAAAGAGGACTTCAGCTGATTAATCTGATGATTGGTGATGGAGAAACACGTAGATTAATCATCTGAGCATTCCAGCACATTGTTGCTTTTGTGTGTGTTGGTTTCAGCAGTCTCCTCAGCTACAGACAGCAGCTACAGATCAGCCCATGGTGTCACAGTCCTGAGTGCACCAGCTGTGCCCACCAGCCTGGAGTCTGAGTCCAGGGGTCCAGAACCCTTACTAAAGCTCAGGTCTGGACCTTCGTTTCCCTTCTAAACTACACTGTAGTTGTGTCTGGCTGTAGTCTTGTCTTCTAGATTACCCTCAGACCCATATTACAGCCTGGTCTTCCATCCCATTTTTTGGCCCCACCTTCTTTTGTTTGTGATTGAAGCCTGTGGGCAGACCCTTGACATGACTATATTCCCTCACTATGCCTGAGATTGTCAGTGGACACAGTTACCAGCATCTCATTCAGTCTACCATCACCTCAAGGATCTGTGCTCTTGGTGCAGGCACAAAGAGTGTTCAGATTGCCTTTGACTGCTGGCTCAGAAATTTTGGTTGGACAGATCCACTTTTGCTGGTCTTTGACCCATAGATTAATGGCGTCATTGTTGCAATCTACTGTCTACAATGGAAGAAGCTAAATAAATAATCTCTTTCTATTGCTTTTATTACTCATTCAACTTTGAGCTTTCCTGTCTCTTGTCTCCAAAGCTAAATGTCCTCCCTCCTATTAGCCATTAATATCTTCTTAAAACTATTCTCTTCCTTAATAATGGTAAGATGGGCTTTAATACGTGTCTTAATCATCCTAACACCATTTGGTTGACATAGTGTACATAGTCAGACACAGCCCATTTGGGAGTCCTGGACTGTAGTCTGGGTTTGGAGGATTTCCATCTTAATCCTAATATACCTCAATTCCATTAACTGTGATTCACAGTTTTACAGAAAATTCTAAGTGGAAAAGGATTTCTACAGATTGTATGGTTCAGTCTTCTAATGAAAGCAGGGCTTTAGATTAGTTGTCTTTGGCTCTGCCAAGATGTGTCTTTGATATTTAAAGGGGGGAGGGGGGCAGAATTCCACCACTTCTCAGGCAACTTATTCCACCTTTTCAGCTGTAATGAAAATACAATAAGCACTGCCCACCTGTTATTATCATTCTGTTCGAACAGAGTACTGTGTCATAGATGTATTTTACAAATGCAAGCCAAGACCGTGGAGGTGTTTCAATTTAGGGTGTAACTCAGGTTCAAGCCTATGATATGCTCTCCCACACGTGCTAAACCACCTCCATTTTTCCAGGAAAAACTGCTGTCCTAACGTTGCTGACATCTGAAGATGTTCAGACCCTGGGAACACCAGTTCATAAAACTAGCTCTACCATTCATACACATCAGTTTTACCCATCCCAGTCCACGTACTATGATCAATTCACAAAGCTCCTGTTAAAAATACTTTGGAAAAATTGACTATAACAATTAGAATACAATTAGAAAAGTCTCTGAGACTCATGTTATACATTTCTTGTATCATCTTTTCTCTTTCTATAACCCAGATGGAAATGGGATAATTGAGTAACACTATTGTCTGTTAAATTAATCTGGGGCAAGTGTTCTCATAATGTTATAGCTCAAAACGAAATTCCTCCTAGAAGGTAAAAAAAGCTTTTCTGTTCAATTTCATATTTGCAAAACAGAAAGCTGAGGTAAAGTTACCCATGGTATTATAATTTAAACATATGAAAGCAGTATGAATTTTTTATTTTTGCCTTCAAATCCCATTTTAACCTTATGAAACTATGTGGAATGAAGTAGTAGGGTTTGTTTCACTTAGAGCTGTTTCAATTTGTGTTCTGCTTAACCTACTGAACTCTAGTTAATTAGGATGTTCCTATAAACAATTAAGCTTCTTGTAGGATCGTTAAGAAGATATAAAAATTTATGATGTAATAAACTGTAATAAAATGATAAAGTGGTTAGCACATCACAGCAATTCATGTGCAGCAGCATAGGTGTTAAAAGAGACAAGTAAGCAGGTACTGTCACCAAAACATCCTGGATTGGATGCATGTTGCAGAAGTCCACCACTGCTTCCCCACAAAACTGTTGGTGATTTGAACTCCCAAGACTCACAAAACTTATCCTGTTCATTTGGGAATCAAGCAGTGATCCCCAGACACTCTTTTACTCCCATCTGAAGCTGTGCCATGTAGTTAACTTGTTATCCCCACTTAAAGGGCTCAAGACCATGAATTTCACTGCCTTTTCAAAAGGCAGCCTCCATGCTGACTGGAAAGAAGAATTCCAGGTCTTAATTTAAAGTCATTGTTTGTATAGCCTTTGTTCCACCTTGAACACAGCAAGCCTGTTTGTTTCCTTCTGGGTTCTCTCCTTAAGAAGAAATGGTAAGACATCATTGCCCAAGACATCTCCTAGAACTTTAATCCCTTGGTATTGGGCATACTAAATGAGATAAGGCCTTCTCTGTAAAATGTAAATTCAATAATGATAGGCACACAAATAACAGTATCTTGCACTTTTGAAATACTTTTAGTCTAAATGTCTATGGGCATTTTATAGCTAATCAAGGGCAATCATAGTTTTAAAAAGTATATTTCAGGGTTATTAGGCCTGTTAGGCCAATTAGTTTCTGATGTTATTAATGACAATTCTGTGAAAGCATAAAGTGTATTTACTAATTTTAAAGTTTTTCAGAAAATAAAATGCTCACAACAAGAAAATATTTCACTTTTAGTTGTGAATATAGGCCAACCCAGCAGAAACAGGCACTCTGCTTCAGAATGGGTCACAGCCTGTTTTGATCAGACCTTAGCTGATGCTTAATCTCACCTGACCATGTCCAAAGGACATTGGCTTATCCAAACCCAGGAATGCAAGCTAATAAAGCTGGGGAGAAGCTTCTTCCCAACTAAGTTAAGCTGTCCTGGGGGTGGCAGGGAATAAAACAAAAAAGTATTTTAAACTGAACAAATTCCCAGGAAAATCCAAGGAGGTATGAGTGTGAACACATGTAACATAGAGCCTGTGGTTTACCCCATGGGAAAACACCACTTGACACCTGAGGGTGTCAAATTTGCATGAGGATTAAACTCTTGACCATATTTACATAATTATCAGCTACCTACAAGGATGAAAAAGGAAGGCTTCTTATTTGTTCTTGGGGCATTTAAGCTTTTTTTCTTTTCTGTCACTTCTGTCTCATAAAACTTTGAAACAATATTATTAGTCTTGGACGCCCTAATATCTGGATTTGGTTTCACCTCAGCTTGACTTGCACTAAGGGTGATATTGGAGTAACCCAAAACAAACACTACATCACATCATTCCTACCAGTGTGGCAGGCTTTAAAACCAGATACTAGGTCAGAGTGCCCACAAGATAACAGAGTGCATTTTCTCTGCGCTGCATTGGGTGCTTTGGGAAATCCTGCTGAAATGGATCATAAAGGAATGGCACAAGCAGAAGGGGGACACTTAAAAAAGTGTTTACCAGTAATGAAGGTTAATCTTGTAAGGTTCCTGGAAGCAACTGAGTAATGAAAAATATGCCTCCACCTTCAGGGTCAAAAGAAAGTTATAACAGATGGATTAAAATGATCTTGTCAGTGAAAGACAAGAAAAGCCAGACTACATCTAAAACAGTTTTACTTTAAAAGTTAAGTGAAAAGATAGCTTTCATTATCAATGAGATGCCGAGAATTACTTTGCTGAAAATATAAAAATAACTTAAAAAAGAAAAAATATTTTCTCAAGTAATTTTAAAGCATTTCAAATAATTAAATAAATTCAATAGAAGGAAACAACATTTGATAAGATAAATTGTGGTTTTTTTTATATCCTATAACAGAATAAAGAAATGAATGTGCTAGTCAACTGTAATTACATTTCTCTCTTCCTTTTTTTCCCCTTTTTTAAAATTTACTCTCTGTTTAAAAATCTCCATTTCTAAGTAAAAAACAACATGGCAATTCTGCCAGGTTTAGAGACACTCTAAGATCAGTGACATGCTTTCATTTTTTTTTTTTTTTTGTTAGGGATTATCTTTGACTTTGCAAACCTGGATTTCTTTCACTTAACATCTTTGGACTGAGACAAATACAGGAACTCAGATGAATTTTATTTCAACACAGCATTCACTCCCATCTCATTCCCATGTGTCTCACATTTAAATATTAACCTTCTTCCTAGATCCAGTTCTTTCAGAAACTTCAGGGTAAGAGGGAGATGTGATTTTTAAAATTTCCACAGCATTCTTCTATTTGCTTTTCTTTATTTTTATTTATTTCCATCTATTCTTCCTTCCCTTTGTTTTCCTTTCATGTTTCTTTTATCTGAAAATTTCAGGACCTACCATGTTGAAATTCAGAAAAGTCAACTATTCTAAATGAAGTAGTCACAGTCATGTTATGTGTCTGACATTATGTCATTCTCCAGTTTCTAGTGGAGGTTGCTGTTTTGGCGGGGGAGGGGGGTGTTTGGGTTTTTGTTTTGGTTTGGTTTTGGTTGTTTTTATGGGGATATTGAAACTAAAAAAAGTAGAATGAATACCAGAAGTAATAGCTTTAGTCCACTATAACTTATGCAAAGTTGGCACACTTTTTTTGAGCAAAACAGTTATGAAAGAAGGTATCACTGTACATGATTGATATGACATTAGGTCTTTTGATCTGTTGGATAATAAGAGCTTCTGGTACTGGTATGGCAGTTGTTATTCTGACCTCAATGACAACAACAAAAGAAAAAATGCAAAGTCAATTAAATCAACATCCATTTACTGCAGATTTGTTTAATTTATTCCCTCATAGGCTAAGATACTTTTGCTAGAGGAAGTGCATGGCAAGTAGAGTGGGGTTTTTTTTCATTATTTGCAATAAATTTTAAGTGATTTTTGTGCTAAAGAGAGTAAAATATCGTGACTATCTTCACAGCATAGTATACTTCTTTTAGTACTACAAAAATAGCAGTAGAACAAACCAAGCACTCAAGAAAGTCTTATTTTTTGTAGCCATCTAAGTACCATATTATTTAAAATCCACAAAATACCAACTGCCTGAGTTAAAATAAATTCTCCTTTAAAAATTGGCTATTAGGATTTCATTTTCCATATGGATTATGAAAAGTATCTTTACCATTAAAAAAAAGAAGACAGACTTTATCTGTTTGACTGCCTAAAGCCTAAGAAATGGCTTACCCAGTTTAAACCATTTAATTTTTAGTTTAGAAAATAAATCCCCACCCAACCTGACAATATGAAATCTAGGCTTCAGCTGAAAACAAATGAAAACAGTCTAGTCATACAAATCCCTTAAAATACTCAGAGATTCATCCTAGCACTAACCCATTCTCCATGATGCACAGCAGTACTTGATAATGCTGCTATGCTCTGTGCAGCTTTTGGCTTTGGACTCAAAAACACTGATGGTAGGATTGCCACTGTAGTACAGGGGTCAATAAGCCAAACTGTTGTCAACAGAAACATTTTTCTGGCCACAAAAGTACTTTCCAATGTATCTGTTCATATAATTGCAATCCTGCCTTTGGCAACTTCAGACAGGTGCACCTGAACTTGAAGGAAACCTTTTCTTTCAAGATGTGTGCAGCTTATTTTAGATGAGCTGGGAAAATAGTGAGAAAGACAATGGAAGCAAGAGAAAACAGGCCAGCAGTTGCTAAGTGCAACAGTGCAGTGGTGGCTGTATGCCCTTCCCTCCTCGCTCCAAGGATTCAAACATTTTAAATGGCAGCTATTAAAATGAATTAACTCCACACAGATTAGTCTACTAGAGTATGAGAAGACTGCAGTTCTAAGCTATTTTTTGATCTATTCTGTTAATTATGATTCTAGGTTATCAGAACTGAATAAGCACAGTACTTCCTGTTGGAAACACATATTCTTTGATAATTACATTCAGTAAAGCACTACAGCATGTCAAGGAGCTGAGTTGAAATTCATTAATAAAAGTCATAAGGAAACCCTTTAATTAAAACAGCAGAAAATACTATTTGCATTCAAAGAGCAACTTCTGAAAGTACTGTGCTAACGGTTTTAAAGCAAAGGACTTCTGAACTGCAACCTGATTTTAGCAATTTTGAAATCCAAGTGCTGCGGTGCAGTGAATTGATCTCTCTCTTGAATGCTGCCCTCAAAATCCTCAAAAGCAGATAAGATCAAGAACTGAAGCAGATACATCGTAGTATCCAGAAGGTAATTTATAAGACCATGCAAAACATATACCTGGCTTGTCTCAAGCTGCCATAAAATGTAAATACTCTAGATGAATGTACACAAAGTGCATTTAAAAAAAAAAAAGAAACCAGCACATTATTCTCTTGTCACAGTAACAAAACAAACACTTCCTAATAATAAATATCTGTATTAAGTTTTCTATGTGGAATGTTAAGCACTCAGGTACGGGAGCAGGTGGTCTATCCCTAATCACCACATTCACCTTTCAACTTTCTAGATTTGTAAATCAGGTACACTTCTATTATACACACTGTGGTAATCCCAGATCACTGTCATATATTCTGATTTTTAATTCGATTACTTCACAGAGAAGAATCACTTCACAGGGAGAAAAATCTGATTATACTCTTCCAACATGCACTCATTAAAAAGAAAATTCAGGATGTCCATGTGCCAGAATCTCAGTGCTAGACTCTCAGTTTCTACTGCTCATCAGGAGGATGCCCTGGAAAATAGACAGTGCTTCCCTATCTTTGGATCAGCAAAACCTCAGATGCTGATTCTACAAAAAACCTGAAGAATGCCCGAACCATACAAATTTTGTGAGGTTTAGTGATTCTTCCAAGAAATGTGAATCTGGTTATTCTGTGATTGCAGATAATTTGCTGGGAAATAAGAGTAACAAAGATAACATATGTCCCTAGATAATCTAGTATATTACAAACCTGCAACCAGGAACCAGATGGGTGGTATTAGGGCATTTCTAGGCAGTCTGGAGGCATTGTTAAGCAGAGGACTGCATGGTACCTGCATACCTGCTTTCCTTTCCATATATGTGAATGCTTTAAAAATTTCTCTGTCAATCTCTGCTGAATTTTTTGAACATTCACACTTGCCATATGTCAGTACACTCAAGCCCAAAACCACACAGATATGAAATAAAAAAATAGAGGTCAAGTGTATTTTAGGAGGAAAGTACTAACCTTTCACCCAATGTCTCATCAAAATAAAACAAAATTCACAGAATATAAGCCCCTGAATGTCTGGCAGAAGTAGGGAATGAGGACTGTGCTTACTTAGGTGCCAATAGCCTAGATTATGAGAAGAAAACTCCAGCCACAATTTCTTTTGCACACACAGTAATCTTATCCCAAACTGC
Organism: Rhipidura dahli; assembly: GCA_013399225.1. Classification (NCBI taxonomy): domain Eukaryota; kingdom Metazoa; phylum Chordata; class Aves; order Passeriformes; family Rhipiduridae; genus Rhipidura; species Rhipidura dahli. The sequence goes on along the minus strand of VXAC01007472.1, from coordinate 240,393 downwards.
GAGATCTGAAAGTGTGACAGTGGTAAACTTGAATTTCCATTAGGACCCATGACTTATTGGCTGATACTTTTTTGCAATACAAACTCTGCTGTGCAACCATACTGTAAACTTTTTTGCCTTTCTGCTTAGCCCTACTAGAACTACATTATTTTCTGGATGCTAGAATGTACTTTTGAGCTGTCACAAGCTGTTGAACTCCAGTGGCGCTTGAAGCTATCACCAGAATAACAGACTCTTACTTTTTCATCCTACAAATTGCTGTAAAAACAAGCATGGGCATGCACACACATGCACAAACCCAGACTGTGCACACACACACATGTGTAGACAAAGAGGTATCACCACTGTCTGTATCAGTCCAGTTCTTTTTATTTAAGGATACTGGTAAAGATGGACAGAATTGTAAAAAACAAGCCTGGAACAGATATTTCTTACCATGTGCCACCCAGCCATGTTTACACTGATCACAGGTTCTCAGGTTAATCTTCCCTGGCTGAAAACATTCACATGTGCAATTTACCAGTGTACAGCGGATGGCCTGGAAAAAGAAACAGAAAACACATGTTAATATATTTCTTCCTGCTTGTAAAAATTTGTTGTGATGTCTAGAATGATATGAACTGTACAGTAAAACCCAGCCTCCCAACATTTAAAGCCATGATCCTTTTTAAAGTAGAAATTAATCTTCTTTCAACACCAGCAATATGTCAGTATGTCCCATGGAGATGAATACATTCCTAAAATCTTTGAAAGATTTGCTCAATTTTCTTTAGGGAAAAAAAAAAAAAAAAGACTTGGTTGGATGAGGATGATGTAGGAGTTCCATAAACATCCTGGTTTTACATCAACTTCATGAAGAAAAGTAGTTACTAGTGATGTCTTACCATTGGAGCATACCAGTTTCAAATCAAAAGTAAAATTAGGAAACAAAAATATATGGAAAGGAAAACTACAGATATATTTCCCCTTCCTCCGTGGAATCCCAAAGTTATTTTTGAATTTCCTTTTTGGGGTCACCTAAGACATAACTCCACTGCAGAAAGAAGTAAGGGATTTGATGTGTTCCCAAAACAAAATAAAATGATTGAGGTACAAATATAGGTCTGGTTCATAAAACATCCTGTAGCTTGTCTTTACATCTATCACTTTCTCCAATATCTAGGCATAGCCTTTTACCTCTTAACACTCCTCATCTCTTAAATATGTATTTCTCTGTTTCAAAGTAGCAATGCTAAAACTTCAGTCCCATGCAGAGATCTTAAATTTGCTTAATAATACACCTTCCTTAATAATACACTTTCTCATCTTCCTTTTTACAATTATTTCAAAAATTACACAGGTTTACTTTGACAAGGGCTAGCTGCATCCACAGAAAAGTGAATATAAATTGAATGAGACTCTTTCTAATGTAACAGACATATGTTTTTAAATAGTGTAGAAGATGACCTGTGCACTTCAAACTGCTACTAATAAATTTATGGCATGCATTTAGATGTAATTTGCATGGAGATTTCTGAGACAGAGAGACTTATTCTGATCATTCACAGATTAACAATCTACTGTAACTACCAGAGCTGCCAGGAAAAGATATCTCTATAGATTTAGATGCAATCAATGATTACTTGGGGGCTAAGGTGGGGGAAGGGAGCTTGGTACGCAGGGCCACAGAGATGCTGAAGAATTATGAAGATTCTTGTATTTTCCCAAGAATTAATACACACACTCATACCTACTTTCCATACCAAAAATAGCTATCTTAACTGTAGCGACTTAAAAAGAATTACATTCAGCATTAAGTTGGCCCAGCTAAGCTTCTTGGCTGCGGACAATGAAAAAGCCTCAGAATTACTTTAAATGGTTTATCCCTTTTACTTATTTATCTGCATCAGACAGAAGTCTAAAGACATTTATAGTTCATGGATACATTTAATATGTATATTTCTCTGACAAATTTCTGTTACAAGAGTTCTTTATTCCTCTTATCTTATCTGCTCCTTTACAACATTTTGCAAACAAAAACATAGTGGGGAAAAAAAATCCTGCTTTACTATGCCTGACACTTCAGGGCCTCAGTCCCAATGTTACCTGTCCAGTTACTCATTACCCAGTGTTATAAAACACCGCTCTATGGATGTGTGATTAAAAGAATTAGAATTATGAAATATAAGGGTACCAAAGAAGTGCTGACCGTGCAAGAATAATATATGTGTTTGTGGGTTATGAGAAAAAAGATCTCCTGGAAGGTCCTGTTTCATGTTCAATAGTTTATTGACTTGATAATATATCAGGACTACACTGGTCAGTAATGGTGTTCTTTTGCTAATATCTTCATTAATTAATGAACTCAGTAATTAATTGCACTGCAAGAAGGAGGTCTTACAAAATGGTATTCTTATTTCACCATAGAAAATTTTCTCACATTCACCACTTTTCTCAGATGTCTGCACCAATGTGACATACATTAGTTGTATTTGACGTTATTTTGATCTGTTCATGTGTCACTTACAGTATGTGTAAGAGGTGTAATGTAGTGCAGTACATGTACTAGATGAAACTCTGACACTTGGAAGAGTTGCTTTATTAAGGCTTATCAGCATTTCCATTACAACCCTATCTACTTTTGGCCTAGAGGTCAACAGGTTGACTGTAAAAATTTGATTCAGCTTGAACCTGAAATACAACGTTTCAGCCTAAGAGCAAGTTTTATTACACACATTCAAAAATTATCCATTTAGACACTATAGATTATAAACTGGGGGGAAAAGTTTAGATGTGACATGTTTCTTTTCCTCTTCCCCAACTTAAAGACAGTATTGATGATGCAAAATGTTGAACTAATTAATTAGTATAATTTATATCTCTTAGATATATTGCCCAAAACATCCACCCAAATTTTTCAGAAACATGAAAATACCAGCTTTTTCTTTCAACAAATAAATCTGAAAAGTCTTCAAACAAAGACATGCATTTTTATAAAGTAATATGGATTGGCATGAGAAAATCAAAAGATAATTAGCATGGCCAAAACATTCAGCCTGGACTTACTTGGCTGCTTTTTCTGCCAAGGGTGTATGTTGATGCCATGTTGTAATTTGGTTTCAGTAGTTTCCCATTCCATCACATGCATACTTCTGAATGATGAAGGTTACCCCTCAAGGTGCAAGATGCTCATTTAGGACTGGAAATACTCATTCTAATTCATGCTCTGGCATGATCCTGGGCAAATTATTTTGTTATTATTTCCCTAAACAAAAACTAGACACAATGACAATGTGTTGCCAGGGCAGATGCAACATAAATTTGGAGGCATTCTATAGTAGTAGAGGCTATTGGAAATCTCACGCAGAATTTTATCTTTATTTCAGAGATTAATTTTGCACTTCCCTCTGTTAAGACAGAATTATTGCAACTGCCTGAGATCCCTACAATACCCAACATGAAGACAATGTAACTCAGTGACGAGATGATTCAAGGTGCTGAAAAGAGTGGTCCTACCCATAGGGTCTGACCACTAACATTCATTAACGTGAAAGAAGGTACTGTCCTTGAAGACCTTCACAATGCATCCAGCAGATTTACTAGCCTTGTAAAGATATCACAAACAGTATTTTTCAACTGTTTTTCAATACTATTTAACTTGGGAATACAAGTCACTGACAGCTTGTGCAACAGGCTCAGCAATGCCAGAAGGGCAGCTGAAGGTGAATGTGACATAAATTAACCAAAGAACCCAAAGTTTTAATGCAGACCTCCATTTCCCAGTAGCAGCATTTTAAGGTACAGTAGCTGGTGCTCTTGTAGGTAGCAGAGTGGGTTGGTGTAACTGTGGTTGGACGTCTGGTACTGCTTAATTTTAAAGGGGTGGGGTGGGAAGTGGGGATAATAAAATCCTTGATGTAGTAGCTAAATATTGTAACCATTTTTCCAACACGTTAAAGTGTAGGTATAAAAATCCAAGGGTATACAAATGTCAGAATTTTGACAGAAAGTGCTTCTGAAAGAATTAAGTAGGCATTCCAGAAGTCACCCAGTGTAATTCTGCCTTTCCAAGGTTTTGACAAAAAGTTTGTGTAATGGGACTTTTCATATTACACTATTTTGTAGTGGAAGAAACAGAAATTTTTCCTGACTGAGATTTTTCTCAGACACTTCCCCAAGAAAGGCAGGAAAAAACCAATAAATAGTGAAAGGAATATTTAAATCAGCAGACACAGCCTCCACCATATTAGCTGATAGGCAACCAAGTATTCAGATAACAACTTGCAGGTTAAGACCTTAAGTATACAACAAAACATGGTTTCCTACATACACGTCCTTGAAAAATGAGTGCTGTTATATTTTACCATGTCAATGGCCTGCAGTTAGCAGGAATTCTCAGACATTTTTATACATCACTTTCACTGAGTTCCTAACATAATGCTTCTCGTGTTTCTATCAAAATTACAATGACCCCTGAGGACCTATGCTGGAAATGGACTGGACTTCAGTAGAATAATTTAAAATAGTTTATACTACTGATTCGTTAAATACTAAAACTTTAAAATTGATATTGAGAAATATCCTGAAGCTCTATTTGAGATCATCTCCCTGTAAAGCATAACGCAAAAAGAAAGGAACTTTACCTAATATTAAAGCATGATGTTTAGCTACACCTATGCATAAGTTTGTATGGCTATTAAAACGTGTTAGACCTGACTTCTGTGGGTTTCTCCGAGACCAAGGATATTAATTTAATATTGTTTGGGTGATTTGATTATATCTAAAAAGTAAATATTATTCACATGTTAATAGAAATAGCCTATAGCAGTAATGGAAAAATCAATATTTCTGGCTATTCTGCAGAGCTTCCAGGAGATAAGAGTCAATAACCTACCATGAAAGGGATCACAGTGTGGGAAAAGAAGGAGAACATGTAAAGAAGAGATGTGATTCCTCCCCTGGCATACTTAGAAGTGATCACAAAAGATGAGGGCAGTTTTAAATGATGCAACATTCCAGAGAGACAGATAAGTTTTTCAAAAAACTTTGTAAAGTAACTCATGATGAGGCTTCAAGAGTTCTGTGAGGTTGAATAGCATTTTATTTAAGTCTCAGCCACAACTTTCTATGAAGTGGCAGTGTTAACAGTGTCTTAATCATAATGTCCTCACCTCACCTTAAGTGCAAAAAGGTCTTTAAAAAATGTCTCCTTTTGACATCTATAATATATCACTGTGCACCCAAATACATAACGGAGCCAACTATACTCCCTCTCTGCACTGATGTTCCACCTACCTTTGTAATCCATCTCCCACACATTTATCCCACAGACCTCACACAATCCAAATCCACTGTTACCAGCCACAGAAGCATCAGGCTTGAGGATAATTTGGTCCTGTGAAATCTTTTTAGGGGGACTGCAAACCAGGAAACTGGTGCACAGGTGCAGTTCTTGACAGTTGTATTAAAATCGGTAAGACTAAGCAAGTCTGCACTCTACATAATTGTGTCAGTTAGCAAAGATGCCATGGGTTTTAAACACACACGCACACATACACACATGTACACATATGTATACTTGAAATTTACATTTTGTATAATGGCAATTCACAAGTTCTATGTATTTTTGTAATATAGGGAAGAACTTTCCATATTTAATTGACAGAATAAATTGCATTAATGATTTTAAAACCAGCAACAGTTCAGATGTTGTATGTCAATGAATGGAGTATTTGCATGGATTTATGAGAAGTATTGGAAAAGCAAAAAGTTTTTTTTGAGGTTATGTCTCAACTTTAAGAGAAACTCTAATAAAACATATTAAATTAATTGGACAATTGGAAGCCATACAGTAGATGATCATGAGACATGATGGTCCACCAAAATAATCAAATTTAATGAGTAAGACTAATAATAAACACAGCGATCCCCTCTCATTTTGCTGTATGTTGACTCATGACAGAATAAGTTATGAAACAGAAGACAACAGAGAAGCTCTGCAAGTGTTTCAACACTTTTTTAACAGAAAATCTCCTCTGCCATTAATTTTCTCATGCTGTTTCTTTGTTATAATGCAAAGAAGATAAGATCTGTCTATTTGACATTATTGCTTAGCACACGACTACAGTTTTAAGTTCAGAGTTTTTCTTTCTTTTTCAGAGCACATACAGAGCTCTCTAAAAATTTCTTAAAAATGTCACTTCTCTTCTTTACTACTTCATGAATCAAAATAAATCTTATTTTCCTGCCAATTAAGTACTTTTTTAAAAGATCACAGAAAAAATTCTGCTGTGTAGATGGCAAAAAGATTCCAGTGAACTCAAACTATTTTTAATACTGGCAAATCGGGAGTAGAATACAGTTTATTTTCAAATTAACACCAAAAGGAGGACAATTTGTATACTGACATTTAGGAAATGCACAATATCACCTTCCTGTGATGAGACTGCTATTATAGGAAACTGTTTTGGTTTAGACCCAGCCGACATGTAAGCCCCACACAGCTGTTTGCTCAGTTTCCTCACAGTGGGATGGGGGAGAGAAAATTAAAAGTGATAAAATTTGTGGGCTGAGACAAAAACAACTTAAAAGCAAAATAAAACAAGGGATTCATTATGCCCCTTCTCATGTACATTTTAACTTCTAAGAAAGAAGGAAAATTGGGGTGGAAGTGTTTGCTGCACTTTCTTCAGAATGAAGCAGACACTTCTGTCACTGCAGGGAGACCATATACCTCTATCATGATTCCGGTACAAAAATGACAATTTTGAAACTCAGCTGAAATGTTTAGATGGGTAATTCTGCACCTGGAACATGGGACTGGAATGCCTTGATACTGGGTCTGTCACTCCCATAGATTCATTTACTTAACCACTCAATTTATGACTGCCCACTCTGAAAAAAAACGAGCAATGCTAATATATACCATTTTCAAAGATAAGGCTAATAAGATGCTTACAACATGGTGAAGTATGTGGGAAAATGTAAGGCAGAAACATTCAGCATTATTATTTCTTCTGTTGGCACAAAAATTCTAACAGTATTTTTAATGATGCAAATTTACTTTGATTTACCATTGGTAAATGAATGGATTTAAATGCAGGAATCACCTAGAGAAAAGAATTTTAATTGATAAATGACCATTACTAACTTCAATACTGATAGCCTAATAATGCTTTGCCCAAGACAAAAAACATTAAGGGTAAATTTACTTTGCATTTGAATGGTGAAACATCCATGTAATGCTATGATATTTTTGATCTCTCTCCCATTTGGAGATAGTCAAATATCTTCTGAGTTACTCACTGCATTGCAGTACTTTATTAGCAATTGCACATCACATTATATTAGTGTAATTTCTTACTTGTATTTATTTTCAGTAAATACAATTTGAAAGGTAATAATATTGTTGCATTTCTCTATGGTATTCAAGAAAACAGTTACTAATATGATATGAAGGGAAGGATGTTAGGAAGAGAGAAAGCTATTAACAGGATAAAACAGCTTTTCCTGAAGTAAGGAAGCCTAGTCTTTAAACCTGTTAGAAAACTGTTTTCTAGTCTTCTTGAGAAAGAGCTGCTAAGTGCATGGGGAATAAGAAGAGAAGGAAAAAAATCATTTGTAGTCTCACATTAATTTGGGAGTTGTTCTTCAGTTCTACCCCAGACACTACCCAAAGCAGAAACCTCTGTCAAGGAATGCTACCTGGACTTTTCTAGAGAAATACATATTGTATTTTCGGGAAGTTTCTGTAGAGCTTTCACTCAGCTCACAGGGCTGCCTACAGGACAGTCTCTGCAAGACTGGAGGTACAGTATTACCCTATGTTTCCATGTCATGCAAAACTAGCTGGACGGCCTCAGGCATCAAAGTTATTTGCACTGAAAAAATTAAGACTGACAAGTATTCCTTTGCCTTAAATTTGAAGAAAAAACATAGTTGATTTAAGAATGAGATTTCCTGTGCCCAAGAGCCTGTTAGCAAACACAGATATTTGTTCTTACAGATGAAAACCAGACCTATGCTATGAAAACAACATTGTCAGTGGAGTTCATTCAGCCACATACTTTGCCAAGGCAGTGGTCAGTGTCAGATTGGTGTCCAACATGCATGGATGCACCCACAAGAAGCTTCACACACCCTTCTCTAACCATGGCTCTTCTAGAGAATAGCACTGCAAGCTACACCTGGGCACTCATGCCAAGTAACCACAATCCACACACTCCTTTAGAGAGCGCAGGAGGCAAGTCTCTTCCACTGGTTCTACTGGCCTGTCCTGGACCTATGGTTTACTGTGCCCTGGTGAGACCCCACCTGGAGTAGTGCATCTGTCTCTGGATTCCTCAGCAAAGGAAGAACATGGGCCTGTTGGAGCAAGTCCTAAATAAGGACCACAAAAATGATCAGAGGACTGGAATACATCTCCTATGAGGAAAGACTGAGAGAAGTGGCATAGTTCAGCCAGGGGAAGAGGAAGCTCCAGAGAGTACTTGTAACAGCTTTCCAGTATCTAAAGGGGCTTGGAAGAAGGCTGGAAAGGAATTTTTTGCAGGGACATGTGGTGATAGGACAGGGAATAATAGCTTTAAACTGAAAGAGGATAGGTTTACACTAAATATATGGAAGATTTTTTTTTTAGGAGAGTGGTGAAACACTGGAACAGGTTGCCCAGAAATGTGGTGGATGTCTCATCCCTGGGAACATTCAAAGTTAGGCTGAACAGGGCTCTGAGATACCTGAACTAGTTGAAGATGTCCCTGACCATCACAGAGGGTTGGACTAGATGATATTTAAAAATTCCTTCCACCCCTAACCACTCCACGAGCCCATGATTCTATGAAAAATCTGGGTGATATTTCCCTGGAAAACAAGTGCATCTTGCTGGTAACTGTATTGGAGAAAGTATACTGAAATTCCTCTCATGTGGTATCGGCCTTTCTATTCACAACAGACTGCTACTGCCTTATAGCAGATGTTTTAGAAGAAAGAAATAATTCAATTTATTGTAAACAAATAATTCAAATCTTGTGATGTAAAAATTAAAACTAAATATGCTCCAAAGCTTTATTTTCCCTCTAGTATCTTAAAAAGGACATAGAACCTGTGGATGCAGCATGAACATGGAAGGAAATTGTCAATATTTTTTTTCACATTATGTGGACTATTGGGTCATTATGTCAACTATTTGGTTAGTAATCCACAAGAAGGGATTTTTTTCAGTAGATTATAAGTGGTTAAAAAGGGTTACTTAAATGTACTAAATCAAAAAACACATCTATTAAGCACAGTATGTGTTCGTCATCTATTGTTTTTCCACAAATCAATCAGAAGATGATGAGAACAGTAAATGTCTTGAAGGTGATCAGATAAATAATTTATAATCTCTAGACCAGTTTTGATCAATCTCAGTTATAGTCTGCCCAGTAAAAACTACAAGAGAAAAGATGTAAGCATGCAAAAATATCACTTCTAACAAATAAACAGGGAACCTTTTAAGAAATGTGTAAATGTCCACACAAAATTATGTTAGCAAAATCAGTTAGATTTTTTTATTTTCCACCTTTTTATTCTATAAGTTGAAAGAACAAGCAATATCTGATTCAAACAAAGTAAAATGCATCATGGCCCATGGAATAGCTATTTCTTTCTGTCCATTTATTCAGAAATTCTTCTTAAAGAATTATAATACACTGTTTATTGTCTAATCTGCTCTTCAGGAAGTTTTGCCTATCAGGATTTTCTTTCCTTCTCAGACATTATTGCTTTCTGGATTCTAAATGATGGGTTTTCAATTTGGCAAAAAGAATTATATGCATTTACATTGTGCTGTGCTGCATCTTAGCCACTGAAGATAAATATCAGTTCTACAAAAGTTACATAAAAGAATTATAATGAAAGATTTCATTGTTTTGAAAATAATTCTAAAAAGAAAATAATATTTTCTGTCTCATCAAGATCAACACTCCACACTATGTGTCTTGTTCTTAAATTACACCCTAAAGCAATAACTTCTTATTTACATTAATAAAATACTCAATCCTGTACTGTTCCTTCAGTGACCAACCCTGTCAGCCACAAAACTTACACTATAAGCAAGTAAGAAAAAGAAAACCATCCAAACCTTTTTTTGCCTCGCCCCCAAAAAGCCAGACTTATATGTGAAAATTTTTCTCCTCATTAGATGAAGTAATTCATTATTTAAATATGCATTTCTTTTATTAATGTAACTTTTAAATTTTGCTTCTTTTTTCTGAAAACAAATAAATGTATATTTTTTCATGAATGTTCATTGAAGTATAGTCTATCCCTTCACCTGATGTAGAAGAGAGAAGAACTCCAGTAAGTGTGAAATATGTGTCTCTTTGGCCAGAATGGAACATGAAAAAAAAAAAAAATCATATATATATAATAAAACCAAAGAGACACAGAGAGAGAGAGAAAAGAGGGAGAAGGGGGGCAGGCAGTGGAGGGAGAAATGTTATTGGTTTTCTCAGAAGGATTTTCTTTTATACATAGCTTTATCCTATAATTTTGTCCCTGTTGGGCACACTGCCTAAATTTAAACACAAACAGTCAAGCAATGAAGAAACATTACCACATTTACTGTGAACAAAAACTCCCAGTTGTACAGTGAAATTTTAATACATTTCAACTTATCTCTTTTACTAATGGGGAGAGTACAAACCCTGCAGGAATTCGCTCTGCAAACTGGTAATTACAGTAGACTCACTTTTTTATAATGCATATGTATAGTCAGACACAAGAAACATAGCTGCCCTTTTGATGTAGCTTACAATAGGAATGTTTGAAAAAATTACAAAAATCTCCTACAATTCTAAAGGAATGCATTATTTCATGGGAAGTTGTCCTTTAGCTACACTAAAGAAAAAAATATATAATACAATATAACACATATATATTCATTTGTTTTGGTAATCTGAAACACGACCTTTATCAGGCTGTCCCGTTTTTTCAAGTAAGGTCTTTTAGTTTAGTTTTGTTATTGGTTTTTTTCCTAATATACCTACTGCTACAAAGCTGATTTCCATCCTACAGCATCATGTATGAGTTCAGAAGATTTTTGTTCTCACAGGCCTCTCCTCAGCACAACCTTCAAATTTAAATAATTTTGATCATCAACTTTATGTCTCACTGAATAGTTATATATTTAAAAGCAATATTGTAATTGCATAGATTTAAAACATACAGTGTCCAATTCATCTAAGATAGGACATGCTTTGTCTGGCAAAACATGTTTGTAGTGTACACAGAGAGAGATTTCACTTAATCTGAGGATGTGTGAAATCAAAGTAGGATCTACTGCTAAATCACACATACAACATTTATCTTTAACACAATAATGATAAGACACAGCTGTATGTTAACAAGACACCCAAACAAGCAAATAAATAAACAAACAAAAAAAAGTACAAGACAAGTAAGAGTTTACAAAACCCCCCCATATTTCCAGGCCTTTTATGGTTTGCAGCACTATTTCTTCATGCCTATCAACCAACCATACCACTTGATTCTGCAAATACTCACATACTCACTCTTTACCTATACTCATATTCACGTTCGTTAAAGGTAGGAAAAACCTCACACAATTTGATAATTAAATCATTGTGTGTACTAAGAGCAGCACACAAAAATCCTGTAAGAATTCCCATTTCTGGAGTTTCTGTAAAAAGGCAAATCTTTAGAACTGCCAGAAGAGCAACTTACACAACCTAGTATTTCTTTGAGCTGCATTTTCACCAGCTTACAACACCCAGCTTGGTGTAAACACAGTGTGCCTACCTCTGTTAAGCTGATCCTGTGTGTTATGTTGGTTGAATGGTAACATGGAGCCTTTGCAAGTTTGTCTTAATATGAAATAGGACATTCACAGCTCAAGAGAGTCACAGGTAAACTCACTAGACCCAGAGGCTTCATTCTGCAAGCAGAGAAAGTATGAATTCCAAGGAAATAGTGTATGTTGGTGTCAGTGATTACTTGCAGTCACCAATAAGGAATCAGTGGCCAAATGGAAACTGTAACAACACCTTTAAAGACGCTTTCCATGGAGATCTTACTTAAAACCCATGAAATTTTGTGGGAGATGGAAATTTTCATTTCCCTTATTGCTGGAGAGTAGCCTTCTCACAGACGTCACCCTTCTCTACTGTGGTGGCTTTTTAGCAGTGAAATTATTTCATTTCAAAGTGAGTTGTTAATGACTGTGGAATTAATTTTTCTTTTTTTTAGTCAAAGAAATCTGATCTTAACTAAAAGTGAAGAACTTCCTTCTCATTCAAAATTAGGAGGTTTGGTACAAACAGATTGAGCATCAGACTGAGGAAGGGTGCTACACCAGGGTTATTTATAAAAGGCACAGAACTCAATGTGTGTATGCATGGTGAGCATTTTACCAACTCTGAAACTTACAAACTGCTAGAAGAGTGAGAAATATGTGTGCCTGCATACCTGTAAGTGTAAACATTCTTCACAGCAACAAAAGTAATTTTCACAGAATATAAGTTATATTCCACATGACTTGTGATCCTGCCTGATGCAACACTTAGGATGTGCTTAGTCAGCAAGTCTTTGTTGAAAGCATATGGGAGGTAACAAACACATCTTCTGAAATTACCTTCACCACTGTACGTCATAATTGTCACAGTGATTTCTGTCTGTCTCAGGGTGGGCAGAGGAGATACACAGAACCTCAGTCTTGACTTGAAATTTCAGAAACAGCGTGAGGAGAAACAAGAGGCAATATATTCCAGATTGTGGCTCTTTTTATGTAGAAGACAGCAGATCCAGTCACATTTCTAAATGGAAGAAACAGGTTCTTTGCAATGAATATACAGCAGCTGCTTTCCTCTTCCTGACCTGCAACCTTCATTTCATTTCTAAGGATTCACAGAAAGGAAACTCCAATCAGCTTGAAAAAGATACTGCTTCCTTTAGTGTCATGTCACATGCAAAAGTGAGCAATGTCTCTTTTTAACAACTTTCTATAAAAAGAAAAATATTCAATGCTAAAATTGGTTGTACTAAATGGATGTAAAAAGACTACACATGAGACAATTACAGATAAAGGCTTTATCTAATGAAAGCATTCCAGATCATTGACAGTGACCCTGATTATTTATTTCTTTAAACTTCCCAATTTTTAGTATCGAGTTCAATTTGGGACTCAATTTTGGGAAGTATGAAAGACCTTCAATACATGAAGTGGCTTGAGGATGCTGATGTTAAGTAACTTTCTTCCTCCTTATCACTCCTCCTTTGTTTAACACTATGTGTAATAGCTGATGACATGGGCAGAAAATAAAACCAATCAGAATCAGGTGGCTACAGTTTTAGGAGGTAGTCCTGAGTGATACCAGAGACAACATAAAGTAATTTGCTGACAGTGAAGCTAGAATAAATTTTATGTTGGCTGTATGCCTCCATGCTGAATGCATGTGTTACTATTAATTATTAATATTAATGCAAAGCATTAAAGGCAAAGGGACCCAATGGTTGCAATGTATGCCTCAAACCCTGTCTTTCTAAAATAATCTCTGCTTCAAGGGTAAATGAATAGTCCTAAACTGAGGGATGCAGGACTCCAAAACCTGTAGAGACCAGCTGAGTACTATGCTTTCTGGGAGGACAGCAGTGTTCCCACTGTTGGTCCTTCACATTTACCTATAAATCTAGACATGAGGAACAAATTCTATCACAGACACTGCACCAGAATGACTCCGAGCACCTGTTCTTCAGTAAGTGCTGTCAGGAAAGGAGGAAGGCTGAGGGAAGAGCAGTGTTGGAGAGAGAACAGAAACACTATCTTTCTTTTTTATTTAACTGATGGCTGTCTGAAAATTCTGTATCTGTTTAAAATACAAGAAGCAGTAATCAAGGAGAATCTAATTTTTAAGCACAATTCCAGGAAGATGACCACCTAGGAAGCTTGCCATACAGTAGCACTGCTTTTCACACTTGTCACCAGTCCTACAAATACCATTTCCTCTTGTGTTACATCTGCATATTTATTGCTAGGTTAGGTAAGCAATGCTAGCCTGCTATCACAATTTCTGCAACAGTTACATGCTCCTGTACACCAAAGCAAGTATTCAAGAGATGCTATATTTCTTGCTTCTGACCTTATGAATTTTTCACAGAATCACAGAATATGCTGAGTTGGAAGGCACCCACAAGGATCATCAAGCCCAACTCCTGGCCCTGCACAGCACTATCCCCAAGAGTCACATCATGTGCCCAAGAGTTTTGTCCAAACACTTCCTGAACTCCTTAGTATTACTGTCTTGCATAGATCACAGCTATTGAACCTGAATTGGGCCAAATGACTATCAAGCTGTTTTTGAAAGATTGGTGTGCTCTCTCCTGGTTTTGCAACTAGGGAGGCATCTTCATATAAACAAATAGGACATTTTGCCTTTAAATAGAGAATCAGTTTTTCTTCTAACCTCTTATCATAGCTTAACATTTATGTATAGGTATTTAAAATCAGTTGAGAACTCAGATACTACATTGGATCAAAGGTAAAAACCCACTGTTGTTTTGGTTACATTTTCCATTGCTTTTGTGTTTTATATAGTGACGGAAGTGGTCACAAGTCTGACCTGGATATTATCCATTTTTCTTCACACTAGTAGGTGAATTTATGCATGCTAAAATATTACCTCTGAAGTCTCATTTATCCAGAGATCTAAGACAGATTAAGCAATGGGAGTTATGACTTGGTTGTGAAAATCCATTCCTGTATCTCAGATGTGGAATAAGGAAAACTGTACTCCCTGCATACCTAAATTTTGAAAATTCATCAGAAAAATAAACCAACATGTTAAGAACCATTTCTTCTTTCATTTCTTTTTTTTTTTTTTTAAGGAAAGTAAGCTATTTTATAAAATAAAACTTATCTATTTGGACACATGCATACAGCAGGAAAATGACAACAGCTATACATATGTCCCAGCAACCATTAGGCTACCCCATCGAGAAGAATGCACTCTAATAGGCTGCATAAAAATAACAGCAACTTTTGCCACTTGGCAGCATACATTGTATTTGAATTCACTTATCCTATAGTTTATTTCAACAAAATAAGGAAGCAGTGTGCTCATTTGTACCTGGTATTTATCAGATCCTGATCATCCATTTTGATTTGTCAGTGCTCAGCACCTTTAAAAATCAACACACATCCTCATAGACAAAGCTGAATGAATTTACTACATTCCCAGCTTCTTTTAAAAGACCTCTACCAGCTTTAACCAGACGACTACAATATTCAGTGTCTGTTTAATATTTCCTTCATTTGCCTTCTGTCATGCTGATGTTAGACCTCACCGTGTGTAGCATCGGCTACAGTAGTCCTGCTGATATTCACTACACAAGTGAAAAGTGCAGTCTGTGCAAAGAGAAGTGTCCTCATTCCCTATGCAAAGAGCAGTCCACAGGCTCTAATCCAGTATACATACTTACATGCTGTACTCAAGCTAAGCTCTGTATTTAGTCCTGTCATAGCACCCTGCAGTTTGTCACAGGACAAAAGTTACTCTGGTCACCATGTAATATGCAAGTGCTTTGCTGCAAATATGTATTTACATACTGTGTACATCCATGGAAAAAGCAGAGCAGGCTGGTAGAAAGTGAAATGGCTTGATGTGTGCAAAACACTGGCCCAGAGCCTCTTCCCATTGCAATCAATATGAGACTTGTTCCACTGAAGACCAAATAAGCCCATCATGGGTTTTTTTACAGTTTAATGAAATAAGAGAATATCCTGGAAAATGTGTCAGTAACAATCTCCCTTCTCCCAAATTATAAAATTGAGAGGATCATTAGAGTGTCTAAACTATGTCAGCTTTCTAGCACACTTTGAGTGTATCAGCCTCAGAGAGTGAAGCACAAAGCTATCAGCCTAACTATCTGAGGGGAACAAACCCTGCTCTCAGCATTTTGGCGCTTGTAGGGCAGGAGGGCTGCACAGGGACACCTGAACCTCTGGTAATAATAGCAGGTATTAGTGGTTGGTACTCCTTATTTGCAGACACTGCTGTAGCTGCTCCCTAGTGCCCTTTTTCCCCGGACAAACTCAGCAGCAGTTCTGATGTAAGTTCCCAGACAGGTTCTTGTTGCCATCCTCACCATCACAACTGCCATTTCCTGAAGCTCCTGCTGTCATCCACCTACATATACATGCATGTCATTATTAGCTGTACAGCACATGCCTGTCTTTGTGCAGGAAGAGTTAAATCATCACACTCAGCCCTTAACTGCAACTTTTTTCTCCTGCAGGACAAAAGCACAGGCCAGCACAGATGGAGTGGGTTCCATGGTTCCTCTGTCCAGACCTTGGGATCTAGGGCATGGATGGCCCCAACATTAAACAAGCATGCACTACAGAGAGGATTGAATTCAGTTCTCAGAAACTCATGTGTCACCTCATTATAGCCAGCAGATTCTCATGATGAAAAGTTCAAGTCACAATGGGACAAATGGGAGACTTTTCTCTCATTTTTGTGAGATTTCCACCGGGTCATAATTAAAAGCAATATTTAGCCTAGCACAAATTAGTGATTGGTAAAAACAAAATGTAATCACAAGCACAGGCTCTTTTCTCCACTCTGCTTTCATTTCTTTGGTGAAAACTGGTCTGGAAATTGCTTAAAAACCATGCTTCTGGTAAGAATTTCAGAGTTTTTGGGTAACAGTTCTGCCAGACACACCACAAAAACAGAGTCTGTTATAGTATGTTGATAAGTCTGTTTCCACTCCTAGGAAAAGCCAGATGGCGAAGAGGTGTGTGATAGTAATTTCTTCACCAAAAAAAAAAAAAAAAAAAAAAAAA
>VXAC01007472.1:143486-223527 GCA_013399225.1 Rhipidura dahli | reverse complement strand
AAAAAAAAAATTAAAACCCCAGAATAGCTGTGGTTAGTTTCAGTTTGAGGATCAAATTCAGGTCAGTTCCACTTTATCCAGACTGATTCACTTCTTCCTATTGTTATTTGATTGCTGACAATGTGCTTGCTGCTGTGAAATCCTCAAAAATAAAAGGAGTTTAAACACAGATGTAGAGGAACTAGATGTGCTAAGTAGCTAAGAAGGAATTCAAACTAATAAAATTATTTTGCTCTAATTTTATTTAAAAAAATAAAAAAAAAATTATTCTACACATTAACAATAAAAAAATCAACATTCTTTATAAATTCATCTAAATTTAATTGAAGACTTGAACTGCACACGGGCTTTTGGTATTTCAAAAAGCAGTATTTACATGAAGAAAGTATCATGCCAAAAACCAGGAAGTGATGCTCCATTAATATTCATTACATGCCAACACTCAAAAAAAAAAGGAAAGAAAATGTAAGCTGCCAAGTTTATTTTGGCAAAGCTCTATGACATGATTTGTATTCAAAGCAAAATCTAGAAAAATGTCTTTAAATCAAAGTAAATCCCTTTCAAATTGAAAAAAATCCCACATAAAACATAAGGAAAAAGCACTTCTGAGTTTTAGCCTTTTTTTTCAATGCTACACTGTACATAAGCAGTTTAAGTGAAGTACATTGTCACAGAAGACCTACCAGCTTAGATTAGATGCACTTTTTCCTGACTTTGCAATAAAGAACTTGTTCTGTTTGTTATCAAAGAATTATAAATTAATGATATTTAATATTACTTTCCCTTTGCATCTATTTTCTAAACATATATATTTATATCAGCACAATTTTTAAATGAGAACACTAAGTACAGAGAATAATCTCAGTTTTCCTAAGCAAAGACCAAACTACACAAGAAGATGGCAGTGGCCTTTAGCGTGGTGTTAGCATACTTCTCAGAAATGAAAACATTGATTCATTGCCTGGCTGGGCCAGAGGCAGGAAGGGGGCCAGAGATGTCCATATTGCAGAGCAGAATGAATGCCATACAGAAATTCCTAAAGCTCTTCTGCAGAGATTTGCAAAAGCAGCACACCACACACATTTGGCCACATTGCTCCTGGCACTCAAGTAATTTTTTATAAAAGCAGGGCAGGTATTTCCCAGCAGCACAGGACCAGTACATTGAAATGCCATCGTGACACGCAGCACAAAAAATCAGTCTAGCTGGTTTGTCCTCAACATAGAAACTGGAAGCCTCTGTTTACTCATGTTTGAATTCCACTAATCAATTACAGTGGCTTGAAAAACAAAGGCATTTCTGAAGCCAAATGTGAAGACAAGGAACAGGCCCTCACATGGCTGCATGAAAGTGTTGTTTCTAGACCAATTTCACTGACTTCCTCAGTGACTTAATGCATCTTTTCCTCAGTTCCTTTACCTCCTTTCAAACACAATCAACAGCTCAAGAAGAGAGACCAAGAATTAACTCTATAAAGCAAAAATTATCAAATTAGGAGACAGCAGGAAAGCAGACATGTAATCCCTGAAGAGAGAAGTCCAAAAAGCTACATCTAGGGCATTGCTGTCTGTGTTGTTCTTTCACTGTTTTCCCATTTTCCCCACCTCAAGCAAGTTCTGTCCTTTCCTGATGTCTTGAGATTTACCTTGTGCCAGCAGGCAGGGGAACACGAGGTGAGAGGGACCAAGGGCTACAGTGCAGGCAAAGGCATCCTCTCCAGTTCCATGAAGGGCATCTCCTCTTCATCAAACACCTCTGTTTTAGGAAATTGAACCACACACCTCATGGCTGGTCACAGCCAGGTAGCCCTAGGTGTGGTGACAGGGCACAGGATGTGAAGTAGGAACACCTTTGAGCAGGGAGCAGAACAAGATGAGGGAACAGAGTGTGGATAGTTCCCAGGAGGCAGGATTTGAAGGAGGAGATCATTAGACAGCGAGGGCTAGCAGAACCCTTGCTTGAAAGCTGTTTTCATGTGATTTAGTAGAAATTACTGGGCTGGGATTTGGGTTGACTCAAAAAAAAAAATAAATCAGGTGTGGTGGCAGTCATCAGTAACAACTGCTAGACACGGATTAAAGGGTAACTGAGGACCAGGGCTAAGGAACTGCAGAAACACTGCAGCGTTAGAGAGGGTGAGTGACAGTGGCAGGGTAAAGAAGCAGGATTAGAACCATTTTTGTCTAAACAGCAGAAAGGAGGTCTGATGTGTAAAACTACTGCTTTGAAACACTTGGAGGCCATTATTGGCAGATATCCATACATTCATCCAGATGTATTACTTTTCAAAATTATCATTCAAGTCTGTTGGTATAGCAGTTTGAAATACACCTTTCAGATGTACGCATATATGGTAATGTTCTTCACCTCATTTAAAAATTTCTTCCCTTCTCTGAAACAGTGGCCCCATTGAGTAAGGACTGAAAGATGAAAGGCAGATGCTTCCTAGGAGACTGGCAAAACTGGTAACTCCGAAGGCATCTCAGTCACCTAATTACTGAGTAGGACAGCATCTATTAGTTATTAGATAGTAATATTATTAAATGCTATTGAAAGAAACCTATAACCCTGGGAGCCCTGTGAATTCTCCGTTAGAATCAACATCCAAATTCAGTACTGTTGAAGGGAATCCTGGCAGCTGTGAACAGACTTTTTACATAATTTTCCCAAAATACAAGTGTTGCTTCTCTGATTTTTCTAATGTTTTCAGGGGCTTTTGGTCAGGCAGTTTTTAAAGTTAAATGAGATTTTGATCTATGCCACGTTGTTCTTTTTTTCCTAAATCTTAAATACTGGACATGCTTCAGGAAATCACTGCTCATGAGAAAGTGATGATTTTTCAATTGTTTGCTTAATCCAAGGAGAAGTTGCAAATCTATTCCACTGCCTTGTAAAAATTCAAGGGAGTGAAAAATGTGTGGAGAGAAGCAGGATGCCTATATGACCAGCAGCAGTGAAGGCAAGCACTGGGTCACACTGAGAGAAAACACATTGCAGGGGGTGGGAGGGGGGAAAAAGGCAGAAGGTAGAGGGAGAGAGACAGAAACAATCAAAAGATCTAGGGACAAAGATGCAAACAGGAAGAAATGAGGAATATATTAGAGGAAAATTAGACAGAACTCTTGACCTTTCAAATTTAGAAGAATTTAAAATTTGGTATGCTAAGGGTTAAGTACTGCATTTTTGAGAGTAATGGACATAATAGCAAACTGATTGGTTTGTCAAAGTCCTGCAAAGCTCACATGAGAAAACATGCCATTGTACATCATGTGCATCCATCCTATTGAAATCCAGACAGACATTAATCACCAAAAGAGGAAGTATGAAATACACTGTAATGATTTCTAGGTTAAATACCCACAACACAGACACCACACACACATGCACACACCCCTTTCAAATGCCTTTTACCCAGGGTTCTCAATGTATATATGTTACCTTGATGGCTAATGATTATAGCAAAACATTAGGAGCTCCAATTAATTTAGCCTATTTCATAAAGCACCTGCAAGTTCTTGAGGTTCACCTGTGCAGTTCTGAACCAGAAGAGCTTAACTACTGAGAATTTATCTGTATTGCTGATGGACAATTTTTTCAAAAGGGCTTGTAACTTGCAAGGTCAAAAATACACCCATATTTTGATAAAAATTTATATAGAGGCCAGAAGTATTATGCTTTTATTCTTCATCTTCACTTCATAAAACATTATTCCTTTTATATGGTAAAAGGTTCCCGATCTTTGCAAGAACACAAAATATGAATGTAAAAAATGGATGAACATAAGCAGCTTTCTGAGGAATCACTTCTCACAGAACAGCAGGTTCTCAACAAATAACGTATTGGAATAAGAAACACTCCTCAAAACTCCATGTGCATGAAACCTCAGAATGGAGAGCAGATGGGGCATATATACCCCATGACCCACTAGATTCAGCCATAAGACCCTTGAACTCTAATTTTCACATAGGTGAAAGAAAGTCAGACAGAGTCATACTTTAAATCCCACTTGTGTCAGGGTATGACAAAGAGTGGAAAATGTTTGTCCTACTAAATTAAGAAAATAATTATAATATGATTTACCAAAAAGGGTTGTCAACCTATTTGACTATGTCTCCAAGGGATACACTAATTAAGCAATTCCAGAGTCCATGTGTCACTCTTTTTACCCTTCCACAATTTCTGAATCCTAGAATCTACTTTCGCTGTCATTGGTAGAAAGGTAGGCTTTGCAAATGGACCTAATTCTTACGATACAGTAGCACAAAACATGGCCCACAAGCTACATGCAATCCCAAAACCCTTTTTTTTGGGCCTGCCAGGTATTTACAGCCATGGCATTCCACTGCACTTACTTAACAGTGAGGAGGTAGCAGCTGGTCAATCAGCAGCTCCTGCCTAGACACACCTCATATCTTGCTTCACCAAGCAAAGATGGCTCTGGGTAACAAATGCTGCTGAAGGTGGACTGGAGAGAAACTTTGGGGGAGATCAGACACCTGTAATAATTTTCAGCACTAATAATAAAGCTGTATGAGATTTGGTTTCACTAACACTGCTGTTTGCTCAACACTTTGCCTGATACAGATATTTCAAATTTCAATTCCAACTCTGGGGGGGAAAAAAAAAATCCCTTTAATCATGCCAAGCCTGGAACTAAAAATTACTGGACATCTAAGAACTCAGAATACCACAAACTTCATCTAAGAAAAATGGTTAAATAAACTACCTGAGTACATGACATTGTACAGGTCCTTTGCCAGACATCAACAAGATGTGAGAGTACTCAGATGTGTTTCTGGGTACAGTGCAAAAAAAGGTAAGTATAACTGTAAAATCAGACATGCTAAAACCACATTTGAAGTGGCATACTAGAAAAAAGAGAGATTTATGGACTTCTATAGGAGACGTTTATATGTTTCAAAGGTTATTTTCAAAAAAATTGTTTAAAAATATTTCACCAGGAGGCTTCTTGGGAGGAACACCTGTTTAAACTCTTTCTTTAGTATTGCAACAGAACTCACCAATGTGACAGGTCAACCAGTTTAGGTTTTCACAGATCTTGAGCTATTAAGTGAACCAGTTTTAAATATCAGAAATGACCAGCACATGAATCAAGGCAAGTTTTCATGAAGTTAATTTTTGTGAGGTGATTAGCTAAATAAAATTACTATGCTTCAGTTCAATAAGTACTGCAGTTACTTGTTCTCATTTTTCCTGGTTCTCAGATGGTAACACCTACAAAACGTAAATGAAATGGCCTTTTATGTTTCATGACAGTCTCACTCATTTTTGCAGCAATTCTATTAATCTAATAAAAGCTATGGACATATCACACCACAGACAATAGAAAAGGATGTTAAAAATGTGAAAACATTACCTTTGCCATTAACTTCACAATGATAACTATGTCCTGAATTTTCAAAAGGTAAGTAAAGAGAAATTTTAAATCATGTTTATAGTAAAATATTTTCACAAAACCCTTGAGGTTTTTTTCCTTCTTCTTTAGTATAATTAACTTCACAACCCACATACCTCCAGCCTGCACACACTTTAAAAATCCAATGATATATGCTAGCCTTTCACTTGCTGTTCATACCAGCTAGAAGTTTAACACTTACACCTGAGTTACAAGACAGTAACTGAGCATATAACTCAGAAGTCATTATTATCTTCTAAGTATTAAACCCGATTCAAATCTGATATTTGTGGAATATTTGGGGAATGCCCCTTTGCAGCTGTGCACTTTTGAGGACCTGTAAATGCAAAGGACTGAATATAGAGCCCTGGAAAACATAAAGAAATGCAGATTGGATTCCTTATATATATATATGTACAAACACATATATATACACATATACATATGTATGTGTGTGTATATATATATATGTGTGTGTGTGTGTATAAATACACACACACCTGTCTATTATATATATTTGTGTGTATTTATGTACATTTAAAGCAAATTAATGGATTTTAAATATGGAAAAATTTGGTATATAAAAAGGCATCCCACCTCAAACAAGTGAAAAGGACAGGAGTGAGATATAGGAAAGGTAGCCACTACTTTTGATTCAAATTCTATCACTGTTACTGACTGATTTAATTACTCCCTACAAAAGTACTGTATGGAAAAACTGCACTTTAATAACCACATCATTAGGAGGAAAATAAACTAAGGGAAGGACTTTACATTACATACAGGACCTGGTCAAAACCTTCCTTTTCATTGATTTCAGTGGGCTCTGGATCAAGGCCATATTGATTGCAGGCAGTGTGGTTCAATGATTAAGACAGCAAATTTAGGTTTCATTCTGAAACTGGTCATTCACTGGGTTTGAGTCCAGGGAAAGTTAATCACTTCTTGTGTCTCACTTTTTCCATACATATAATGGGAATAATTCTAATTCCCTTTACCAATAAGGAGAACCAATATATTCAGATAAAAGTCCAAAAGCTAAGTATCCAACTTATGTAAGTATGAGACAAATACTCTTAATTTTAAGCAAAATTTCCTGGAATGGTGGGAACCTCAGCTAGTAATTTATGACCCAGCTTGTGTGGTAATCTTCTATGGTAAGTCTCAGTTCAAAGTCTGTGTGTATGTGTGCATGTGTGCATGAAAGGGAGAGAGACAGACAAAGAGGCAGAAGACACTTTTGCTCACTAACTGGCACTTCATGATTTATTTGATTTGTTGTAATAAAGCAAAGAAAAAGTGGTTGTCAGTTAAAATGCCATATCTGTCACACTTTTTAATAATACTGCTTCTGTAATTACACTGTGGTTCTTTATACTTACTCACTAAAAGCTTGCTTAGTTTTAGCATGGAAAACAATTTATGAAATTACAGAAACAGACTGAACACAGCAGTTAATTTGCTGAGGCAGTTATCCAGATCCTTGTCAAAAAAGAGAGAGAATAAAGACTGTGATGTGCTAAAAATGTTTCTAATTCTATGCTATAATACATACAATATGTCTGTGGTTGTGCTGGATTATGTTAATAAACTGCAGTCGAAATATATTTGTCACAACACAAAGGAAGGGTGCTATCAATTGTCTTGCCAGATAGTTTAAATTAGTCACCAAAACGTCTAGCCAGGGTTTCCTCTGTGACCCTTAGATGAAGGGAGAGGCTTATTGGACAGTTTTTCCTGTGGGAATAGACAGATTCTTCTAATGCTCTATTATTTAGAATAATCTGGAAAATAACTGTAAAGTGAACAGTGTCACAGTTGCTTTTTTAAACAGATACCAAAAATTCAGCCCTGAACACAAATCCTGTGTTACTTTTGGCTGGTTACCACACAGAAATGAGTTTCCCTAATATTGTCAGGAAAAATGGAGAGAAGCTGTGTTCCTTCTTTTGGGAAGAGCAAAGTGTATAAGGAGTGAGATACTGCTCATAAACAAAGAGCAAACAAATTGTGGCAAAAACCTAAGCCTGCAGTCCAGAAAAATTCAATTTTAAAAAGGAAAAGAAAAATTTAATCAAATATCAAATACAGAACACAGAGTTGTTTGTTAACCTTATATATATGAAGAAAGAAACCGATTGTAAGAGTGAAGTCACTTAAATAAAAAGTTGGAAGAAGAGCATCTTAAAGCCCACTAGCACTGCAGAAATACATTTACTACTATGTATTTTACTGAAATTCATTATTTTTGTAATTTTAAGATCTATCCTTTCCTGTTAGAAATTTCTCATTTACACTAAAATATAGTAATTTTTTAAAAATTTAAATTTTTTTCCAGTTATTTATGGTTAGAGAAAAATGAAAATTTTATAATATTTAAACTGAAAATGTAACAAACATTTTCTTTTCTCCAGCTAGACACTTCATACTTCAGCAGAATATATTGCTGTAGACTCCTTGCTATAAACTTCATTTGGTTGGGAAAAGGCTGGAAAAACAGAAGACCAAGCACACAGAAAAACAAAGCAAAAAAGGGCATCCAAACACAGATCATCAATTGTGAGCATGCTACTAAAGTTTCAAGTATTAAAATGTGGATGAAGTTTCCTCCTTCCCCACCTCCCCCAACATCTGGAGATAGTTTGGTGGAGCAATTTCCAGAAACCAAACAGTATCTTTGCTTGACTAGCTCTTTTCATTCACAAATAAACAATTAATGAAATGGGTAACTAATTTCCAAAGTGTTCATATTCATTAGACTGTTTCCTGAAATTAAGTAGCTGTTCCATGATGCAGTGCCCACATTAATGGTAGTGTTATTATTTTTCCAAATATAAAAGGCCTTTTTTTATGAATAACCATTCATGTTTAATTTATACTAGCAAAAAAAGCTGAAAAAAATGTTTCCAACTTTTAAAAATAAACAGATTTGCATAATAAAAGAACAACTAAAGAACTATTCCACCTAAATCACTAAAAGTCACTATATGTGCCACACTTCGTGGGTCAAAATCTAGGTTGTATTATTTTATGATTGTGTCTCTGAATTACAGATGAAGATATTTGAAGTTATGACAGGCTGCAATATATTTTAATTTGAGCATCCAGAACAGGGTAGAAAAATAAACTCTACTGTGCAGAGGTCTGATTTAGAACAATAGTTCAGTATGATTAATTTCAATATTCAATTGGGTAGGTTAAGAGTCTGCTAGATATCAGCTACTTAAAAATCCTGGTTTTCATTTTTGACCAAAAGCTCATACTAAAACTGCTTGCTCTT
Source organism: Rhipidura dahli (assembly GCA_013399225.1). Taxonomy (NCBI): domain Eukaryota; kingdom Metazoa; phylum Chordata; class Aves; order Passeriformes; family Rhipiduridae; genus Rhipidura; species Rhipidura dahli. The sequence continues at coordinate 214,831 of VXAC01007472.1, read as the reverse complement.
CCACACCACTTATTTTTTATGTGCTGCCCACTGTCAGATAAAGAAAGACCTGTGAAAAATTTTTTCAGCTCATCCTCTAGTCTCAAAACTATTTCCTGTAGATTTTTTTGTGATACAGCTTTGCTTGAGCTGTACATTTATTACATAACATAATTTCCACTCAGTAAAGGTAAATACTGGTTTGCAGAAATCCATCTCACATTTGTTGGTAAAAGGCTGTGACGCAACATTGCCACCACCCGTATTTTGACATTTTCACTTTCCCATCATTTACTGTCCTAGTAAAGAGTTGAGGATGGAGAAACGTGTCCCAGTTTTCACCAGGACACGAACAGAAGCTGCTGAGCAATGAGTGTAATTTCCCCGTGCTGCTTGGCTGCAGTGGCAGCAGCTCTGGGGGACACCGCCAGGAGAGACAACGGGCAGGGGAAGCGCCTGAACCTCTGTGCTCATCCTATACTGACCATCAGAGCTGTTTACAGGACACTTGAACAGCAGCATGAATCAACTGGGAATAACAACTACTAAAAAATATTTATATATCAGAGTACATTTATTTAATATTTTATGAACTGAAGCCCTCATTCTACAAACATTCACCTCCTGGTAAACACTGCAATGAGTAATTCTGTCACAAATAATTTTCCATTACTTCACATACACAAAAGTTTATGATCCAGGCCACCTTTGCACAAGTCACACAAATACCTAGCTTAGGGGAGTCTCTGTTTCTTTCTCAGATAAACCACTGGTTTAAACTCACATTCTTGTATAAATACATAATTCCATACCCCTTAAATAAATGCTACTTTTAAAAATACATGGATAATTTGAGCAACATAGCATGCCTAAGCTGAAAGGGCATCTCTGTCTGTCAAGCTCTCACACAGCTGAGAGTTGAGGTATGCACACTCAGGCAGGAGTGATCAGCATCCATCAACAGTCTCTTTTGGCCAAATGAACAATGCCAAGGGATGGGAGAATGCAGCTCTAGACATGAAAGGTAGCAGAAAAATACTTCAGGCTACTCTCTTTCTGAATAAAAACGATCACAGAGTATTATCATGGTTTAAGTAAACCACTTAGCAAAATGGATTCAGATGATGTTCTGCATTTGTCAGTGCACCTACCAGCTCCAGATCTAAATATTACCTCTGATCAGCAAACAGAGAAACCTGAAAGTTGTCATTTTTTTTTATTTTACTGTAGACTTCAGAAGGAATAATGCCTGACACTGTGCACCATTATTATATTGGGCAAGTCACTTACCTTCCTTCCCTCAATTTTTCCATCTAGATACGAATGGCTTCATTTCTAGAGTGCCTCAGACCTCATAGATATAAAGCACAGTGTACAAGGTGTGGGTTCTATTTGCTCTCAGTAATCAAAACTAATCTATGCAGTAGGTGCAACACACTACTATCTGTTGTGGCATAACCAGAGAATACAGGTCTGAAAGGTCAAGTGGCAATAACATTATTCTCCATTCTTTCCTTAAGGTCAGCCTTAACCTGTGGCCCCTTCAGGCACAGTCAGGACAAAAAAAACCCCAAACCCTTAAAATAGAAATTCAAAGACCACTAATCAAAGTTAACATGACTATATCTTCAGAGTCATACTTCATTTGTGCACTTGATATGAATGATTTTAAACTAAAAAATTTAGATGGACATAAAAGAAATTAAAAGGACATTTTCAATCTGCAATTTGAATTAAAAAATTGAATTTTCAATTTTGTAATATAAAAACAACTTTTCAAACATAGAAATAACTTCATAGTAACAAGTCTATTGAGATTCACAGTATTCTAAGAATATATTCACATTTTCAATATGAAATGCAAACTTCTCACAATGTATCTTTTAACTCAAAATATTCTAGACAGGTAGAAATGAGCTTGTGTATATACTATTCTGATAGCTAACAAAAAGGAAATTTTCACTGCTACATGGGTGATCACTGAAATCTTTTAAAAAAGACAAAACTATGTAAAACAGAATATATGGCCATTTTTAATGTAAGACTAAGTGGGAGCAAAAATTATTATTATTAATAAGTTTTATCACTATTTGTATTGAGTCTAAACTGAATAGCCTAATTATGAAAACTGAATATCTGATTTACCCATTCAGGGAATGGTTTAAAGAATACTGTGAAGAAGAGTGGCAGATGGGACAAAAAAAAATTTCAAAAACATTAGTCTGTAAGGAGGTAAGCTTGAACAAAAGTACGGAATCCTGGGCTGCATCCAAAGCAGCGTAGCCAGCAGGTTGAAGAAAGTGATTCTCCTCCTCTTCTCCTCTCTGGTGAGATCCGACCTGGAGTGCTCCATCCAACTCTGTGGCCCCCCCAAAAATAAGGACATGGAACTCCTGGAGCAAGCCCAGAGGAGAGCCACAACGTTGATAAGGGTGTTGCAGCACCTCCCTATGAAATCAGGCTGAAAATGTTCAGCCTGAAGAACAGAAGGTTGTGTGGAGACCTCATAGCAACCTTCCAGTATCCAATGGAAGTATCTACGGGGAAGCTGGAGAGGGACTCACCATCAGGAATTGTAGTGATAGGAAAAGGGGGGACGGGTGCAAATTGAAAGAGGGGAATTCTAGGCTAGATACTATGAAAAAATTCTTTATTATGAGGGTGGTGAATTGGAACATGATACTAGCACAGTTTGCTCAGGGACTTTGCAGATGCTCCAACCCCGTCAGTGTTCAAAGCCAGGCTGGGTAAGGCCTTGAGCAACCTCATATTGTGGGAAGTGTCCCTGCCCATGGCAGGGAGATTGAGTCTCAATGATTTTTAAGGTCCCTTCCGCCCCCTAAAATTCTGTGGTAAAAGCTTAGGCAGTGACTTTGGGTAAGAAAAATTTTAGAAGAAAATAAAGTATGCTAAATTCCCTCATTAGTCACAGATTTCAAAAAGCCTCAGGAACCAGTAGCTTCATGCAAGCATCAGTAATACATTTACAAGAAAACACTACAAGTAGAGAAATCTTTCAGATAATGAACTATGCTTAGTTGCTCAGTGAGAAGTAGTAAACAGTGAAGAGTAAACAGTGAAGCCCGATTCAGAAACAGTACACATTAAGAATACAGCAGTACTATTTTGTTTCAGTATAAACTCAAAACCATTTGTCCAGCACCTAAAACTAATGATATTCTTAGAATTCCTGTGTAGAAGTAGCAGAATTCTTTACTTTATGACATCATTATTTTAGTTCAAAGGACTTTTCTTCCAAATGTTTACACCACTGAGCCAGTTACTTCAGCTGAGCTGACACAATGAATTTAAAATGGTCTAGTACTTTTGACTTACCAAGAGATTAGCACATGATTAACTGGAGTGAAAGGATTATTATTACTGGTGTTAAAAGATATTAACACTTTTGGTAACTCATTCTAGGGATGCTGCACACATTTTCCACATTGAGAAAGCCGAATGAATACAAAGTTTTCTTAGTTTTAGTTACTCACATATTATCTTGCAGTTAAATAACAGAATCCTCTCTAATTAACTTTTTTTAAACTTAAATCTCGGCCCTTATTTCCCTAAGGTTCATACATGCTGATTAAAAGACGTAATATGGGCTACAGAAACAGTCAAACAATTGCAGCATTCAGTCTCTTCCTTAACAAACAACCTCAACTCATGCATGCACAAATGCACACACAAACCCACACAGAGGCGTTATGGTGAGCAATGAGGTTCATGTCTGAAGCAGAGTGCAGCATTAATACACTTAGCAGGACAGAGAGATATTCACTGAAGCTTGACACCAGCTCTGTGAAGAAGGGTAGTATTTGCAGGAGCATAGGGAGGCGAGAAGACAGAGAAAACACCAGGAGGGAGAAGGATTCAGGGGACAGCTGAAGTGTGAAGTGATCCAGCAGTTTTTTGATACGGTTTAGACTTCACTTTGGGAATGCAACGAAACGACAGCTAAAAACGTAACCCCTTGACATTGGCAAGACTGTCAGTCTCAATGCTAAGTACCCATGCACTGAAATTCTGACTCCAACTCAACAGGTTAATGGGTAGGAAGCTTCTTCCTTTCCTGCCAAAGGCGATATGTTCCTGTGGCTGTATTTCTGTTTCATGTATAGATGCTCTTTTTAGATATTAATCTGTCACTGCACTTCTTCATTCCCTTTTTAAATTCAAGATTAATTTTATTATGCTAACATCTGTGCAGGTTAAAAAACAAATACATGGTGTAGAAAGAATAAAGAAAACACGAAGTAAATGAAAGCATAGATTTTTTACAAACTTTGTACTGTGCTTCCAGTCAATTACATAAAGGTCATAATTAATGAATAACAGCAAGTTTTAAGAAATCATAAATAAGTGAGAAAGTAAGCTTTGTTACTAATAAGATAAGAGAAAAACATGAAAGAAAATGGCATTCCTTAGTTTTAAAATTGACATTATTTAAATTTTTGTGTAAATCAACATGAAAGGGAAAAGGAAGAAAGTGGCGTACTTCAATTTTTTAAGACTTTTTTAATTCTAATTTTGGGTCACAGATAAACACTGCTTGTTAGGCTGGGAACAGGGGTAAAAAGATATGACACATTTTTTCTGCATATAAAAAGCTGCCTTTGTTCCTGCAAGACTATTTAAGTGCAAAACAAAAACTGAAGTTACAAGGTGAGATAAAAATTACAACATGGGGAATTTCTGCTTTGCCTCCACAGCATTATCTGGTTCCCCCTGTTGTCATAAAGCCAGGGAAAAAAAAACACTTCCAGAAAGCTCACCAAAGATCAAACTGTGTCTGGTGACAGCAGTGTCCAAGCTATAAGTAATGTTCAAAGGATTCAACAATGCCTGTGACTGATCATTCTCTTTCCCTTGCCATCACCTGCTGATTTTGTCCAGGTGTTTTATGGCTATCTCGAGGCTCTGGAGAACAGACAGAAAGAAGACTTTGCCAATTTCTTTTGTCTGGGATTGTGAATTCCTTACACAGATGGTGGACAGCCACAGGCTGGCCAACTCCATGCACAATTGCCTTTACCCTCAGAAAGAAAGCATGAGAGCAATATTATCTACTCTCAAAGTACTGTCTGTAAAACGTCTGCGGTTAGGGAATAGGACAAGATCCCTTCTCTTAAGGAAAAAAAAAAAAGGTTCCCCCTGCCTCAATAACTCTTCAATTAAAACAATATCAGGAGAGAGAGAAAAAAGGATAAATAAATAAATAAATAAATAAATAAATAAATAAATAAATAAACTAAGACTTTGGCTTGTATTAGTAAACTAAGCATTCCAAAGCAATTGAAGAGGTTTGTCTAATAAGATAATCTTGTGTTAACATGGTTTTGTAGTATGTTTACAGTCTCTCAAGTATTCCAAACAAATCCTGCTAAATCTTACTCACTAAGCAAACTGAGATATTTCTGGCAGCAATTTTTAAAGATGGGCACCAGACATGAGCCTCTTCATCCTTTTTCTCTTACTGTGTTTGCTTACAAAAAAGCCCATTACCTATGCAAATCACTATTAAATATGCAGTTACATAATTGTGTATGTATCTATTTAGATACTTACTTTTCTGCAATGATGCAAGTTCAATTTTAAAACTAGTTATTTAAAGTAAAACTGCTACTCTCCCACTTCTCACCTCTGAGAGTCTGACTAGGGAATGGAGTGTATGCAACAAAATATTTGTGTAACACTGAAGAAGCAAATTTACAGAAAAATTTGTGACTACTTCCAGTTCTCAGTAGTGGAAGGCCTTGGAAAAATATGGGGTTTTTATATGCACTCGTGACAAAGAAGTCAGGTACAAATCTTGCACGACAAACATATCATGGACAGCCTCTGTCTTCTCATACTCTTAGAAAAAAAATATTATGTATGAATTATATGCTTACTTAGGATGTTTCAAAATATGTGCCAGAAAATAAGTAGATATCCAAGACTCAAATTATGGCCAGACTTCAGGAACCTCGGAGCTATATCTATCCCATACACCATTTCACCTTGGCTTAGAGGTGATGTGAATGAACTCTGAACTCAGCAGCAGGATGTAAGGAAATGCACTCTTCTTAAACCTGCAAGACACAGACTCGTCTCCCACTCCCCACCACCCCATCTCCCTGACTAGGCGTCAGTGTTAACATACGTATAGGCAGAACAGAGTAATGGACCTGACTTCTGCTTTGAAGATCTAAGAGCACAATTATGTTCTGCTCTAAATTATTTATTTAATTTAATGCTAAAGGGTGAAGAATCTAACTTTTCTTTTTTTCTTTTCTTTTTTATTTTTTTTTTTTTGTGTGTGTGTGCGGGAGAGCTATACCCAGCAATTAAAAAATCTAGCATATAAATGCTAGAGAGGAATGGACAATCACATCACCCTGCCTTTTTGCTGCCAAACTGGGCTATTTTGCTTTATTTTCTACGTTTATACAGAACATTTCCAACTATAATCTGCTGATATCTTAAATGCTCAGAATAACATTAGCATTAAGAAAAGTCTGACTGAAAAGGGCAAATGTAATGGTTGTAGAAGAGGTGAACAGGTAAACTCAGAACTACAAGTCCCCTTTTTTCTACCACCACAGGTAGCAGCAGTACAGCCTCCACACACTGTTCGGTCTACCAGCATGTCATAACCCTGACCTAAGAAGGTCAATTTCACGGCTGAAAAAGTAGCTTAGCCTCCATGGCTCATTTCATCCTTCAGCCTCCTGTTGTGATTACTGACAACTTAGCCAATGTATTTATTTATTTTTATTTCTCTTCTGTACCCAAATGCAGAGACACAGGCATATAATATAATGGTCATATCCATAAAAAAGTCTGCAGTGTATGGCCCTACACAAACATCATTCAGAAGTCTTTGTGCTTATTTCTTCCACAAAGATACTGAAAAATTCTCTGTGACTTCCCCTGACTGTAAAAGCGTCTAAACGGAAATATTCCCATGCCCTATACAAAAAATCTGTTAATTTTAACTTTACCCCATTGCCTCTTCCCCTTGAGATATTAATTTTAACTTTACCCTCTCATCTTTCCTGAGAGATAAGAATGATCAGAAGGGTAGCCAGCCCAGAGTCTGGCAGGCAAATGAAATTAAGTGAGTTCCATGGATGAGGCTGTCTTACTGTAAACAGAAATCCTATCAACTCCAGCACCTCTGCCAAGCATTTAATCCATAAAACCCTACACAACACAGCTGTGTTCAGGGGAGGGAGAAGGCGGGGGGGAGGGAAGGGGAGAACTGTTTATTTTAGGGCATTTTTTGTTTGTTTCCTTTTTGGTTTTCTGAGGTAAGTATCTGCCCAATTCACATTGTCTTGAAACATTAAAAGGGCACATCAATGTTGGTGATGATGGTAATGTCACATCCAAGTAAGTAATTTAAAAGAAGTGACTGTGGATGAATTGTTCATAGGTGAGTGAAAACTGGATCATGGAAACATGGGTGACAGAAATCACTTAAACTTGGCAGAATGATTGCCCAACACAAGGAATTCAACCCAGGAGAGAAAGACTAGAGAGTGGAAGAAGAGAGAAAATGTGCCTCCTGGGAATTGGTCTAAGAATGCCATGATGCCCTCAGATGTTAACAGCAGTCTGATGATGGCCTGGACTGAATTCAAACTGGTGACGTAAAGCAGCAAGAATCTGTATCTAACTAGTAATCCCCTGATCCAGAATACTTCAGTGCTTTTAATCACAAAAGAAACATTACTGTCCCAGCAGAGATTTCATTGGAAGGTAGCATGCTAGATAACTAAAAAAAAATTTAAAAGCTTATGAAAAATCATGCAGCTTCTTCCACCAAATACCAATGCTCCTCTTTTAAATTTATCAAGGCCAAATACTAGGGGGAGGAAATCCAAACAAAATTACCTGTCTAATAACTGAATATTTTTCCCCACTGTTCTTGGATAGTGATTAATCAATGAAATTTCTTCAATTCCACTTCATGATTCAATTTTTATTTGCATTAGTGATGTTTCAGGATTAAAACTTTAAAAGACGCTGACATGGAGAGAAAAGGGAGAGAGGAGAAAGAGCAGGAGAGAGAGAAGAAGAAGAAGATAAGAAGAAGGTGTAGGAGAAGGAGAGGAGAAAGGGAGAAAGAAGAAAGACTGAGTAGTCTCAGCACAAACCGTAGAATGTAATTATGTGCCTTAAAAATATAACAACAGTGTACATTGTCAACCCTCAGTTTAATGGAGAGTTCACAACACAGCCTCAGCAGCTTACTGACTTACTTAAAGTGTAACATGGAAAGTAAAATTGGCTATATCTCTGAAATGACAGAAGTTGCATTATTATGGATAACAATGAAGAATCACAGCATGCACTTTTACCTGAGAAACTATATTAAGCTCCTAACTGATTAGCAAATGATGAACAAAAGTATGGTATGCTTTTACTGTAGATAGTATTTACAAAATATGACTACAAAATCTTACTATGTAGTATGCCATGAGGATCTCAAAAACCTTAAGAAATTATGTGCCCAAGGTTAAATGCTTTCAAGAGCAAAATTTTTTTATTTTAATTTTTAAATTCGTCGTCTTTGCCACATTATGATTCTTCTTTAGTGAGATTATCTAGCTATGAGATCATAGCTATAATCACCTATCAACAGCAGGGTGACTTAATGCAAGGTGAGTTTTTAAAACTTCTTTTTGTATGAGTAACAAACATTATTTTTCAATGCCAGAAAGACTAGGCCTTGCTATAGACTACATGCCAGCATATTTGGTTTTAACTTAATTACATTTGAGCTCCATCAGTAAAGAGGAAGAAAACCTTGGAATGGTAACATTCATTTTATTTTCCCTCAATTCATTGACTTAAAAAATAAATATATATAAAATGGTACGCCAAAAGATTTAGCCAAAAACTAGTTCATTAAAGGCAAATATTTGTTTATGTCATCTTATTGCCTGGAACAAAATTTTATATACAACTTTTAACACTGAAAAAAATTAGGATTTATAGTTCAAGTGTTACTGATACAACCTGAAGCACAGTCTACTACAGACACCTTAACTACAGCTTTTCAAAAGGTGCTGCTGAAATAAAACATCTCATTCTTTCTTTTTTACTGAGAAGATGCTGCAATCATTAAAGTATTCTTGCCCTCTGTATGCTTGGGAGTGGTCTGTCCACAAGTTATTAATAAACCATGGTAAGGTGCAGCAGCAGACCAACTATTCATATTAATGAATGTCTCATGAATATTCAGCTACATGTTGACTCTTACCTCAGAGGAACAAGGGAACCAAAATCTGGACACCTATTCCTGCAGTTAAACCTCCTCATGCGGTAGTTTATTGTGAATAATAGCGACTAAATTTGTAACACTGTTGTTCCTCTAAGGGTATGAGCGGAGAACTGGTATGAGCTGTGTTAAGAAAAACAACCAACCAACCAAAACCACCAAAACAATGAAAACACATAGTAGTTTTAAGCCTTTATTTTAACTAGAACTACATTACTTGTATTTTAACATCCAAACAGATTTTGTGCTGAATAACAGTTGCTACTGATGGTTAATCATGTTCTGAAACGCAACTATCTATCTATTAGGTAGTTACCTTCCCCTTCCAGTCAAACATGATACAGCACAGATGGGCAACTGCATGTGTTATAAACACATATGAATGCATCAAACACTCTGACTACTGTTTTCCCTCCTACTCAATACCTTTTGCAGACTGCCCTTATTTCACATTTTATTTCTCATTTTATTTCTCATTTTTCTGTATTCTAAGTTTGACCACTACCTGTTCCAGCAACATCACACACAGAACATCACTGATGTAGAGCACTTCTAAGGGGGATTAATCATGGGATTGTTTGCCTGAATTATTTGTCATTTCATTCTTTTTCAATTTTTTTTTTAATTTAAAGAACTGCTCTTCCACGGCCGAGATGTGAATGCCCACTAGATAATGTTTCAGGGTCAGAACACACTTCAGCTAATTCTATCATTTCCCTTTCAAACTAAACAGAACTCCTTCAATTCTGTATATCCTCCAAAAGTTAGAATGGAGCACCTTGACATGTAATAACAGGCACCTGGGAAGCCAACAGAAGTAGTTGGAGCTCGTATTTTAATAAGCAGCTCTTAAAAATTCAATAAAGTGAGTTGTAATTGGGTAGAGAGACAAATTGTCTGAGCAAATTAAGAAAAACACTTTGCTTTTTAGTGTGTTATATGCAAAATTATTTGTAAGACTACACTAGACATGCATTTGAACTTTTCTTTCGGATAAAATTAATGTCAGCTTTCTGTCCTTAAATCTGAGCCAATGGGGAAACAAAATACAGTCAGCCCTGAAATAGCTGCGGTAATTCAATCCCTGCACTCTCCTTATTTTCTTGATGACAAAGAAAAACTCCCAACTGGCAAGGCCACCTGCACTGATTACTCCTCCATCCACACCCACGGACTAGGAAAATGAGCCAATGATCATTAACCTTAATTTCTTCTTACATAAACCTCAGTTGTTGTTTTTTTTTTTTTTCTTTAGGTTTGCTTCTCTCAAAATTCCCTTGAGACTAAAAAGGGGGAAGAAAAAAGTGAGAAGAATAAAAAAAGGGAGGGAAAAGTCGTAACTGGGGAAAAAAAATCAAGAGAATTGAAGAGAACTCAGTGATTTTTTTCTTGTTTCACAACTGTCTTATTGTAACTTCACAGCACTCAGATAAAGGGATTTTGAGGCACTATCATCCCTCTTGATAGCAAGTTCATTCCCTCCCCAGTCTCTCTCTCCAAGCAATAAGGTAAATGCTAATGTGTGGGTTTTCTGGGTTTTTTTTTTTTTTCAGATTTTTAGGTTTTTTTCCCCGGAGATATTCTTGGGTAAAGACAGTTGGCAAAAACAAAGATGGGTCTGGACGGCAGGAATGCAGGTGTGGCCCAATGTCAAGACAAAAGGGCCAAGCACAACTGGGTGGGATATTTCCAGTGCAACAACTTCAAAATACAGTAGAGAATGCATCACCCCTCCTGGTCATCCCATTTTGTTACTGCCAAGTGGAATAAATTTTGGTTCAAGCTGTGTGGGACTAGCTCCCACTGGAATTACATCACTTTCTAATGGATAAGACATTCAGTTGGACCATCAGAAGAATGCTTTTTAATATATATATATATATATATATATATATACAAAAAAATGCGTATTAATGGATAAATTAATAAAATAATCATGCCATAGTTTGTAAAGCAAAAATGTGTGTACTGAAAACAGACACCCTGTTATGTTGTAAAGTATCTGGGCAAAGCTAACTAGATCATAATCAACATTTTCAAAGGAATTACACATCTGTGAAGTTAATACCTTATCAATTCAGTGACATATGACTGGCTGTATCCCCCTGTTGAAGTTATATTTTTCCTGCAAATAATTTAAAAATCTTTATACAGCTAAATAAAAGCAAAGCCTAAAAGGTTTTAATTTTTTCATGAGGATTACTTAACAATAAAGCAAATAAATGTTCAAAGAACATAACAAAAGTGTGATTGTATTACCTTCAAATACATTACAACAAGCTGTTTGTCGCCTACCAAATACACATAGCAGAGCTTCTTTGGAGATCAGGAGGCAGACAGTAACTTTGATCACGCAGACATTCCTCATTATTTCAGACCTCAAATCAAGTAGCAACAGTCAGGGGAAGAAAGGGGTGAGAGACATGGGGCTGCTGGGGAGGAGAAGGGAAGCAGACTGCAATTTTGTCCTAGGTTCAGCATCCTAATTTAAGCAAAAACAGGCTGTTGGCGACTGTGCTTCCCTGCAGCCCCCTTCCCTTCCCCATGCTTTCCAGCCTCCTGGCTCACTAAAAATGACAAGCACATTTCTAGGCTCTGCTTTTTTATCAAGCTGACAAAGGTCAACAATACTAGCCAGAAGAGTGTTGAAGTATTCAGTGCCACAGGTCATCCTAATAGATACTGGAGGGACTCATTGCAACACCACTGTAAGCCAAGACAGCACGATTTTTAAGAGGCAGCACTTTGCACGTTCACAGTCTGGTTAATTTAATACAACACTAGCCTCTTGTTTGCAATATAGCATTGGCACATTTCAGAGGTGGTATCTTTCTGTGGGTGACAGTAAGGTGACTGAATTCAGGCATGTAAACAGATGCACCTTTTTATGCTCTGTTAAGCCACGTCACAGACTACAGCCCTTAAGTGCATTTCTTTATTTATGCTGCAGCCAGCTGAGCTAATTATCAGAGACAGACCTGGTTCTAGTTCTACAAAGTCCAGTGGTGTGTGTGTGCATAAAGAAGCTAGGAGGGAAAATGGAATGGAGGCAGAGTGGGAAAGTGTGAAACCAATTTCTAAAACACATGGAATTGCAGTCTTCATGTAATTGGTGCTATGAAGGTGGGGGGAGCTGTATTAACAGCTTGATTATATAATAATATTTGGTTGAAATAAACTGTTTCCCACAACTGCCTTTTTTTTTTTTTTTTTTTTACTCTTTTCATCAGTTATGTTTAGATTCAAAGAGATACAAAATAAACATCAGTACAAAAACCTTCTCCAGGACCCAAAAAGAGTGGAAGATGCTACCTCAGGGAAAAAAAAAATAAACAAAAGCACTTATTACATCTCACCTACAATTCTGGGCTTTTTTATCATTTGTGGGCACAGCAACACCCACATACAGCTCTCCTTTCACCAAATATTTCAATACACCAAGCATTTGCCACAAATCTTTATGCCATAGTTGAATTTTACCATAGCAGCAGCTAGCTACCTCCTTTCAAAAAACACAAACTACTCAGCCCATTTGGCTGGGATTTTTTACTAAATGAATGTTTTTTGCCTGCATGACTTCATCCTGTACTACAGTTTTCATTTAAAAAGTTTGTGGTACTCCACAGAAATGATGGCAAAAAGAACTCCATGGTGACAATTCTTTTTTCTCTTTACTACATATGACTAAGTGACCTTAACTAAAAAATTAAATAATTTGTCATATGAGCAACAGTTTTTTGTTGTTTGGGGGGGTTTTGTTGTTTTTTGGTTTTTGGTTTTTGTTTTTTGGGGTTTTTTTGTTTGTTTGTGGTTTTTTTTTTTGTTGTGTGTGTGGGGTTTTTTTGTTTTGTTTTGTTTTGTTTTTGTTTGTTTTTTATTACAGCATGCAATTTAGCTAATAACTGGTTGGGGCCAATCTTTAACAAGTCACATATTTCCATTGTCCCTTCACCCCCTGCTTATGCTTTTACCACATCCTAACAAAAACATGACCAGAACTGGTGAAAAACATACGGTTCCAACTAATGAATCACATACTTTCCCGCAAGTGCAGTAAGTACTACCAGCTGTGACAGTCTTGCTTTGGCAGTGGAACCAGTGCAGAACAAGGCCGACACATCTGAAACCAGCTGTACTGAAAAACCACAAGCAATTTAAGTCCGTCTGCCTTCTCAGGGGCTTCTTTGTCTCTGTCTGTGTCTCTGCTCTGTCCCTAAAACTTGCCAGCCATGTTGTTTTGACAGAGTTCAGAGTTTCAGAAGTTTCAAGGGGGGGGGGGAAAAATCCGCTGATTCAGGAAACTGTGTTTCAAGAAAATGATAAGGAGGTCTTTTTCAAACTAGCCCGACTCAGGAAATTTAAAGAGACAGAGTATGCATCTACCCGTTTGCTCTGCTTGTACGACAGCTTAAAGCACAGAAAAAGACATGTGTATACTTAAAACACATGATGTCCATAAATTTGTGTTTGTACTTAAAAGCACTGAATTCTCTGCACAAATGTAGAGGGATATGGGGAAGAATGCTGCTTGAGATCTTGAGATTTTGTCAAATTAAATCTGGGAAGGTCACGAAGCTCACAAATGACTTCATTAATCTCTAGTTGCATACATCACCCCAACAGGAAAACCAATAACAGCTATACCCCACCACACTGCCTTATGTGCTGTAAATGCCACATATTTTACTGAATACTTTCCAACAGTGTTTCACAGATTTATACAAGTTTTAAGGGAGATAATTTTTGATTCTTCTATGTCAAAGCCCAGGTAAGAAAATTAACATAAACCTACTGAACCTGACTGAGAGAGGTTATAGAAAAAATTAATCCATGTTAAAAAAAAAAAAAAATCACAATTGGCTTAGAGTAGCTTTCCTTTACATAAGTAGAAATGCTGTGACATTCAAGTCTGGTATTCCCAGCCCTTTCAGGATTAAAAGCAAGTACTGAACAAGACATTGAGAAGCCTGCTTCTCCCCTATACTTTCAACAAAAACCCAATTCATGTTTCCATTCCTGCAGAAATGCAAGATATAAATCCTAATAATCTTTAAAATTTCAAGCACCTTGTTGAGGACTGGTATTTCTTTATCTTGCAGCTCACATAGGTATGCATTTTAGATAGTATCCATAGAGAAAAGGATGAAACTTTTTACAGCAATAGATTTTACATTAACAACAAATTTTTCAGATTTTTTAAAAAATTCAGATTAAATAATTGTCTCATGATGGATTTTTGAAAATACTGCAATCAGTACACTGCACATCTGTCACAGGATTTTCCAGCAGACAGAGACATCCCCCCTTTAATACATATTGGGCAGCACGTAAGCAAGACCAAAACCCACAGCACTGTGTCTACCTGTGGTGACTGGCTTTTTGTACAGAGCTTACATATGCACACAAGCACTGTGAACATGTTTAGCAGCTTTCAGGCTTTTGTTTCATGCTGGGGATGGTCGCATTTCCCCCAAGCAGCAAAGCCATTAAGTGAGCTATTCAGAGACTCCCTATCAAGAGCAAACGACACTTCAATGCAGCATGACATTATATATTTTGTGTATGCATACTTTGTAGGAAAACTATTTTAAGTGTAGTTTAACACAAAAATACACGGACTGTGATGTCTCCCTATGCAATGCACCTGTGATGTCATGCTGACATACTAAGAGTAATGCATGCACTGCAAGGTGAATTATAAAAAGCTACTTCAGTAATCAGGGAGGTAAACAAATAAAAAGAATCTCTACTCACGGTACTTAGAAGTGATGAAAAACTACTCAGGTCAGCTGTGACACACCAAACAACTTCATGATTTTAAGAACAGTTCAGACTTCATTCCTAGATGAGCCACATATTCAACTAGGAAGCATGAACTTACTCCATTTTCAGAGGGTAAACAAATCCTCTTCATGGTATTTGTATTAATCCCTTTCTGACATGTGTATATCAGCTTGTGAATCTATTTGTAGCCAAGTTTCCTAAACCGAATATACTCCTGATACTGTTCTTACTTTACAACTGAAGCTCTCACCAGCAGTGGAATGGGGAAGAGTGATGAAAGGATGCTGAAATTCATCTCCATCCTCTCCTTCTTGACAAGATAGACTGAAGACGGCTCAGACTTATGGCCTTCAAAGAGCTGCACTGGATGGTCTGGGATACTGAGGGGTGTTTTCAGGTGGGATAGGTATAGCAGGTTATGAAAAGAATAGACAAATTCTTTAAGGTATCTTGTGTATTAGTCTAATATCAGCCCTGCAGCAGCAGCAATCAATTGTGCACCTTTTAGTAAACATAAGCTAAAAGGAAATTACAAACTTGAGCTCTTTACACACTTAAAAATCATCTTTTTTAACTCTAGGGAAGAAGGTGGGGTTTTTTTAATGATTTACTGGTTTACCTCAAATTAAAAACTAATAAAATATATTTCCTCTTAAAATGGAA
The DNA here is from genome assembly GCA_013399225.1 of Rhipidura dahli. Lineage (NCBI taxonomy): Eukaryota > Metazoa > Chordata > Aves > Passeriformes > Rhipiduridae > Rhipidura > Rhipidura dahli. The sequence goes on along the minus strand of VXAC01007472.1, from coordinate 199,131 downwards.
AAGGTCTTCAGCAGGTCTTTGGAGAGTGCAAAGAAGAATAGTCATAAAAAGAATAAGCTGCTATCACTGAAATTAGCTCTACTGTTTACATTATATTCAATACAAGCATTATTTTTCTGAGAGCACAAAAATGACACTCATCCATTTTTTAAGATTCAAAAGAAAACAAAATCAGTCAAGCAGCAAAGAGAGAGCTGGGAGAGCACAATTGCGGAAATCCAGCATCAGCATAGGAGGAATACCTTTTGCATGACGTCTTATAATTTCATGTACAGTTATACAGCCAATTCTAAATCCCTACTACCATTTACTACAATTAAAACTGACTAAATATATGATTCACCTTCTCAATTAATATTTTGACTTCAATTTTTCATGAAATTTATATTTTATGGAAATTAAAATCAATGTAAAATTTTTCCAAAACTTACAGTACAATATGCAATACCCTATATGTCATCTGACCTCACTATAATTTCCTGAGAGGAGCAAAATTTATTCATACACACTTCCCTGAACAAAAAACTGAATCTCAGTTTGTCACACTTCAATTCATGGTTGCTTGTCAATTCAATTTTACATTCAGATGCTTTATAAAAATTATATCAGAGGAACTTCTGAGAAGAATTAAACTGAAGAATCAATATTTTTTCTTGACAAAAATGTTTGGATCATTAATCCAATCAACTATGATTCAAATACAATATCATGTGACTTAGCCACTGGCAAAATTAATCCTGTGATTTCCAGAGATGGTTGGACTGTTTGAAGTGAAAACTACAGGGTTTTTTTTCCCAGAAATTGCATGATCTATACAAATTGCAGATCATTAATGTGCTTTTTATAATCTGAAAGAAAGGAGTAAATTTATGGTACAATTTACCAGTATGACTAATCCAGAGTATAATCTACAGCACTGACTATAAAAATGTGATAGTTGTCTTTGGTACTTAAATAATAATTAATATTAGAAAATCACATTATTCCTTCTGAGAAAAATAACTATAATCATCACAAATTTGAAAACAGTACTATTCATTGCTTCTCAGAGGGGCAGATTCATATTGAAATCACAACTAATCTACCTTCAGGTTTACATTGAGTTTCTTTGGAAATAATTATCCTTCTGTCCCAGAGTAGTGAGCATCCAAGGCAGTAGAGGATGCTTTGAGGCCATCTCTTCTTCAACATGACCCAGACATGCAGTGCTCTGGGCATGTCAGTAGGGCAATAGAACGGGCAGCTCAAAATGAGGCATAAACAGCAGCCGCAGAATTATGTGAATCTACAAGTTGGTTGTTTTTTTTTTTTTTTTTTTAATGTTTATATGTATATACCTTGATTGTTTCTTCACATTTATATGAAGAAAACCCAAAGATTTTTCTTCCTAACTATGTTTGTGCAACTCTACAGGTTTTCAGGAAGAAATGTGTACTTTTGCCCAAGAACACAACTGGGTAACATATATACGCCATTAGTTTTGGGAGGTGGATGTTTTTGGTTTGGTTTGGGTTGGTTTTTTGGGGTTTTTTTGGTTGGGTTGTTTGGGTTTTTTTGGAATCATAGAGTAATTTAGATTGGAAGGAAACTCTGGAGGTTATGTGGTCCAAGTCTGTCCTAAAAGCTGGGATACTTTTCAGCAGCTCGCTCAGCATCTTTTCTGGTTGAATTTTCCTAGAAATAATTCTGTTGTGGTTTTGCTTTTTCTTAATTTTAAAATTATACCAATAACAGATTTTTTAACCTAAATTTTTAAGAACTACTATCTACAGTAAGAAAATTAAACATGGATTTTGAAAAAATTGTCCATATAGAGATGGCACAGGCAGAGTCAGAGACCAGGAGCTTGCAGTTCAATCCACAGTTACGTAACCAGTGTTGCCTTTCAAACAGACGTCCACTTAGTCTTAACTGCTCAGCAAAATAGCCCTATGTGCCTTTCCAAGTAAAGAATGAACATACAAAACATTGTGTGGGCTAATACCAAAATTTTTATCACCTCAGAAGGAAATCTTTATTACCATACTATGCTGAGTTCTTGTACAGTTTTTAATCTAAGTTAGAATTTTCCCATATTTTGTCCAAAACTCTCTCCTAAATCAAAAGTATGTATAAACGTCTTCTGTACTTTCCTAGCTTCTTGCCATTTAGAATGCTTAAAAAAGCATATCTTACCCTTAGAAAAGCCCTCCCAGTTTTTCTTTATGATCACCTCATTATATTTCTCAGTAAACAGCTTTAAACATGTCTTTACTTCTAACCAAAAGAAATGTAAATATTTTACTCTTCCTTTTCAAAAGGAAGAGTAAAATATTTAAATACCTGTGCAGAGAAGGTATAACAGATATTTTATATTTTAGATGGGTGCCATTGGTGGTTAATTACAAATTAGTTTCTTTCACTTCCTGTTAAACCTCCAAAATTATCTTATTCAAAGCAGGCATTGCTGCAGATGTGAGTTGTGCTAGTATGTAATGGGGACAGCAAAGGAAATATTTTCCTGAAATATCTGACCAGCCCTAGCAATACCCACAATTTACTTGCACACAGTCTACATAAACAGTTATGCTGGATTTAGCTCGTGTTTAGCACCACTTGATAAAAACTATTACCAATGTGGTTTACATAAATTACATGTAGTCTGCTCCATATGGAAACCATATTTTAGCAGCAACCAGTGTTTAATAATGAACACTCTGCCCCGCTCTCACACAGGCAGGCTCTTTTTCGCCTCTCTCTGGCTGTGCAATTCCTGTGATTTAATAAGATATTTAACTCATGAAACAGGCAATTTGAATATTCATACTGCAGTTAAAAAGGGATTAATTTTATCCCATGCCATAGTGGTAACAAGATGACTGGCCTCTTTGGAATTTAGCACACTAAATTATCCTCATCTATATGCTTTTTCAAACATAGCCTGATAACAACAATTCACTGCATGAACATCATTATTTATCTAAGTTATTAATGACTTTTAAGTGTTTACTTTATGATAAATCTCTTTACTTTAGTTCCTGTCATATAAAATTAATTAACCAACTGGTCACAAAGAAATACAATCACAAAGTGGTTAATATTTTATCATAACTTTGTGTACCTCTGCAACATTTCAGTATTATTGTTTAAAAATTATGGCATCTTCTACACTTCATTAGACGTGATACAAGGTATACATTAAGCAGAAAACATGGAGGACTATATGCTAATGATAGGCATAAATTCCTTCTTGCAGATTTCAAGCTTACTTAGATTTCCCTACTAAGCTAAGGCAAAAGAGATAATTTTTCTGTCAAGGCTGTAAAACTGTAGGCTGAAATTCTGATCCTTTTGAAGTTCATGGCAATTTTGCTCTTTTGCTGTGCCCAGATTTAACCCTCAAGTTTATAAAGTGTTTAATATATCAGTTAGCAGGAAGAAAAAGCAAGTTCTAACAAAAGCACTTCCAGAAAAATAAAAACTATTACAGCAAGAACAGGCCTACTCCATTCCTCTGTTCTTTATTTAAATCTTTGAGATATAAGAAAAAAGCTTAAAGATTTTACCTTAATAAGCTAGTCAGAGAACTCTTAATGAAAACCATGAACTAAGGGAAAACAAATCTAAAAAGGAAATTTAAAAAAAAGGCTATTACAAGGTAGTGCTTACCAAATTAGATGAGATCTCAGAATATTAGAATGAATTTAATAGAAAATTACAACATTGTTAAAGTTTTAAACTTAGTCTTTCCATGTATGAATACCTATATCATAATTCTTACGTATGACTTAATTCCATACAACTCAGAAAGCCTATATTAGGGATGCAGTTTTTCATAGTTCACATACAATGTAAACTTTCAAACATCTGGTGAACTTCAAGGCAGGGCTTTCCACCTCCCCAGAGAGTTATCATTTGGATTATATTGTTATCAGTTTTCGCACACTTCTCAGTGAGATGCAATCTTCTTGCCTGAGAACATGAGGGAGAGCCAGGAATTCCTGTTCCAATTCCAAATTTGTGGACTCTCTAAGATTTCTGGTAAGTCAAGAATTCCCAGCTGCCTCACTTTCACAGACTCCAGAAAAGGGGATATTTTTATGCCTACTCTCCTGACCAAAAAGTATTAATTACTGAATTACTGACTACTATATAAATACTTATGTAAATTATTTGAATGGTAGGGCTTACTTCACACTGTCTGAGCACAGACACGTAAATATGAAGTGGAAAATTTTGAAGCATAAATGACAGCCAACACTGACATATGACCAACACATCTCCTAGGTGCAGATGGGGTGATGCTCTTTGTGAAAACAAAGCAGACTTTCAGTTCCCCAAACACTACAGTAGTGGCTTAGAAATTTATAACACCATAATTCAGAGACAGCAATTCTCTCCAGATCAACCGATGCATTAAAAATGGATCCTGTTAATTCAGTGTGAACAGTTACCTGCCATCAGGTGCACAGAATACTTTGATGTGTTCTCAATAGGTCTAGAGCAACAACTAGAGCTGTTTGGCTGCTTCTGGAAGACTGAGCTATTTCACAAATCTGATGAGCTCCTAGAGAATACCTAGAGTGTAGAATCCAGGTACTACTCAAAACCTGCCTTCTGACACGTCTTTTATCTATCAAAGACCAACAGTTTGCCCAAACACTGTGTCATCAGCCTCTTGTTTCAAGGGCCATTAAGAAACTGGCATCCCAGCAAGACAGAAGGGAGTTGGTAAATACCAACAGCAGCATTTATTGTGAAAAATGTAGGGACAAATGGCAAGAAAAGTGCTGACAGCTTGAAGACAATGAAATTATTCATTAAGGGCAATTTTCATAATTTCTTATAGAAGAATATAGTTTTTTAAATTAGAAATCACATGAACAGAATAAACTATTATATGAACAAAATACAACTAGACAGCATGCATCAGTCAATTTTGAAAATGCTGCAAAGACAAACACAATTTGTTTTCAACATCAAGACCAAGAATTCAAGGCATACGAAGCGGAAGTTGGAAGTAATTAACCAAGTCCCACTAAGAAAGTTAATTTTCATGGATTTAGAAAAATCAGAAATCAGTGAGAGAGAAAAGCCAAAACCAAATTATACTACACTTTCTTATAGATCCTTTTACTACACAAATTTATTTTATACACAGGTGATGAAAAGATATATAAACAACATTGCAATGGGTTTATAATCCTAATATAACAAGCAGCGAATTATCCTCACACTATATAAACATCTACAGGTTATCTGTATCTAAAGTTAACTGCTCTAAATTCTTTGGTTGAGAAAAAGAAAGCACCTATACTGTGAAATTTCTAAAAAGTTCTCATCCCAAAATTTCACAAATTTACTTTACTGATGCTTTGAATCCAGTTATTCATAATATGCTGAGATTCCTGATATTCAGGTATGAGTACAGAGAAAGCTACTTAGCATGGGTAGTTTACATGGACAGTTTGGGCAAATGTCTCAAAAATTGTTTAGTGCTCCAGATGAAAACCTCATGACTGATTCTGTTTCACAAAAACAGGTGTAATCATTGACACTGATTACTTATGTTTCAGGTAGCAATCCAAATTCTTGGAGAACCTTGAAGGTTTTTATTCACAGAGAATGCATCTCTAATATCAATAAACAGTCATATTTTTCCTTGTGTAGCCATCACAAAATTCTGAATAAAATCATGTGTTGTTTTCATAGAAAATTATGGGTCAGATCAGTTTGGGTCAGATCTATTTAACACAGAAAAACTGGCAGATCTGTGACTGTTATTGTGTGAATCTGTTACTACTGGCACAAAATTTAAGTATGTTCATACTTTCTAACTTCTAATTTCAGTGTTCTGCTACTAATTACTAATGTCAAAACCAGAACAAAAGCTCACTGCTTGGCGCATTGACTTCTGCACACAGATGTCTAACACACAGAGCTCATTAATGATTTCAAGGTGACTAAGACCAAAGAGATGGCCAAAACTGTGCTGTTGATTATTGGTTCTTTTCAGATTAGCATGCTCATGACTGGAGAAAGTACAGTTAAAACCCAAAATCTTAATTTGGCATGCATTCCAATTCATTTTACACTTACATACAGTACCAAGAAAAAATCCAGGAAGAGTCTAGAATAGTCAGGGATGTCAAAAGCCTTGAATATAAACCTGTTTTGATGAATTGCATGGCACCAAGTGGTTGCTGTAAAATAAAGTCTGGTACTCAAGATAGATAGAAATAATGTGTTCTGTATGTGCAATCTTCTGAAACAGAAGATACAGATATTTATCTACTTCTGTTTAAAATGTCTAATTTTGTCAAATTTTAAAAATTGCAAAGGGACAACAGTGAGCAGTTATCCGTGTGAGAGGTGTAAAACTAGGATAGGAGGGAACTTAAAATGTGCATAAGCATCTACTGAACATTACAGAGTGGGCAACTACAATGATGATCTCCCCTTTTAGACAGTACAATGGTTTGTTACATTAGAAAACTGTATTTTAATGAAATGTCAAATCTGCAGATCTAAGTCCATTCTAAATCTAGCACTTAGTCACTCCACTGTAATACAATTCTTCCAAGCCAATAGAATAGTAATTGTTACATTCCAATTTCTACATACTCATTAGTATTTGCCTAGAAAATGGGGTAAATGTACAGTTGTTTTATGTAGTTCTGAATTGGACTGTTTTTGCAGAAGCTGAGATTAGTTGTTAGGGTAACAGAAATGTGAAAATTTTAATATTAACTCAATCCATAAGAGAAGGAACCATCACAGGTTTTCACTCCTGCTTCCACAGGAATTTTTTCAGTCTCTCCTAGCCAGTTTTGTATGGTTACATCCACATGTGCTGTTGTGAAGAGTTTTCTCCTCATATTATAATGCAGAAGGTCCACAGAAACAGCACAGGAAAGCAGATACGCACTGATGTCAAACTCACAGTTAAAATGGAGTGGGATAGTTTTCATATCCAGCACCCTTCAGTTCCACAAATCTGTGGCAGTACATGAAAGGAGAGCAGGTAAATCACTTACAGATGTAGGAGGCTGTTCCCTTTACAGTACCTCCTAAAATTATTCTACTCAATACTGGGCAGTCTAATCCTCAAAAGCACAGAAGCATTAAAAAGTACCAAGAATTAATTGTTACCTGTATTACTCTGGAAGAAATGTGGGACCCCAGAAGGTAGCTACCTAAACTATGGCTCATGTATGCTTGCATACTATGAAGGCTATTTTCTGAAATCCTCTGTATTACTCTCCTGATTCACATTCCCTGACCTACTTTTTACTTGACTAGAGTAAAACCACTGCAGATGCGTTCTCACCAGCTGCACAAAGTCCACTGTCAGATAGCAGCCGTTTTCTGATCTTGCTTTGTTTTTACCCCATATTATTTGTCAATGTTCCCACCATTAAGAGACTTACTCACAGGTGTCACTGCAGAACTCAGGAGTTATAAGCACCATAACATCTGCAATCCTTTTTTACCTATGATAAATCCAAAGTCAGTTGGAAAATTCTGTGTTTCAGCTAGGCTGCCCGGTTACATATAAATCATAACCACGTCCTGCACCTCCAGGTAGGATCAACCCCATTCTATATGCACTTCACAGATGACTTTTAGGACAATTTATCTCTCTGGCAAGCTTTCAAAAACTACTGCGCAACTTATACACAGCTACTCTGACTTTTCAGGAAGGGTCAGTAGTACAGGTGGTCTGTTCACGTGCGCTAATCCCAACATGTCCCAGAGGCACTGTCCTTCCTCACTTTGCAGAGACTGTCTGCTCAGTGCACGTGCAGTAGGCCTGGCATTTCTTGGAAGCATGAGACTCATTGAGCATGTGCTGCAGAGAATGTGAAGACATTTTTATGTCCAGGAAATCCTAGGCAAAAATACAATGGGCACAGTTACACACCACATCAGCCTTTCAACAAGGTAATCAGAAATCAGCTCGCTTGCTGATGGATTATTTGTCCTCATGATGAGAATTATGTAGAATAAACAGGACTAGTTACAATAACTGAGTGGTTACCCACATGATAATGATACCTTTGTTCTATTGAAAAGCACCTCCTTGGGAGATCTTTTCCATGTGAAATTATCCAGTGCTACAATTTCTGGTGATTGTAACAACCTGAAAAGCAATTTTAAATATTTCTAAACATCCTTGTTAATTCTTAGCGTATTAAAAAATATTGTCAGATAAGCAAAATTCTAAAACATTTAAGCAAATACTACTACATGTTTTAATCTGTGTGGTATTTTAATGTCATTAACTGCTGTACTGTCGGTATTCTGTCCTATAGAAAATTTCATGTAAATCAAAATAAGTACTTTTAAGTTGCAGCCTTTTATAAAAAAAACCACACTGCTATTCTGTAATTATTTTTTTCCCCACAAACAGAAAGTGATTCAACCCAGATACTTACAAATTTACTTTTGAACACTCCAATGAGTATGACTGCAATTATTCTCTCTGCCAATGTCTCTGGCTGGGTAGTAGGAAGAGATGCATTCTTTCCCACCCCACGCTGTACAAAAAAAAAACTCCTTCCGCAATCCCTCCTTCAAGTGCTGAAGTTCATCTGGGGAATTCAGTAAATCTAGAAAGTGGCTACATGGAAGCCAATGACACCCCAGCCATAAAAAGCAATGAACTTCTATATGCTTGTGGATGTCATATACATATATATATATATCCTTCCACAACTTCCTTTACCAGGCTGTTCTTTACCCATTCTTCTCAGATGGGCTGGGGTTAGAACATCAGGATGAATATGGTTCCAAAAAACTGTCCATAGATACTGCCTTGAACACTGAGCCTTAGATCTTAGAAAGTGATGGAATTAGGAAATCTACCCACATTGTAAAAACACCAGGTACAATCTAAACCTTTGTCTAACATACATAAAATTAATACCTGTAGACCCAATTGCATTCAGCTTCATAGTAACATCCTGCTTCTTTTTTAATCACAATGATAGTTCTTAGTAAAATTCAAAGATGTGGGAGAAAGAAGAAAAAAGAGAACTTTCCCATATTTGCCAAGTATTCTCCCACCATAAGCAAACACTAAAAGCAACATGTTGCTTAGCAACATTTAGCATTTGGCTTAACCTGCTTATCACAATTAAGATTTATCTTAATTGTTTCATAAGCCAAAATAAACACTGACCCCCAGTCAGAGCACTGTTTTCACAGTTTGTTAGCAGAAATGCACTGATCACTTCTACACTGTATGACACTCTTAGCATGACCGTTTTAACTTTTCTGTTCTGCTTCTCTAGTCATTTCTACAAAATAAGTTTTGATTGAAAGCAAGTGCGCACACAGACCAGGACATCAGTCCTATGCACAAAAATATGTGAATTTGAAAATTGAAGAGATCAATCATCATTTTTCAGACACTTATACACCAAAATGAAGGAGAGAGCAGGCTGTTCATAAATAAATTCTGTTAAAAGTTACCAGTGATGAAAATGATAAGAAAATATTATGGTTTAGATAATGTTTCCTACTATCTCCTCAGGTGCTGTAAAGAGGATAGAAAAGGGAGTTGATTCTGTTACAGTCCTAAGACCTCTTGTAAAAGCATTTATTGAAGTGAGAACCCAGTAATTGGAATAAACACTTTGAAATTAGGCAATCAGCATGACTGAAATGTTTTCTTAACATTTCCTTCCATTTCTAAGCCATTCCTTAGCTGTCTTGATGCTTCTGAAACAAAATCAAGATGCCTCTTCGATTCTCAGTAGTGGAAATAAACAACTGAAGCTATTACAACTCTGCTAAATACTATGCCCCTCTGCATAAACATCACTTCTGTCATCACTTCAGTGATGGGTGCACTGCTGAGCAAGGGGTAGAAAGAAAACTGTACCATTATTGTTCTTTAATCTGGTAGTAGCACACAAGGCAGTAAAACCTCACAGAACCTACTGAAAGAGAACCCCAGCCTCATATCAAGAAATATTGCATGAGCACAACAAAAACACAGTCTCTGGTCCCAGCTAGGAAGAGAGAAAACCTCAGTCAAAGAGCAAAACAGACATTACAAGTCTTCAGGAACACAGGCAGCACTACGACACTGAATACCGTTTGCCGTCTTGTGCTGTTTGCCTAGATCAGGCTTACTTTGATCGTTCTTTCTTTTAAATTTGTTGGGGTTTCTGCCATAAAACAGTGGCCAACATGGCAACAAATAATAGTACAGCAATGGAAAGAAAAATGACATCACATAAGAAAGACGCAAGGATGGCATAAAAGCGAGTAGGAAATAAGGAGAAGATCAATTAAAAGAAAAAAAAGTGAGAGGGAAAAATGAGCACAGGAAGTCTGAGATATTAACACCATTCCAAAAAACCAGTAAAAGAGTTTAAAAAGCATCTCTGTTTCACTGCAAAAACACAAAGGGATATCATGGGCAGGGATATCTGCAGTCCACTATCTGCATGGCTGAAAGCTGATACACGTCCAGATAAAAACTGTTTCAAGTCTTCTCTGGATATGGAGCCATGACTCCCTTCTCATCCTCCATTGTTCAGAAATACAAACATTTCCTACAAAGTGCTCTGGACAGATATTCACATAAAATTGTTCTTCCTCATTCAGTCAAATATATATTTAACTTGGGATTTACAGGGGTTTCATTTGCTTGTTTCTACCACAAAGAGTAACACTGAAATGATTTATTTTTCTAGAAATTTAAGGATTAGGATCATATGTCATGAGGTAAACAGTCATTGAAAACAAATGGATTGTAAGAGCACTTCACAGCATCATTAGTAAAACTTGAGTAGAACTATGGACTAGAAGAAAAGTTGAAAGAAATGCTTCCACTAAATTGTGTAAATGTTGTTATTTATGAACTATGCAAGCATCACAGTAATTCTTAGGGAGGGTCATGTCCCTCAATATTACATATTTCAAAATTGTCTTTAACAAAATTAGACGGGTATATATTAACAGATTTTTATGAAAACTAAGTTACTCAAAATGCTTCTGAATATTCCCTCTGCGTGTTTGTATCTCCTTTGTGTTTACTTTTTGGGGACCGTTTTCTGCCATGAAGGTTTGAAGAAACAACAAACTGAATGTTAAGTGGAAGCTTTCTAGCAACAACATCCAAAAATGTAGAAGTCTAAAATGAACCATTGCAGGACAAATATTAGGTCATAAAGAAATGTGATTGTATACAGTTTATTAAGTTTATAAAGTATAGCAGCCCTGTGCATATCATGAGGTGCCTTTTTTACACAAATCTGTTTAAGTTTCCCTATTTACACAGTCTAGATACAACACCAAGAATATTCCTATGATTTCAGCCAAATAAATACTGAAGAAAAAATAATAAACTCTATGTAAAAAGAGTAATGCCCTTTATCCCAAAGAGTCACAGAATCGTGAATTGTTAGGACCTCTGGAGGTCACCTAGTCTGACCCCCTTGACATGGGGCACCTAGAGAAGGTGACATAGGAACCTGTCCAGGTAGATTTTGAGTGTTCTTTAGAGAGGGAGACTCCACAGCCTCCCCAGGCAACCTGCTCCAGTGCTCTTCCACCCTCCAGGTAAAAAAAGATCTGCCTGACATTGAGGTGAAATTTCCCGTGTTTTAGTTTATGGCCATTGCTTCTCATCCTGCTCTTGGGCACCACTGAAATGAGTTTGGTACCATCCTCCTGACACCCATCCTGATTGATGGTGATCCCCTCTCAGTCTTCTCCAGACTAAACAGGCCCAGCTCCCACGGTCTCTCCACATAAGAGAGATGCTCCAGACCCCTGGTCATCCTTGTGGCCCTCCCTGGACCCTCTCCAGCAGCTCCTTGTCTCTCTTGTGCTGAGGAGCCCAGAACTGGACACAGCACTCCAGGTGTGGCCTCACCAGGGCCGACTAGAGGGGCAGGATCACCTCCCTGGACCTGCTGGCCACACCCTTCCCAATGCACCCCGGGATGACATTGGCCCTCCTGGCCACAGGGGCACTGATGGCTCATGGACAGCTCGTGATCCACCCAGAGTCCCAGGTCCTTCTCTGCAGAGCTGCTCTGTGGGAGCTCAGCCCCAGCCTGTGCTGGCACTTGGGGCTGCTCCTCCCCAGCTGCAGGACCCGACACCGGCCCTTGCTGAGCCTCATCAGGTTTCTCTCTGCCCAACCCTCCAGCTGATCAAGGTCCCACAGAATGGCAGCAGAGCCTTCAGGTGGATCAGCCACTCCCCCCAGTTTAGTGACATCATGACACTTTTCACAATTGCCATATAAATTCATAACATTGAAATGCTGATATGTCTTGCTAAGACTGTGTAATTTCCTCTAATGGACACGGAGGACCAGTGCAAATTTTTAAATGTCTCTGGTCTGTTCAAAGTATGACTAAATTTTTTTGGATTTTAGTGGTCTTTGAAAGTTGAGTAGTTCAGGCCAATAGAGTTACCATAAGGAGGCACAAGATTATGAATATAGAATTAGGACCCTTATATTTACAGAGAACAGACAACGTCTTGGTTGATTTAAAGAACTCCTAGCAAAATAAACTCCTGCTGTGATTTCAAACAGTAGTCTCCAGAAGGACTATTTATTGAGAGGCTTGAACTTAGATTCTAGGTCTCAGCATTCTTGCTTAGGTAAAGGTCCCATTGTTTCAGTTGGGATCTGCAACGCAGGGTTCATCATAGAGCTTCAGGATTTGATCTGTTTATTTAGATCTGAAAACTATCTTTACCCTTCAGATTCCCTGTGTAGTTGTATTGCAAATCAGACTGAAATACAAAATGTGTAATGACATCAAAACTGGATGGCTGTCTGAAATCCAAAACAGAAATTATAGGCATGAATTATTTGCAAAAAGGGCAGTTTACTTTTCAACCACTGTTAAAGGGGTAAATAGGATATTAATGGGGTATCTCCTTTGAATTATGTGAAGAGTATTGTATATATACAGGGTATAAGTCCCTGGCAAAGACCCTGGTAGATTTGGCCATTGCTCAAATGTTTAGGCTTTTCATGCAAAATACTGTTATAAATTCTGTTAAGAGTGTTTTCAGGGTTTTGCCTTCTAGACTGTGTCACCAAGGCTTTTTTTATGCTTGAACTGCTGAACTGCTTGCTTGCCTGTCTGCTTCAGAGTAAAAAAAAATTAAAATCTACATGTGTATTCTTAACTTTATCTTAGTCTCTCAAATGTTCTTAAGCCATAAAAGTAAAGTTTTCAAACAATAGTCCCATTTCAAAAAATCTTAAGGACCTCTTAAACTAATAAATGATTAGATTATTAATTTCTCTTTTTATTTAAAAATTAAGCTTAAATTTTGAGTTTAAACTTAGGTTTAAAGTCATATGGTCTAAGCAAATCAATTCTGTAGAGAAATATTCGTGCATAAGTTTTGAAACCGAGTAATTCCATGAAAGTTTTCTTTTGTTGTCCTTTTGATATAATCAAGATTTGACACCAAATCTTTGACACCAAAGTTAGAGATTTAGAGAAGTCAGAAAAAAAGGTTTAAAAATATGGTGTTACTTAATAATTCTAGCTGGACAAAAAGACTGTTAACAACAAAGAATTAGAGGAAAAAGCACAGCAAATGAAGGCTAGCCAATTTGGTTTTGTCCTTTCCCCTTCACATACAGTTTTTCTACTTCCTTTCACTGGCATTTTCCATACATGAAAATAGCTGGTATGTAGTATGTTCCTATTGTCAGAGGTTTGCTGTTAAGCAAATTCTCCCATGCATTGCATGAGCAATGAGCAATTTGTTCAAAATTATTATGTCGACAAATAGCCAGTACAAAACAAAGTCTTGATCTTATGTGTTTCTGCAGAACTTCCTGCTACCTTACTATACAAATCTGGACAAAACAGAAAGCTGTAGAAAATGCACTCATATAGAAGTGTTCCCTAGCCATATTCAGAAAAAAAAAAACAAACCAATCACAGAAACTCATTCTTTTTCATCGTTTCTTCTCCTTTTATTAATTCCTTTCCCCCATCCTTGTTTTATGATTTTCTTAGACATAAATTGCTTGACTCCTTATATTTCAACATAAGTCTTGAAGACTTTTGGCAAATATTACAAAATACTTAATCTTCTTTATAATTCTATCGAAGTTGAAACCTTTCCTTAAATCCTCTCTCATTTCCCCATACCCACCAGATTTTATAAGATGTCATACACAGTTTTGTGATAGCATTGCATTACTATCCTGTTTAATATAGTATTCAAAAAGAAAGAAAAAGAAATTTCACAAAACAAGGGGAAGCCTTCTAAATTTCCAGACTTTAATTAAAATTGAATCACTTGGTCTATGAGCTTAGTAATGTTCTCACTTCTCTGGGAGATTATAACTGGTAGCTCATTAGACTGTTTTTCACGTTAATTTACTGAAAAGGGTGATATATTTATAACACAGCTTGTAATGCTATAAAATGGCTCATCAATCTGTTTTATTCATGTAAAGTCCACATAAGGCCACTGGTCTGTTACTGGCAATAAACCTTTGGTGCATTTTCAAAAGACCTGTATATTACGCAGTGATTTATAGACCCTGCCCTAACACCGTGCTAACAAGGAAAGGCAAAACCTGTTCCACAGTACTGGAAAGCATAAGTGCATCATGTGACTATGACATACACAAAGAGAAGAACAACTTGTTCTTAAGTGTAACATGGGTTTCAGAAGACTTGGCAATGTCCAGTGCACTGCCATTTTTATATTTGCATCACTGCTGTTCCAGAAAAAATAAATATAGTACCTGCTCCTTTTATCTCTATGTTGCGATTCTTGAGTTATACACTGTTCTTACTGCATTGCCTATCATATCCACCTTGTGAATCCTTATCACACAAAGACATTTTTATCTGGGAATAATTTATATCTCTAACTACTACATTACACTCAGTATTTTGTCCTTGAATAATAAAAAAAACCCCATAGGTATTAAAATATTTTTTTTTCAACTTGAAAACAGGTTGAAAATAGCAAAACTAAATTATTCTATACCCTCAAAAAATTAAAAATAATTTTATCTCCCTTTTTTTGTTACAGTGAAAACTGATTTTTTCAAATGTTATTTTTCAATATGGAAAAGAAATTTAATAACAATAGTCTTAGAAAGGGCATAAGGAATAGAAAAGGTACCTCTCCAGTTTAATTATGCTCTTTATAACAAATAGAAACAGTTTAAAGATGGGAAACCATAGGTTCTGCTTCAATAATAATCATCTTCCTGGTGACAGGAAGTAATTTAGTATAAAAAAGCTTTTAAAAATTTCCTTTAAGGTTGTATGGCTTTCCGAGTGCCACATGAAGTGTTGAAATGACATAGTCTGCAAGACAACTAATTTTAAAAGTTTCATTTGTACCCTTCTCTCAAAAGTCTAGGCAATTAGATAATTTTCAGTCAATTTCAAACTGTTTGCAATGCCTTTCATTGTAGTTACTAAGTGTAGAAAAGGAAATTAATTATAAATAAGAAGTATATAAACTTGCAAAAACCACTGTAAAAAGCACAAAGGAAACAATAACAAAAGAAGAAAACTATTTTCTGCCAATATATTTTCATAACTGCATTAGCTAGGGTTTGATAGACCAATGAAATATTTCCAATGATGATGAGGCCCTATGTCTCTCTGAAGCAAGGGGGTGTTTTGTGTGTAAGTAACATATTTTTTGAATGAAGAGCCATACTAATAAAGTAATATGCTTACAGAATGTTGGATAACATTGCCCGAAATCTGGGGGCTTTCAGTAAAGTGCTGAACATTTTATGAATTTTCAAAACTAAGAAGTTTCAAAAGTTATTTTGTTTAGCACAACTTAAAAAAGCTGTAATATGCTGTGAACCTTAAGGGACTTCTATTGCCAATCTGCTTCATCTTTTTCCAACAGGACAAAACTACTCTAACTTGGTGATATAGTGCTTCCATACCACATAATATGGTTAAGTGACATGCTTCAGCATGATGCTTCAGCATGTCATGCTTCAGCAGAAGCATAGATAGATTTAGATAGTTTTAGTTTATAACTAAAGCAGAATGAATCCCTACTCAGATCAACACTCTTCCTTGGAAAGGTACGTACAGTATGGAATGCACTTTCAAGTTAAAAAAATAACTAAATAACAGCCAAAATGGAAATAAGCAACTCTTTTAGAGCAAAGCAATTCTCTAATAACCTATCACTATAACCTCTGTACACTCCTTTCTTCATTTGTCCTTTTGGATTTTCTTAATCTGTTAACTACATTAACTTTCTGGTTTAAGTAAAATACAAGTATTTAAGTAAATTTATGTAAAATACTCTTCCACAGTACTTTTCTCTCTGTTCTATAAAGCACTTTAAACATAGTTAGCAAATACTGCTCAAGTTATTAAATAGTCCAAGGACCACTGGCATTGTGTTTTAAGGCGGGGTTTTAAATTTAAAATAGGATTAACTAAGATACCTGTAGTGAGTTTTATTCTCTGTAAACTCTCACAGCAAAAAGTCATTCACCAAAGGATGACGGAACCTGGTGATGTGTAATATCAGAACACGAAGCTACATTAAAACATGTCTGAAGAAGGTAGCTATAGGTAGATTAAGGTTTTACAGAGCTTCTCTACCTTCACAGATATCAAACTGCATACACTTGTTGGAGTTGCTCAAGCTAACCTTTTCCATAGAGATAGTATTCCTTAACACTGAGTTCTCTTCATCACAGAATGAATGAGGGTGTTAGGCTAGGGAGGGGAACAGAAAGATGTTTAAAAGGAGGGAAATAATATCAGTAAATCAGTGAAGCCTTGAAAAAGATGCCATATAACTCTACTGCACTGAAATATATTGTAATAAAATGCAAAAGAATGTTTAAAGTCAACTCAAATATTTCCCATAAGTGTGGTCATGTTTTTATATGTACAATATGTCTGGGTCATTTTACTATACTAACACAAACAATTACAATTCTATTAAAATATTTCTGCCTGTGATTAGTGCAAAGTGGGCTTGTTTCTCACTCTTCCCACCAGGCCCATAAAAAACAATGCCAGTGCTTTTTCTTTGTGAGAAGTGGAAATTACTGTTGCTGTTGTTGTTGCAGCTACTATTATTATTACTCTTGTTGTTATTATTTTCTGTTGATGATTCTTGAATTCCTGAATGATTAAGTAGAATTAATGCTTCTTGAATGTTGAAAAAGTGGAAAAAAATCGAATTCTCTGTCACAGGAAATGTGGTGCAGACCTGCTACCGTGGACCTCTGGAGGGAGAGACGGGAGCTGTTTCAGCAGGCTTGGGTTTCTCTCTGTTTATGTGAAACGGACATTGGCATATCTTGCCTGGACTTTTCCTGTGGGGTTCATATGGTAGGCAGGGTGGGGAATAGTTGTCTGAGCCATACCAAGGTCAGCCTGCTAGAGCTGACAGTTTCTGTCTCTGTACAAAGAAAAGAATCAATACTTTTGGACTACGGCTGTGCCCTCAGTGTAAAACAACAAACATGCAGCGTCTGACATGTTTCTAGGTGATTTGTGGCAGAACCTCTTGTCTGATCTGTATCCAGGAGCTGCTGTGTTACTGCTCTGTGCTTTTCTTCTCTCTCTCGCCCCCCCCAGCTCTGTGATGTCTAATACTTTACTCAGGTACAGAGGCGTGTGTTCTACCCTACAGCTACTTGTCACTCAATAAATCACACCTACAAGCACAGTCTGCACATAGTGATCTGGGCTTTAACAAAGGATCAGAGGGACAAAGTGCAGGCAAGATACTGTAATTATAACAAAAATAAAACATTCAGGGGGTTGTAGCAAAGGCATGGGCTCCCAGGCACTAATAAAATGTTATTAGAATTGCAGTTTTGTTTCGGTCCTTCAGGTTTCATTTTTAACAAATTTTCCATCTTAGACTCTCTTGTTCATCATCCTTCCAAGTTAAAACACAAAGTTTGGGGAGATGACCTATTTTTCGTATATATATATATTTTTTTTTTTTTTCCTCTATCACAGAATAACCCTGTGTTTTACACTGGGTCACTGTCACTTACAGTCAGTGCCAGTATTTATTTCTTGATTTCTGTATGTCAATTTTTGGGCCAGTTCTGTTAGAAAAGAACTACAAATATGACCCAAAAGCAAAACCAGCACTAGCAAAACAGTTACCTGAACGTAATTTGAACCAAATTAATTGGACAATCTTGAACAAACCAAGGTTTATGCAGTATGCATTTGTTTTGTCTGACATCATAATTTGTGTAGAAACATTTCTTCAGTAAAGTTTAACACACATCATACAGGTATGTCTGCCTTGGAAGGAGTTTTACACCAGGTTTATTCTTCCAGGTACATTACTTCTCAGCAGTTAACCTGTTAGCCAGCTCAGATATAAGTGCAACTGACAATTATTACCCATTCTGAGTGTATGAAATGCACCCATTCATGTTAATATAGCCATTTCAGTCAAGCCAAACACCTTGTAATGTGGGGTGAGTAACTCATCACCATGGAGTTTTCATGAAAAGAACGTGGGTTAGAGGAGCCCTACGTTTCCTTCCTATTCAGTCAGCAATCAGCAGGCCATGTTTCCTCACCCACACACTGCAAAAGCAGTGGATCAATAATCGTGGTTTAACAACAGTTAGCCACCAATCATCGTATGAATGATTGAAATGTGTCTGCATGCAAACTGCATTTTAGATTGGCTGGGTCATAAGATCAAAGCCTGCATGCTGGATTTAGTGCTGGGGGATGAGATTTGATTGGGAAGAAGCACAGGATAAGGAGGAAGGAAAGATAATCAAGGATCAGGCAAACTCTGGAGCAAATGCTTCTAATTCGTACTGGTTTTGGAGGAGTGAGATCACCACATCTGCTCTATGCATTGCTCACCTTGGCACTTTCCCACCATTTTGAACAGTGGCAAGCTTCCACATACATCCTTTTGCTGTTCCTCATTAAATCAGCATCTCACTATTCACGGAAAGAACAAGCAGCTTTGCTTGCATATTTTAATGAACAAAGACTTATTTAAGCACAGTCATTACAAATGAAAGTCATGTTGATGAGCTTGCAAAGGGTCAGCACTTTCTGACTGGAAACAACTGACCTTCTGCCCATACCATACTTGCTGATTTCTCCCACTGAGGAAAGCAAAGAACTATCACTCTTGCTTGCCCACACACAACAGAAATGATGTCACTGTCCCAAACCACCAATATTTTCTTGAAGCACCTACTATTACTGACCTGAAGACCACCCCTGAATAAACAGAGGGGAAAAAAAAAAAAAAACCACAACAAACCACTCCACAGAAAACAATGTTAGAAAGTTAACAACGGTCCTAAATCTGCTGAACATTTACTGCTAGACTGAATAACTCCAGATGGTCCAAGGAGAATATCACTTTTTGATCCTTTAACTTAATACTCAAAACCACAATTAGAGCCCTGAATGTCAAACTCCTAATGATTCCCTGACTCTTCAAAATTCTGGCTAACTGGCTACACACTGTGACCCTTTCAACAACGGATCCAATTCTTTCCTCAAGCTTTGTGAATCTGTACACAATTGGAGCTGTCTACTGGGAAACAACTGCATTTGCCATATGGTTGCCGTCCAAATAAACAAACAAAAATGATCCAAAACAAGAATTCTCACATTCTTTTTCTTTAGTTATCATAAAGTCCCACAGAAGTCATAAGTACGATACTTTACAAAGAATATACCAAAATAGCCCTCATGCTGTTTTTCATTGAAGTAGATGGAACTCACTGATTCCCAATTAAAGTCCAGTAAAGGACATTTGGCCTTCCTATCAGTGTATTGCTTTGGATTTTCAGAAAGTAAACACCACATCAAAAAGGAAGAAGGCTTTCCATGATTTGTCCAAACCATTTATGGTCTTCCTAGGATTTAAGCCAATTTACAGATTGAAATGAGTAATTCTTCTCCCATATTTAAAGTCATTCATACCAATGCACCAAATTAAAATTCGCCTTAAGGGGAATGTGAGGTGGTAGAAACTGGCAGCAGAAACGTGTATCACAAAGTGTGCAATAAAACGATGACAGCACTTTGTACAGTGTCTCTAAATTTGCAGAGGCTTTATACTGGCTTTTCAAAATGTGTCGTACACTGTGTTTGCTGTAAATTCAACTCACATTTCATACAGCAGCAGACTCACAATTTTCAGAAAACATATGCAGAAGCACATCTCCAACTATTTGCAACCCACATGCTTTAAGTCCAAGCAGGCTTTAATCCATAATCTTTTTTTGTGTATGTTGTTTTTCTACAGCACATTTTTCTTCTACAATTAGCACCAGAGGTATCTGGTAGATAGTAACCCAAAACATAACATCACAGATAACTGTAAATTTGATTCCATAAAATGTCAGCATCCAAACTTATTTTTACATTTTATATTGAAATTGAAAAACAAATTTGCAATATAAAAATTTAATACAGGTTACTCTGATATCAAATATTTGGCAAATCTGCTACAGTGTTTTTCTTGTTGTACTTTGTTTTTTACATATCCAGGCCTCAATACTGTGAATTTTTAAAAATGTATTTAACTTTATACACTTAGGTTATGATACAGATCTCAAGGCTCTATGCATTCAGATTAGGAATACTTGTCTATACTAAGGACCTTACAGTTCCATATGAGTAGTGCTTCATAGAAACACAAATATATGTGTGTATTATTATTATGTGGAAAACTTAATTACTGTAGTTTTATTTGTATCACTTGGTAACCTTATAACGACTATGGATTTCACTTCACTTTATTATTTACTTCAGGGATATATTATTCCACTTTTTAGAATTAGGAGATTCACATTTCTTTTACATATTAATTTTGCTTTTCTTGGATTCTATTTTATTTCATTTCATTTTTTATATTATCTCACTGTATTCTTCTTGAACACTTGCATCATGAGATGAACTTTTGCTCTTGGGCTCTGACTTCTACATGTTACCCTAATTTTTATCTCATCTCCAATTCTCTGCTTTCTTTCCTTCTAGTAATTTTGGTACCCCCTTGATGTTACTCATGTAGCTTACTGAGCTTCCCTCTCTTTCTC
Source organism: Rhipidura dahli (assembly GCA_013399225.1). Lineage (NCBI taxonomy): Eukaryota > Metazoa > Chordata > Aves > Passeriformes > Rhipiduridae > Rhipidura > Rhipidura dahli. The sequence goes on along the minus strand of VXAC01007472.1, from coordinate 178,082 downwards.
TCTCCCCACCTCTCCTTCTCTCAATGTGTCTGCATGTGTGTGTATGTCATGCCATAGGGACATACCTCCCATTATCTGCAAGTCAAAAATATTAAAAAGAAATACTATATGAGAGATCTCAAAACATAAGAAAATAATGACACACATATGATTACCAGGTTATTTAATTTGTATGTGCTATACCGATAATCTGTGTACAAAGATACATTACCATAGCAGATATCAAATGTGTATTTCTTCCAAATATTTTTGGCCACCTTTCATCCTGAACAAGACTTGTCATATAACCCAAGCAGACTCCTCAAAACTATTTCTGGCAATGACTCTTTCCCCAGTCCTGCCTTTCTTTTTTTCCCCTCTTAAACCAAAAACTCCTCAAAATTGCACGCTGTAGGTACCAATATTCACTAAACCAGACATAATACATTTTTATAATATCTCCCTGGTTGAATTTGTACAAATGTTATGCATTGTTAAAATAAAAATTCTAGGGGCACTTTAGATTGACAGTTACAGCGTAAATCATAAATAGAACCCAAGTTTACCAGGCTCATACTGACACTAAGTCAGTCAGATCATGCATCCAGATTTCTGAGTACAAACAGAAACATCCTCAAAAAGACTCTATCATGATGCCATGAGGACTTGGGCTTTGTAAAATTGCCACAACCAGGTGAGAACAAAATGATATTAAAAAATACAGAAGCATTACCTACATCAAGCATAAAGCAACAAATCTTCAGAAAACTATTCTCTCTGGACTAGACAGTTTGCTTATATTTGCCTAAAGTGGTAATGATTTTCAGTTTAAGAGGTGCAAAGAGCATTATTGCTCCTTTACAAAATGTAACCTTTAGCAAGTAAGCACTAGGAAGGTTAAGGAGTGAGGACATTTTTAGCAGCTGTTAGCCAAAGTGCATATAACCAACTTGCCATACCACATAATTTTAGCCAAATTATGAGTTTTTAGTCAATAACCAGTGAGCAAAATGTTCACATCCTAATAAATTTTGCTGTTGTTGTTGCTAGAAAGTTAGGTTATGCTACCATCATTACAGATTTCTGTGCACTGCCCTGAGCCAAGTCTATGTCCTGATGTGGAATGGACTAGAGAGGACTATCAAAAAGGGTTCAACTCTTTCAGTTGTTGTTATTAGGGTCCTTGACATATCAAATTTAGTTTCAAAAAGGAACAAACTATAAAACCTGTATTTCCTATGCTTGCAACTAAAACGCAAAAGTATTTGACAGTAAGTCATTGGCTAAAACAGAAAACATAAAATGCATCTGCAAGAGCCATTGTAATAGATGCACATATACACATACACACAGACCCTTTTTTTTTTATAAACCATAATATGACCAGCTTACCACTGCAAGATATAAAACTTAGGTTTGTGTTTACACTGTACCTCTGATTGGAACTTGGATAAAGCTACTGTTGCTAGATGGAATAAAATGTACATTGTAGTATTGTAGACATTACTCATGTTGGACAGACTGTAATGTAAATATACATTTTGCTACAGTTAGAAATATGGTTTTGATAGATTCTCAGAATTTAAAATGATTGTAACACAGAGCAGGTGTCTGCCAAAATGATTTGATATTTCACAACCATATGAATGAAAAATATATGACAGTGGAGCAAATCTGGATCCAAATAACTTGACCTAGTGGCTCATGGTATTGTAATTTCCCTCCAACCTCTACCAAAATTTTCATACAAAGGAAAATAACTCAGGCTGTGCTGCAGGGAATAGACTTAGTCCCAGTATCAACGTGTCCAGGTTATAAAAGATTTCAGATTTATCAGATCTTTATAAATCACATTTCACACTTTTAGGTAATTTAGTAATTATGAGATACATACAGCACTTCATATATTGACCGGCTTGACTGAATACAGTGAGTCATTATTACCCAATAAACGATGGCAAAGAACAAGATACAAAGCAAATATTAAGCTACAGATTTCACTTTTTTAACCCCAAGAATCAACAAGTTTCAAAGTAAATTTTCATCTAATCTCCCTACAGTACACTTGAAGTTAGGAGGTGTCTTACTGCTCTCGAGTGCACATCAGATTCCATTTTGCCTGCAAAAGCTGTTCTGGTTTTGCCTGCAAAGTTGCATCACAAGCCTCTAATGCCATTTTGTTGTATCTTCTTACCAGTATTTGTTCCACTGGCAGACTGTTACTTGTTAAGAAGTAGCTCTCATGGATCTCCAAATAATCCTAAATTTCAGTGTGAATAAAACAAACAGAACTACCTCATACTACTACTGACCACCAGAAAACCTCCAAAAACATCCAAAACCTCAACTGTATCACCTTCTTTCTAGTTTCCTTCCTCAGTATCTTCCTGGTTGGCTATATTACACATGACAAAAGAAGCTTAATAATAATGTGCACAGCAAAATGAAAATTGAATCAAGCACATGCAATTTTAGCTATTGTTGTTCCAATACTTCTTTTGAAGTCCTCTCCTTATTTCTGGATCAGTGAGCATGTAGAATTCCTGATAAATCATCACAAATTGTTGGGATGAAGATTTACAGTACTTGCAGCATCCCAACCTGGGGTCAACTCATTGTAAAAATAAGGTTTGTTCTATGTTTGTACAATATCCAGACTCCTGGCCCAAAACTGGAAATTTGATGTGCTATTGCAATACAAATAATGAACATGGTCATAATAAAGAAAAATAACATTTTTAAAATCAGTTAAACTTCTCTCCATACTAGTGCTCTCAGTTATTCAAGCTGGTGACAGCACCCAGCACTCACATTTGTTTCCAGTTTTGGAAACTCTGAGGTATTCCTCATTACTCCTCGTACAGCACAGAAAAGAGCAGAAAGAGCACTGTGTGGTTTCTGCAGCTGTACAAGCCCATACAGCATTAAAGAATTCAGTTTCACCCTAAGGCCTTCTGACTTAATCTTTGATGTTGTTGCATCTGCTTATCCACTGTCTCTTACCTGGTAATTTATGAAAATAAATGCATAAATAAAAGTATTCCACTATGAAATCAATAAAATAAGCAACAAAAAATAAACCACAAAAAAATCATGTTGCCTCACTCCCATTATAATTCATGAAGAGTGTTTACATAATTCCATCTTCAAAGTCAGACATTTGCAAAATTTAGCAGCTATCACCCACCTCTGAAATGCAAAATCATATGCAGATCCCCTTCAGCTAGCTACTGTATGATCCCAAAAGCTTGCCCCAAGTAGCACATCCCAGGTTATCTACTAGTCTCCAGCACCCCTACTTGCAAAGAGAGTTAGATTAGACGATCCCTACAGGTCCCTTCCAACTCGAGACATTTCATGATTCTATGAAAATAAAATCTTGTCTTCAGACAATTTCAGCTTAAATGAGTCTCTATCTTTTCCTGGTAGCAATTTACAAGTCTCAGAAGGATGGACAGAAAGAATGTGATTGCTGCCATACCGTGGCACAGTGACAGCCACCTCTTTAGACACTAATTTTTGATATCTATCTATCCTGGTTTACCTGCTTTGTCAAATCTCCCTCCTAGGCAACAAAGCCTACACGTGTGAGAAAGTATACCTAAGGAACAGAACTCAAGCACCATATAAATTAAACATCTACATCTATTCAACTTTGAAAACATGTAAAATAATTGAAAACCAGATGGGATTCAAAGAAAAGAAAAGGTTGATTCAAAGAAAAGAAAGTGGGTAATGTGAGCAAATGATAGATTTTTTTCCCTTTTTTTACCCCTTCTCAGAAAAAAAAATTATAGTCAACATTATTTTTCCCTAGTTCTAGAAGCAATATCTATCCAATTATTTGTTTAACTTTTAATCACAGATCTAACAAAAACCAGTTTGCCAACCCCACTTTCCTATTTATGCCATGACAATTTTCCAGTATAAACCTCAGCTCTACTAGATTTATATTTCAATTTCAGTAAAGGCAGAATAACAGCTAGCCTGACTAACTTCTAGAAAGCAGATGAAATCTAATTCAAATTTATCCACATGGCTCAGCTGAAAAATCTGTGCTTTGTTTCAATGACCTGCTTAAGGTATTTCAGCAGAAGTCCAGGTATAATGTTACAATGAATTTGTACCCTTATTGTAATGTGGCTTTATTATCCTTTTTTTTATTTTTTTTAACTAGGAAAACATTGAAAAATAACTCATGGATATTCTCCAGAAACCTTCATTAGCTCCTGATTCACAAACAGGAATGAGACATACTCTTAATAATAAAGATGGTGCTAAGTGAGACATCATTACTAAAAAGTTGTTTTATTGAAGAAAATCTGGAGGCAGATGCAACAGCCTCTATGCTTAAATTTTCCAGTAACTAATTTTTTTTTTTAATTAGCATTAGGCCAGCCACTTCTTATTTCTTAGGAGACAATAAATTTAAAAGAACACTTCATCTTGTTACATATGGGTTTCTACTGTATCAGTTCATTGTAAATTGGGATAAATCAAACACAATCAAGGACAACTCTAGGAGTGCCTGCTACATCAAATACTAATAGCTCACTTTATAAAAATATTATTTGTGAGTGTATCACATGGGTTTTGTGCTACTTGTTGGTGCCATAGAAAACTAGATCCTCAAAAGAAAATACATACACATGGTAGCAAAGCACGTGGGAGGATGTAACCAGACACACAAAAAATGCATACAGGGATCTAGAAAAATGTGACACTGGTTTTTCTGCTAGCTGCCACTGAAATAGTACCCAGAACAATTTTATGTTTTATTTTTTTAATGGGGATTAAACCCTATTGGTTTGGTTTTCATAATTGCTTGGTTTCCAAAATGGCACTGAAGTTAGTAGGTGCCTTGTGCAGGTCCCATGTAGCACCTATTAACTCTCCTGTTCAAAGCCAGGCCCCAGTCCTCACAGTACTCTCAACCTGTACCTGAGTGAGCCCCAGTATTGGTACCAATTGTAGAGTAGTTCTGTGGACCTGTCAATTACTCCAATTCATGTATTTTGTTTTCTACTTTGTTGTTTTTTCCAGCAATGAAAATAATTCTGTCATCAACTAATTAAGAATTTGAGGGAAGTTTCTTGCACCACTTAACTCGTGATTTTATGGTTAGTTGCTAAAACCATGATTTGTCTGAACATCAAAGAACACCTCTTTGGTTTACATAAGGAATATCTAATAAACTTAACATGAGAGTGAAATATTTTTTGTACCAAAGCAGCACAACACAGCACTGCCCACAAATAGTGAGCTGCATTTATAATAAACTTTGATGTGCCTTGAGAAAGCAATGTCTGGAGGGTATTTGTACTTAATGAGGCAGGGGACAATGGGTTAAAAGAGTACAATTCCCATCCTAGGAAAGAAAAAAAAAATAGTAAACTGTAATTGGGAATAGAGCATGTAGCTGTTTTCTCCAGAAGTCTGAGCAACCATCTTCAGAGTTCTGTTATAAGAATAGGCAAACAAAAAGAGCCTAACAGATCTCAAAAATATAGCATGAGAACTTGTTTGATAATCACAATATTGGTGCTGTTATATCACAGAAACCTCACACAACAGCTTTACAAAGCAAGGTAAGTTGACTTAAAAGCATTTATCTCCCATGCACAAAAGGGGTTCAATTTAAATATCCAAATAAGTTTTAGCCTAGCATGATTTCAGAAAGAGGGTATCCCCTGTCAGAGAAAAGGGGGTCCTTAAAATAGTATTTTATAAATATTAAAATAATTTGAACAGCTTGCATTACAGTGTAGCTAGCACACTAACATTTTATCCATCTAGTACAGCCATTCTTGCCTCCCATTCTCAGGGTTTACTTTCAGATTTAGTCTAAGTTTTAACAATGTCTGCAGCACTATCAGTTCACTCTGTAGTTATTTTGCTCCTCCTCACTCCCCCTCTGCTCTGTCAGAGTTTAACTCAATTATTTAATTGAGTGAACACACACAGTTTCACAAAAATATCTCTCGGTGTATATTAGCTCAAAGAAACTAGTCTGGGGAACACAAAGTTTTTATTTATTCATTTTCTAGTGACATCACTGAAGAATTGTTTTTTCACAGCTTCCAGCAGGATGAAAACAAATGTGGTTGATGTATGATAGGGATTAGGCAGAAAGAAAGTGACAGTCTAGAAAGCCATGATGTAAATTGAAGGGATAGCAGAGGCCTTGCAAAAAGGAAAAAGCCCTCCTTTTGAAAGGATGGGGAGGGACTTCTAATAGCTCAGATATGGCAGAAACATCAAAACCCTAAACTCTTCTTTTTCTGCAACTTCATGTCAGCAAACTACACGACAGAAATACTCTGCAAAAACATTTCAAATATGTTCAAGGTGAGGTATGACCTATACTACAGCTATTAAAGCACTCTAGAGAAAGAAAATATTTAATATGCTCTTCATTTAGAAATCCTGGTAATATTTTAACTGTCCAAACCCAAACTTTGGGGGTTCCAAATTTACCTGCAGTTCAGCACATACAGACACATTAAGATCCCCTAATCTGACATTCACCAGTTTTCCACCTTACCTGGAATCTCAACAGGAATTGAATGTGCTCAGCCAGTTTCCTTACAGGGCCCCGGCATTCACTTTCTGACTCCTGCTCCCACATGCTTTAACAGCTTCACAGCATTCTGCAGTCTGCTCTGATACAAGCCTAATTCTGCTGATGAACACAGCACAGATTTCTTGCTACAGGCAGAAGGAAGAATGGGTACAGAACTCACAGTTGCAAATTTTAAAATCTTTTGAGTCAAAGTTGTATGTATGCAACTTTTTTTATCAAAAGCTTTTCCTTACTATTTCTGTACTAAAAGAACGAGTTACTTCACCTGCAGCATATGCGATGAGAGGCATATACTCTACAAACACTGGTATTCTGTACACTGTCTTTCCTGTGACCAGTGCTGTACCATTGCATCCTGTTTGGGCACCCTTAGACAAGACAAGTGAAGTGACTCACACAAGATACATCTCATTTTAGTGACAAAATAATTTTAAAGTCCAAAAGAATAACCGATGTTTTTTAAAATTACAATTTTCTGATTATTATTTCGAACACTGATTCCTTCAAGAGAAATGGAAAAATTAAACAGGGATGCCAGACCCAGCTGACCAAAACTCATTCACTGGAAATTCATGTACTCAGATGTTATAGCACTCTCAATTCCAAACAATTGAACTGAGCAAAGAAAACTGGAATTCCACAAACAGGCAACTGGACAATGGAACAAAAGTTAGCACAATTTTATAAGCTGACTTTAATACAGGCAAAAGAAATTCACAATCATGTATCTATGGTCTCTTCTGCCCAAAGGAAGAAAGCTCAACTATAATTTGCTGGTAACTGTCAGAATTTAAAGCAGCCTTCCAGCTTCATCATTGCAAGCAGCCTACCAGTACATATGCTGACGATAGTCAAAGCATGGGCTGTGACCTCTGGCTGTGTGTCCTACCTTCAGCTCAAGTCTTGCAGTATTATTCCAGATGCCAAAAATCTGTCTGGGCTAAACCTGTAAATATTTGAAGATTCTTAACTTTAGAGATACCCACGACTATCGCTTTCAACCATTTCTGCTTTCTTAGGTCACTGCTCAGCAAAGTCAGATTGTATCTGCCTGTTTTTAGAAAAAAGCGCATTTGCATTTAACTACTATTTAAAATAATTTAACTTTGTACAGCTATTTTCTCTGTATGTTTATGAATGCTGATAATTCTTTACTTAAGGAACATTCAAGTAAAAAGGAAACCAAGATTTTTTCCCCAACATTCTTTTACTTGTTTTTCAACCAGTTCAAGATTATGTGTGTCCTTATTTCCCTGAAATCTTATGCAGTATAATTTCTTCATTTATTAAGACAGTTGATGCAAATGGAGGAAAATATCATGTTAACAAATGCCTCTTCTACCTTCAACAAAATGAAGCTAACAAAATTCCAAAAGCTTCCCTCTGCACAGGGGTCCCAAGCGTATATTTGTAAATATCTCTGCTATGGCCTGATTCCAAATGTATCAGACGGATAGGTACAGAATAACAGATAAACTGTGCTAACATTTGTAGGCAAAAGTTCTGTTCACAAGACAGGCTTCTGACTGGAAACTGCAAGGTAAGTTTTGCAAATCATGCACCAAACCATTGCTTGCTTTATCCACCATCATCAGGTGTGATCTTAAGTAAAACTTTATCAAAGTAACATGCCACTTTCCAGCATGCTGATTTTACAAAACTCACTCTCTGAATGTTGTTCTACATGATGTCATCACACTGTAACTCACTTCATTTACAGTATCTGTTTCACTTCTATTCACAAGCTAATATAACTCATTTCTTTTTTTTTAACTGCACACAGGCTGCTAGACACATGTGCACAGCAAATGGAATCTGAACTTAGCTTAACAGCCTCATTTATTCCTGATGGTTTAAATTATTTCATCACAATTAATGACACCCCCTCAGCTTCCTGTGCAGCACTGCCAGATGTTCAGAGACCACAAAGCCACTCTCTTCTTTGACGGCTAGTGACAAGTCGTCCTCTGAAGGACGTTCCCTCAGTGCACAGGCCGGATGACACCTCCATTGCTTAGCACCTCTCTACCTCCCCAAGTAACCATGGTGAAAGAAGAAGGAAGACATGAGAAACCAGTCAGTAAGGACAAATTAAGTGAAGTGCTCTGAACTTGAAGGATCTCATCTCCTCCTACTGGAGTTTCAAGCCTGATTGTTTTATGAAAAGACAGACAACTGTTTGCCCTGATTTTCAAGGTGTGAAGTTTTCTATGTTCTTTCAAAAATTACTTGTCCTTTCTTTAAAGGGGGGAAAAAAAAGGAAAAATCGAAATGGTAACCACATGGCCAATGATCTCTAACCTACAATGTTATCTCACTATCCCATCGTCTTCAAAAGCAGAATGCAAAAAACCTGAAGTCTTAGAAAAGTTTTAGTTACATTCAGCTTGGGTTTTTGGTTCTGTTTTGCTCTGTGGGAAGATGATTTTCCCTTGCAGTTTTCTTCTCACAAGTTTCAGGTATTTTTCTGTGTGGGAGGTTATCTAGACATCTTAGAAGGGGCAAAAGTGAAATAGTGAGTCTGGACATGCTAAAGATGAGGATACGTCATCATTTTTTTAACAGGCATAGGCAGAAATGGTAACAACGGTACAACAACAAACTTGGAATAACAAAACAGCAAGTGTCTTGCATTTTTAAGATTAAAACTCAAGTAAGTCTGCTCTGTTCTTGCAATTTCATCCACTACTTTGAGCACATATGGCAGACATTCTACTGGCTTTTTTTCTAATTAAAAAGGAATTGCTGATCTGTGTCGGGGACGAAAGGGCTGTTCAGTTTGCCAAAAGTGTAGTCTTAAAACAGAAAGGCCACCTGTGTTAGCCCACCTGATAGGAAGGTCAGGAGCTGGAAAGTCTGTCCCTCTGTCTCTCTCCCTGTTTTTGTATCTTTGTTTGTTGGGGGGGGGTCATGTTTGATTTGGCTTATTTTCTTTTTTTTTTTTTCTTTTCCTAGACATACACAAAAGCAGATTTGGAAGGGAAAAATAACCCACATCAATGCAAACTCTAGATAGCAGTGCCAGAAAATTTTGTACATGAGTCTGATTATGTGTGTGGTCACTCCAGATTTATTCTGCTAAGATAAAATTAGTTCATCCCTTAGATTACAAAAACTCACTTTGAAGGAAAGTCTCCTCAGAATTTTCCTAGAAATCCAGTAGCAAAACTGGAGGAAAGTGAGAGATAACACATCATCTACAGTTTGTAACAGATGTCTTCTCTTCCATCTATGTTTTTAAAAGTGTTTTAAAATTCTTCACAGAACAGATATCACAGAGTTTCTTTTAGTTGCTCATTTCAATAACTTTGTCAGACAATCCTGTAAAATGCTATGCTTTAGCTTCAGCTTCAGGAGGAGGAGAGAGTCATGTAAAGCGACAGGAACTCCTGAGGAGTCTCAAATTGAGGTTTTGATTTTTACACACACACAAACACACACACATATATATATATGTGTGTATGTATCATATTATGTATATATTTGTATGTATAAGTTTTTATGTGAAGTATATGCCAAAAATATAAAGCAAACTTGCCCAGATATGTACAAATGAAAAAAACCAACCTGGTCTGAAATGCACTGAGATTTATGGAGAGTCACATGGACTTCATTCTGTTGTCTCTGAATGTTTTATTGGGGGGAGTGGAGGAGCTGAATAAACTTTAAACTCTCATGTAGGGATGTATAGCCTGTGTGTCTCTGGCAGATGTGGAAAAGAGATGAAATGGGCAAGGGAGAGTCGAATATCCCATCACTGCAGGTTTGTGAAGGAGAAAGAGCACAGCAAACATCTCACATCTGGCAATCATTTGTCAATAGCTGGAAAGAGAACGGCAGGAAACTTTCTGGCTCTTGTGGAAGATGAAAAGACAAAAAACATGTGTCACACATGCACAGTACTAGTACAATGACTACTACATTTATTTCCCTGCACCACCTTTTTTTTTTAAATTTAATGATCTTCAGATATACTTTAATCCATGGTCAAAATCATGCAGTCGCTTGACTTGTTAAAGCTGCAGTGTATGTACATTTTTCAAATAAACCCCAGGGCTGATGTTAGAAAATCAAAATCATTCAAGCGTAGGCTGCCTGGTACTTTGGGCAGGAATCCTTGTGGTTTAGTCAATAAACAGAATCTAAATGAAAGACACTGCAGTAACTAGACAGTAATGTTTTGAACAGTTCTTAACACAAAAAGAGAAAGACAGAGAAACAGAGGCTGACCAAGTGTCCAGATACAATGCTACTGAGTCCACAGAGATCATTCTGTGCAAGCAGCATCTGTATTTAAGCACAAGGTCACTTGCTGTTTCTTAAAAAAAGAAAACAAAACATTTTTATTTAGGGCTATTTTTACGTTCTTCTCTAGTTCTGGGTTTGATTTTGTTTGTGCTTCCTCCATTCCCATCCCTTCCTCCTCCCCCTTATTTTTTTTCCCATGGAGATTTCCCCTGCAGAAATATCTGCTAAATAAAACATAAAAGGGTCATTTTGCCTTTTCTGAGCTCCAACACCAGATTTAACTAACTCACAAGTATCACATAGTACAGTATTACAAACACTCGTAGGGAAAGTGTCATTACAAACTACAAAAATTGAATAGGTAATGCTATCACTGGTGGGTTTTCACACCTAGCTATCAGTTTATTCCTCTGCTTTTAAGAAGAAACTGCTGCAGAAGAAACACATCTTGTCCCTGTGATTCTGCAAGTAAATGCTGCAGTTGTTTAAGCTGGCAAAATCACAGTAGCCTGCCAAATTATAACAGGAGCAATATCTCTCCCTAACAAGTCTGATCATGGTTAATTACAATGAAGACCAGAGAGCAGCCACAATTATTCATTATTACAGGAAGCACCTTATTTAAATTTCATGCAAATTTGCACTTGTGCTTCGGTATGCTTGGGAAAAGAACTCCACTCACACAAGGAAGGACCTCAAACGTCTGAAACATCTCAAGATGCTACATACAAACTGGAAGAAAAATGTTGTCTTGATATTTACATCAAGACATAACAATGCTGATAGCTACTGAGTCCAACCAACATGAAATACTGCTTTCAAGCAACTCTTTTTGGTTTAATCATAAGAGTTGTAAACATCAGCAAAATGCTATGAAGCATATTTTAATTGAAAAAGAAAAAACCCACACCTATGACTATAAAGATATAGGAAGAGAAACAGATAGACAGACAGATGGGCAGAGATAAATATGTGTTTTTGTCTACACACATGTACATATATGTCTTTGTGTGTGGTGTTGGACAAATTGCACCCATCCTTTACAACTGACCAGGGTTCTCCTTGATACCCTCCACAGTGCAATATGGTTTCAGGTTCCAAACTTGCAGACAGTGAGAAAAAAAGGACAGAGAGATGGGGATGCTTCAGGGCAGCCCATCAGTATCAGCATATCAATAAGACCATATAATTAAGTCTCACTGGCACAACCAAGTGCAGCAGGGCACCAGGGAAGGAAATGCTTCCACACACGTGGGTATGGGTAGGGAAACACACTGTTCAATAAGCACTGGGGCTCAGAGGTTATTTTTTCTTTTTTCTTCTTTTTTTTTTTTGTTTTATTTTACATTCTGTGTGTGCAACTGAACAATTCTGCCGCTTTAGTTTTCATTCAATATTCCACCACCAATTAGCTATATATCAGATGGTGGTTGTACCCATCCCATTTATGCTTTGAGTTATCATCTCACTCTCACTACAATTGCAAATATAGGCTGCAGAGTGTAAATTTACATGAATTATTGTTCTTGGTAATATAGGCAGCTTCAAAAACAGGTTTAACTTTGTTCTAATGTTTCAGTACCATAAAATATGAAAAAAGATAACTTCAGAGATGAGTTGTCCCTGAAAATTGTTTCCCAAAACATCAAAGGAGGTGATTTCACCTCCGATCGTTCTACAGATCAAGTTTACATCATAGCCCTGTGAACAATTGTGCTAGTACCAATGGAATGGTGGGGTGATTGAGCAAAGGTGTTTCACCATACAGAAGCCAGGATGGAGAAAGGATATGTTTTCCATCACAGAAAATTCTGAAAATTTCAGAGCACACAGGACTAAAGCATTAGAAGTAATGCACTGCACTGAAAAGTTCTCTATCAGAAGTGTATGAACCTACAAATGGAATAAATATTTTCTGCTGCTAGATCCCCCCAGATAGCTGTCCATAAAGTCACACGTAACGGTGACAATATTCAACAATTAATAAAAGCTTTCCACCTTCAAAACACTATCTAAAAATCAACAACCAGATACGTCCTGTAGAGACATCAGGGTTACTATTTAAGCTGAAAGTAAACTTTAATGACTGTTGCAAGTTTGCCATTCTGATTGCACTTCAGGATTAATTTTGCTTTTATACACTACTTAAACATTATAAACGTACTCATAGACATACTAAGATAACTAAGCTATACATACACTTTTTTGAAATTCTTTACTGTGAGGCTGGTGAGACACCAGAACATGTTTCCCAAAGAAGTGGTGGATGCCTCATCCCTAAAAGTTTTCAAGGACAGGTTGGATGGGCCTCTGGGAAACCTGGTCTAGTGGAATATGTCCCTTCCCATGGCAGGGGTGTTGGAGCTAGATGATCTTTAAGATACTCTCCAGCCCAAACCATTAGATGTTTCTGTGGTTTTTACCCTGCACTTTGCTCTCTGCTGTCCTGTGTAGTATTCTAAGCAGGAAGAAACTATCACAGCATTATCTCCAAGCTCTCCTTAGCCACTAAGGAAAACAAATAAGGCCTGGAGCACACTCTCTAAGTGCACCCACACAAACATCTATTTTTGTAAACATGGCTTTATGGAAAGTCTCAGGTCCATTATGAACATATTCTTTCTTGATCACTGCTTGACAACAGGGAGAAGGCATTCTCTCATCTGAGGAGGTTCACAAAATCAAATAGTCTCTAGTTAACTAAATACATGCTCATTAGTTGATGTGGTGTTTGGTGTTTGGCTTGCTTTATTTGTGTTGCTTTTTTTCTTCATAAAAGCATCAAATAGGGCAAGGAAAGGGCCAGACAAAATCTAGCTTTTAAAATGTAATGACTTTTGGATCAAGGGAAACATTCATATCTCTTTCAATGCTGGAAATATTTTGTTATTTTTAGTGGAAACAATATCAGCTTCCAACAATTGCAGACCCAGCTCACAATGTTCACTAGGCAACATCAACACAGACTCTGAAAAAATAAGGGTCTAACCCACTGCTTCTAACCTCCCTTCTGATCCACTCAAAACTACCACCCCAGATTCTGCTTGAGAGAACCTTCCAAATGTCCTGTGCAAATCCTCTCTATTGAATGAAATAATGAAATATACAGATTTTGCCAAAATTCAAACTATGTTTGTCTCAAGCAGTACTTTCCTTATTATCATCTTGAGTCATATTTTAAAGTTATTTTTGGAATACTCTACAATGCAGGTTGCCATGCAGGGATAGTAGAGCTAAGACAGAAATGAACTTGGGCAAAGAAAACATCTTGAACGACTCTGAAGCAGTGAGTTCTGCCTTTCAATGGCAGAATAAACCACTTTATTTTGCTCTAGAGAAAAGCAGCCCACACAGATCTTTGTGAACTTACAGCTGGGCTGCTTTTTGGGCTGTAAGTGACTTTGAACCACTCCACTACAAGGCACACTACTACACAGACAAAACTAAACACCTCACGTTATTCAAGCTGCTTTCAAACAACAACAAAATAAAGCTGATGACCTGCTAAAAGACAGTGGCTGTTAAAACAAAACTGAAGGCTGTGTCCATTTTTCCGTGATTTACCTTTTCTGGTCCTGAGCATAAAACTACGCAGGAAACACACCATGGTCCCAAAGCCAGTGCATTGCATGCTTTTTCACCTCATAAAATCAATGTCATGTGGATCTGTTTCTTCACTGTACAATCTGGATCAACATCACTGTGCAGGTATGCTTTTGCCACAGAAGCAGCGCTAAACATAAGATGGCTACCAAGTAAACTCCAGTTTGATTTTCAAATTGATACTTCTTACCTATTGACTGTTTGTTCCTACTCTTTTTTTCCTCTCTCTTAAATGCCTCAATTTGTAATTATGTTGCCTATTAATGTAGCATGAAACTTGTAAGAGAAGAGCTTTCTCACCAATGTCTAGGTCATGTCCCTCCCTTTGTTGATGTGAAAGGTAAATTAAACTGATTGAAGCCCAGGCTCTTCATCCTAAACTTCAAGGTTCTGAACAACTCTGCTTCTGGCTATGTTTCCGTTTGCCATCATATTACTTCAACTCTGCTCCCTGCAGCCAATAGCCTTTCTCCTCCCTTGTCTGTTTAGCCACCTCTTGACTTCCATGTCTTTTTTCACACCTCTGTAGTTCCTCTCACTGCAATCCACTTGCCCTTTAAAACAACTGGTTTCTTATGTAAAGCACAAAGACTTTAAGTCACTTAGAAAAGTTGTCTTACCATGAAATGTCAATTACAAAGCTCAGAGAGACAGTCATCCCAGGGCCTTTGTGGCACAACTGGATCACTCCTGAACATCTTCTTTGGTTGTAAATGTCCCCAAGAGACGGTCATCCGCTCTTTCACACAGAGCTAGGTATGCTAACTACCCTTCGATACAACACACTTTTAAATCATTATTGATAGTTTAAAACCTTTCCCTACAAGTAAATGTGTCTACCAGTGGCTGTTAATGTACATATATGCTGGTTTTGGTAAGAGTTTTAATAATTTTAAATATAAATGATGCCTTCACAGGATAATATTTATGCTGAAACATTATCAAGAATCAGCAAACTGTGATGTTTAAGATATTTAAGAGATTTAGAATCAAGTCTATAGAAGATAGAAAAATCTTCTATCCTTAGCAGCAGGATTATTGAGCAAATGCCACAAGAGAAAAAAGTGATGATCTGAACATAACCTTAGTCCGACCTGGAAGAAGAAAACTGAAATAAAAGAGATAGATTGGGAAGTCCTTTCTTTGGGAAACAAAGCTGGAACAGAATTTAGTTGAGATTTTACACCTTTAAAAGAAAAAGAAAGCTAAAAGTCCTTGAAAACAAGAAAACTTTTTTCTCACTGTCATTTTTTTGTCAAGTATCAAATGTGCAAGACACCTGCCATGTCCAAAAAAGTTTAAAAGTCTGGAAGAAAAATACCAACAGATAATTTATACTCTGAAACTGAAGGAAGAATATCTTCAGACAACTTCTGCACTCTCATGTAGTGATAATTTTGGGGGTTTCTTTGACTTTGTAAGCTTATTAGGAAGGCACCTACACAAGGATAACAGGTCTCAAACAGCTTTGGAGATTTTCTATGGCAGAGACATGGACAGTAAACTACACAGAGATGGCAAGGACATAAAGGAATTCCAGAGCTATCACAATGAAATGAAAGCAAAAATGCATTTTGATAAGAAGACTAAAACATAGTACCAGGTCCTATCTGAATGTTTACGCTTTCTCTACATAAACCATTAGTTTACATTGAACTCCTAACCTCAGAGGGACTAAGAAGCAGTAGTGACCTGGTATACTGTTACAATATTCCAGCCATACAAGTCCCTTTTTTTTCCTATGGAAGGAAGAATATACACTGTATAAATGGTGTTGAACACCTGCCCTCTCCAGCATTTATTCTGTTTCACAGCTCTTAAAAAAATTCACTTCAGAACTCATTTAAATGGATAGAGAATCCATCCTTCACATGAAAGCCCTTCCATTTTGGGCTGTCTAGCAACTGAAATCCAAGAATGTGTCACAGAATGGAGTCACAGTTTTTGAAACATTATGTGGTAGCTCACCATTAAGTGAAATGTGGCAACTACAGCTGACCTCTTTAATCTAGAACAAGAATTTACTTTCCAGAAAACTACTGCACAGAAAACACTCAGTGTTTAAAATGAAGCACTTGTAGAATTTAAAATTTCCTCAAAGAATATTAGAAAAAGTATCTTTTCCAAGACTTACAAAAGACATTAGATCCACTATTAACTGTAAAAAGTAAATTGAGGGTTGAGTTGTTTTATTTTCTTTCATAAATGAGCAACAGACAAATTTATATTATGTTGTTATTTCTTCCTGTCTCACAGCCTCAGAGTCACAGGTTGTGTTCTCTTCAGAACAAGACTATTGTGGGTTTTAGCATGATGATTAGCTCCTGCACCTTCTCATCCCATGGTCAATTCAATCTGTGATATGACACAGGTTTATTTCTCTGTTTTAAATCTCAGGTTATCTTAGTTACAATCATGCTCACTTTTAGAGCCACAGTGCATTCTAGCTCAATGCATTCTGACCTAAAAAGGACCAAAACATTGAGCCCAAAACAAGTTATTTTCTCCGGGAAACAGATTAATGTTATATCATTATTCTCAGTTTCTGGTTTTGACCTGTATCTAATTTGAAACTACCATTCCAGTTTTCAGTTTTCTTCTTGGAGGCAGAAAGACTTAGTAAAGTACCTTCATATCTGAATTTCCAGAGTTCTGAATGCACTCTAGTGACTCATTTTGACAACATATTTTAACACAGTGAAGCTAGCAAATAGCATGGTCTTAGTCCTGACTTCTTTTATTTGAACTTTTTTCTTTCCACTTTCACTGTTCCATGTGTGCAGGACTGTCTTCATTACCTTTTTCAAGCCACTAAGTCAGTTTTTTCAGGTGTCAGCTTTTTCTCTTCCCTTCAGTGTGGCAACTTCAACCTCAATGACTTTTTATTTTCCAATTCTGCATCTTTCTGTTCTTCCATAGCTACAGTATCCTATGTAAACTGGTTCATATCTCTCTGCATTTATAGCCCAGCTTCCCTTTCTCCTATACTTCAAGGATTCTCTTGCTGCTTAAGAGCTTGGACAGCATCTTAAGAGACAAAATGTTGCATGGGACAATTTTTCTCTCATTCTTGGTCATGTGGAGCCCTTTCAACCTGCAGTTACTCACCATCAGGTGGTTGTATACATGGAAGACTACAAGCAGGAAAACGTGCACACAATTCAGCAGCAGAAGTCAAAGAAGAAAGCCAGCACCCCAAAACTAGTCAGATCTCTGTAAGCCATCAGCAAGTGCTTCAGAGACCATCAAAAATGAATGACTCTGGAAGCTACTCCATCTCGCTTTCCTACTCATGATCATCACCATAACTGCTCAAATCAATATGAAAAGCAATACTGCACAAAGTAATTTCTAGAATCTGATCTTCACCTTAGGTCTCCAGAGTCCATGGACTCCCTCCACTCCCAGTAGTTATATCCAATGACCTAGTCTGTTAGGATTTGAACTAGACCTTAATTTTCCAGAAAGGTGCTCGATATCTGCAGAACTCCAGGGTAGCAGATGGTAAGTTTTGCATCAGTGTTAAATATATTAAAAGTTGAAGACCAATTTTAAACTTTAAAATTTAAATATACAACCAAAATCATATTTCAAGAACAAGGAATACAAGAAGGTGGAGATATTACTCTGAATGTCAGCAAATAGATACCTGTACACACAAAAGCTCCCTTAACACTTTAAGTCACACAAAAAGCTGTCAGATAAAGTTGATCTCCCAGGAATGAAAAAACTATTCTCCAATAAATGTAATACAGAAATGTACACTACAATCTGCTTTGTCATCTATATTCCCAAGTGGTAAAAATATTAAAACCAGGTTGAGAACAAGCATAATTAGCCAAGAATTTAGTGTCTTTCACTTCATGAATTCTAATGTTATCCAGGTCTCTGAAACTTAGTTGACTGATGGGTGAATAAATGGAATAAAACCCCATTATTATTCTGATAAAATTTGTACCTGAGCTGTCTTTTTTCCTTTGGTTCTTTTTATTTGTGCACTATGTTGTACATGGCAGGCAGTGTATGAGGATTCAAACACTTTGGATTCTGAAATGTCATGCAAATTCCTAGTTTGACATTGTTTGATATTGTGCTGACTGCTACTAAAAATTTTGAAATAATTCTCAAGCTTTAATGATTGGATGACATTTGCCTGATGAAAAGCTAAATTTCTTTCTGTCAAAAATGCAGAAATGAATGAAAAGGACTTTAAAGTGTCCCTCTCTGATCCCTGGGGCATAGCAGTGCTGAGAGCACAGCTACTGTGTAGAATCTCTCTCAAAGGAATAACATCTCTATGTGAAGGAGCTATTTACAACTCGCCTTGTGTATCATCAGCAGAAACAAAAGATACAACAAGCATAAAGGCTTTTTGCCCTGTCTATCCCTCCTGACATTTATCCCTCCCACCCACACAGAAAATAAGGGAGAGGAAAGCAGGGGCATGGCCTTTTATGTAAAGTAGGGGTGTTTGAGGTAATAGTTATTCTGAGATATGGGAGAAATATCTGCCTAATCCTTCACACCTCCCATCCTCACACTGATATGAGCATACATGTACACACTGCCTTTCCATACTAAAGGCTGTCCAGGGGTAATAAGAACATGGAAAAAAACAGGAATGATGCCATTCTGACCAGGAGCTGAAAAGATAGGCCAAAGGGAGAGAAGTGACAAGAGGTAGAAGTGAAAGACACTTCAATGACTGGTGCAGCTAATGGAAAGCGCCCAGAGCCAGATGCTTCTTGAAAATAACAATGAGACTCAGAATGCCTTTTCAGGCCAGTGCCAGTGACTGTCAAGGAAAGGTTAAGAATTATGGAATTTTAACAGGTCATAGGGAAAATCTGCAACAGGCAGTGGACAGATCAAAGACATGTCACCAATGTGGGAATGTGACTGACACTGTGGAAATTTTTTTGTAGTTCAAAGGAACTTGAGGGCTGCCAGAAGGCAACCCTGAAACTCTTGTGGAAGCACTGCATGTTCTTCAGTCCCAGAGATGGTGCCAGGAGTCTGGATATGGAGACCTGATGCAAGTTCAGGAAAAGAAGTACAGTCTTCTTTTCAATACTTTCTCCTATTTCATAATGGAAATGTCTGTCCATTTCCTCTATCAATTTTTATTCTTTACTGAAACCATGCTTGACTGCATGTTGATATTTGTGGTTTTTTTTCCCCTTTGGAAGGTTCTACTGTGGCTCATTAGCACCAACAGAACCCTTGACAGACACATATGCCTTCAGAAATACAGAGCAAATCCAAGGATGAATCAGCAGATGGTCTATACATTCACAGGAGCAGAACAAAAAATAATTCAAGAAGATTTCTGAAGCAGAAGGCAAAGCTTGCAGCACTTCAGTTCTGACACCTAAGACACACAGTCAGAGAAGGCACCAGTGCAGACCAAGAAACTCAGGTACAACTATTGGTAAGGACTTTGACAGGAATACCATTTCAACCAGTAGTGTAGTTACACTTTTCATATCCACACACTAATGACTGAGATGGAAAGATACTACAAAATGTTTTCATCAGTACCAGAAAATTGCAACAGAAGTTGCTGCCTGGAGGAAGAAAAAAATTCCATGAGACAAAGCATGGAGACAGATATGAATCTTTGATTCTAGAGACACTGTTGTGACAAATATATAATCGAAGGCCATACTTACAAAAGTATGGTTCCAAATATCCAAATATTTTACATGTTATTGTCATATAAAATGTTGCAAAACCAACAATTTAAAGCATATTTTGTAAGAAAATTCAGTATATAACCTCCTTTCTGGTGCAGCTTTCTAAGAAATGGGCAGTATATCAGTAAAATCCTGACATTAAATATACAACTTATTAGTGACAGAATATGAAAACATGGTCTTTAGAGCAAGATCAACAAACTAAAGCACTTTATTCTACAGGCATGAGGAATTAATTCGGTTGTGGATAATGGAGGAAGAAAAGAGAGTGAACATTATTTGCTCCATGAGAAATAAGAACTTTGTCAATATACATCTCAGTTACAGAATATGGCCATTAACATAAAACCTCTTCCTTCTCTGTCATACAAACTTTTCAAGGCCTAAAAAGAGAAGTAGTATTTTACTTTCACTTTGCAATTGATACTTTCTAAAATTTTCATCATATACTTGGTCAAAATTTAGTGGGACACCTGAAAAGGCTGATGAGATGACATACTTTTGGATGGAAGTGCAGTAAAATTTTCCAAAAACAATATAACCAGCAGTCCTTTTTTTTTCTTTTACTTTTCTTTTTTTTTCTTTTTTTTTTTTTTTCCGAGCATTACACAGAATCTTCCCATTAGACGTTAGATTGGGTTTCTCTTCTCTATTTTTCTGTATTTTTATTTTTCCTATATTTCTGTCATTTTAAGCCCAACACATAGGCGTTTTCAATTAAAATTCTTGAAGGTTGGTTAAGTGCTTCCAAATAAAAGTATTGGAATTGAAAGAGGCTAGTAATTCACACTTGTGATAGCATGATGTAGTGGCTCCCATGGCTGCGCCAGTCAATCGACTCAAAGTCAGACTGAGGCAAGCATCCGCTATTTGTCAGAGAGCAGAGGAAGGCTAGCTAAATAAATAAGCTAAATATTAATACCCTAAGTCTTTTAACATGCAATTTTTTCCTTTAGATAACACTAGATATGTAAAAGGGAGGAGTATGCATTACTCTGTAAACCAGCACAACTTGGCACATATTTTATTGTCCTTATCCCTGCTCATCCCACCACAGATAACACTAATCAAGTGGCAGTGTTTATGCAACATTTCTGCTGTGAGAAACCATTTCACGTGCAAATCAAAACAAGAACTACATGAATTTATTTCTCAAGCATGTTATTACCCTTCTTCAATTTCCCTGTAAGGAATGAGCAACCTGTTTGTTGGCTTTTCTCTCTTTGCTAGAGACAGCCTACTCCCTGGAGAAACCTATTTATTTGTTTTAAACATGTTTTTACAGGCCTCCTAATGAAACAGGTGTGGGGGTCAGGGGTTGTGCAGGTAAAAAGTAGTGTCTGAAAGTGGCCTCAATAGCTTGTCAGCAGTAGTGCCAAGGAAGTTCAAGCCTAGTCCACATTCAGAAGACACAGAGGTGTGTACTTCTGTCTTCCAATTCATGTCCAAGTCTAAGAAAGCAGAGGAGAAATCTGCTGAAAACATACTACTCAAATGAAAGGATATCACTAGCTCTGCCCATGGATCCACACTGTCCTCTATGGAGATCTAAAAATACTTCATTTGGCTGAGGTTATGTGCTTACCTAAAAATACAAGAAAACATCTAGAAACAGGGCAAAAATAACTAAAACATTCACTAGGAAACAGTCTACATTCTACGACAAATTTGGAAACAATTCTACAAGGCAAGAATAGAAAACTTTCAAAAATTATTGTGGAATTTTATCTTCACAAGACTAAATATCTGGTACTTACAAGTTTTTGGTTTTTTGTTTTTTGGTTTTTTTTGTTCTTTTTTTCTGAGTGAGTTAAGAACAGAGTGAAAAGAAATTAAAGCATATGTGCTTGCTCCAGTTTACTTTTTTTTTTTTTTCTGGGACTTACAAATGTCTGATTTTGCCACTGACTTTTGCAGGTACAGTCAGAGAGTAAATTCTTTTAATTAATAAAGCTAACAAACTAACAATATTGCTACAAAGTCAACAATGAAATAACAAATCATTTACGTACTTGTTTGTGAAGCTTTTCCCATAGATACGTGTACATATTGCTTTGTCTATTTCTCATTTTCTTTCCTAATTTCTTTCCTATACATATATAAGCCAAGTATGTAAGTGTAGACATATGAAACATCACTCTATGCCTAAATGCTTTGTTTATTCATAGCCCAAATATCCAAATAAGTTGGGTTTTTTTTCAAATTTGGCCTTGAAAGAACTTGTTAACAAGAATTATTTACATAGCAGTGTTTAAAGCTATGGATTATTTGGAGGGTTGAAAAAAATATTGGAAAATTGAAAATTTTGAAATATTGAAAAAAAATATGAAAAACATTGCAATTCTTTGACATTCTAAAACAGCTGGGAAGACTTTAACCTAAGTGTAAAAGACTATATTGAAAACATAAAAAAATCTTCAATCCACATTTCTAACAGAGATGTAATCATGAAAAAAAGTCTTGCTAAGTGATAAGAAATCACTGATTTTTAAGGTTTTTTTTAATTCAGTTAGTACTGACTGTCATGTGAGAACATGGTATATGAAGACTGGGCTTAAAGTCCTGCATAAAGGACTAATTGTACAACTGGTAATATTCAGTTTCAAGCCTTCAAGACCTTTTTCTTTTGATTAATTTTTCTTGACGTGGTATGCACACAACAAACATGAGAGAGATAAGAATGCATCCTCAAAATGCATTTCTTCAAGAAAGAATACTCAAAATGGCAATTTAAGTTTTCTTATTATTACAAATAAGAATCTTTTTGACTATTATAAGTTAATATAAATATAAACAAGCTATCACCATTCAAGATCTGTCTTTTTTAGGATGGTTGCATCAAAATACAAGAATTCATCTAGAAATGGATCATTGCAGTAGTTCAAAACCATAATGTAGACATATTTAGAAAAGATCTACTCATGTTAACATAAATCTAGTTTTGAGTTCATACACATTGTCATGGTTTAAAGAAGTATTGCATCTCAGCTTAACACTGATACCCAAACACACGTGCATTTATCACCCACTGTAAACCTGAGATAAAATGTGGACAATTAAAGTTCTGTGACAGAGGGGTTTTGCTCACGTATTTTACTTCACATTTGTTGTGGTGTGTAGATGGAGTTAATTTGTGTGGCTCAGCAGACTTATGAGACCATGTCATATTCTGAGTCATTGTTCATTGAATTAATAGTTTAGTTCAATGTAGTTACAGCAAAATTTAAACTGGTCTAAACAAGTCTGCATTAGAGCTTATAGTAGCATAACAAGATGAGCATGTACATGGATGTACAAACCTTACAGATGTGTACAGAGATGTGTGTATTTCGACATATGCTAGGTATGTGTGTACATACATGTATGTTCCTCAAATTACCTTTTGGTTTGTTTGGGTTTTTGGTTTGGTTTTTTTTTTGGGGGGGAGGAGATGTGTGTAACAGGGTAAGGGCAGGAAGACCCAACTACTGGAAGCATCAGCATAAAACACAGGGTTAATTTCTAGTTTATATTTGCAAACCAAACTATGAAAGTCTGAACTCAGCATATTTCAAAGTATCAAAAGGCAAAAATATTCATGTTAAATGCATTATTTTTAATGACCTCATTTTTACACCAGTGTGCTGCTTTGTGAAATCAAAAACATGCTTAGCAATGAATGCTTAGCACCCTCTGAAATTCCCAACCATTGTGTATTGCACATTATTCTCTTTATAATACAACACTGAAACTAAAATGGTTCCCTACCTTTTTTCACTTTGAGACAAGGGACTGCAAAGTGAATGTAGTGTTAGCTCTGATTTGAGTAGAAAGTTAGTTGTATTTTCACACTGCTATGCATACAGATAAAATGAATCTCCTGTTTCAAAAATAACTTAAAAATGTTATTTTATTTTGACATCAGACTTGTAGCTATATTTGACCTTTTGTCAAATTACCTCTTTTCAAAATGATACGTGAAATCTGATTGCAGGGAATTTCCAAAAATTTCTTCATCACGGTTCTTAAAAATGTGTTACAATTTACTGCAATTGACTTGGGAAATTATTTTTAACATTTTCAAATAGTAGCATAAATATATTTACATATCTTACATGATCATAGATGACTTACCACATATCTTCAATAAGAGTAATTTTAAAATTTTCAAATGGAGGCCATCATGTGCAAACTCTTAGTGAGTTTGTACTGCATATAGTTCAAAACTACTAATATATTTAAAATGCGTATTGTTTAGAATTTATGAAAGGTGTTAATGAGGGGTTCTGAAATTTGAAGTAATTATTCTGTCTTTAAATCATTCTTTTTCTTTATGGCTGACTGCTTGTGGAGTTTATAACCCTCCATAAGCCTTGTCAATTTAACTGTTTAAAAACACCACCACTAAACCTTCATAAATAGGAACTAATCAGATTAACATCTTTAATTGATAAAACTATCTCATTTTATGCAAGCTAAAGAATTGAAGCATAAAGCCAAATATAGATGTCCTAACAGCTCTCATGCAATACGTAACAGAGGATGTGGTTTATTACAGGTTGTTTGGGGATTTCTTCTCTTTCCTAGTGCTACACTGTTGAAAGGAAAAAGTCCAGTAGAACTGGGTTTTCTGGCAGATACATGGACAAATGAGAAATTATGTTGTGTGCATATGCTCCATAAAGTAAAACATTTCAAACAAGTCAAGTATTTTTCTTTGCTGCTAAGGTGTACTACACTAATTTTCAACTTCAAAATTCAGAAAGAGGAAACTGTACATAACTAAATCAGTAAAAAATTACATATGTAAACATACTCATACATGTACAGAGAGGCTATGAATATACCACAAGATGGAAGAAGTTCCTCTCATTTTCATTCATTAATTTTTTTCTTATTTTAAGTACCATAGGCTTACTTTCACTACTTTTCATGCTTCCCTGTCAGTATTAAGCATCATTAGATTTATTCCCTCTTGCATACAAAGTTTGATATCACTGATAGTATATCATTCAGAGATCAAATATATACTTGTATAATACACAGCCTGAATAAACATTTGCAAGAAAGGAAACCATCTAGCAGTAAAAATGCTAACATGAGAAACAATAAACTTAAGACCATAGATAACCTTTGAAGTGGCATGGTTACTGCAAACAACTACAAGACACTAAATCTTCTCTATGATCTCTGTGACCATTTCTCACTTGCAAAACCAAAATCTGTCACATCATTTGTAAGTGCCCTTTATTCTGTAAACACAAATATGCATACAGCAACATTTCTGCACCCTAAGATGTTTAAATAAAGATATAATATACAAATATATAGAGCATTTTGTCATGAGAGACCGAATCAATCTTCATTTACATCCTTGCTGCTCCTTTGACTTCAGCAACCTCTCGAGCGTACATGTAAAAAGCCTAAGTGAATTGGCTTATGTGTGTACACATGTGCACAAATTCCATGACAAAATTGTCCAAACACAGGTATCTCAATTTTGCAAAAATAGTCTGATTTTTGGAGATTGAGATAACCCAAAAATGTCACAGAGGTCCCAACGACGCTTCCGTATATATATCCACACAGAATACTTTCACACTAATCACAAGTCATATGTACATAAAACCAATTATAGTATTAGAGATATTATAATTTTACAGCACAAAGATCTCTGAACTTAAGACTTCACAGTAATTTATTTTTAAAAATCAGTTAAAAATCACACATGGCACATGACTTGAGTAGCCTGAGACCATACAAAAACACAGAGACACTGAAAAAATCTAGTATGACTCAAAACAAAGTTTCTTTCCAAGGACTGTATCTGCACGGCTGTTCCAAATTGCCTATTCTTGCTCTACTAAACTGTCCTGTTTAAATTTTGCTTAAAAGTTATTACAAAAACTAACGCCAATTGGAAGGATAAGCTTATTCCCTTAAAGAAATAAAATCTCACAAATGTGCAGTATTGTTACATTTTGTTACTTAGTGCTTTTGCAGTCTAAAATTAAATCCTCCTGAGTCATGTCAACCATTAATACAAAGAGATGTTTAAAAAATGTAAAAAGGAATGAGGGAGTAGTAATGGTAACATACAGTACCATGAGCAGCTTTGGCCTCCCAGCCAGGAGTGTACAGTTAACAGATCATTCCTGGCCATCAGCAGAAAAGGAGGGGGGAAAAACCTCCCCCCCTTGTCCCAGGCCATGGGCTGGGGCAGCAGAGCAGGAGGGGGACAGGGGAGAGGTCTGGCAGTTTACAGAAGGCAACCCAGCTCCCTCCCAGTGCATTCCTTTCCCTCTACCTCCCAACATCTTTGCGTGTGTCTTGTCATATTTTCTTCAGCTGCTAATTGTCTGGACTGAGAGATTTTAAACAGCCACAGCTTAGGAAAAGCGAAACCTGTCTAAGTGACTATTGCAGCTCCTAAGCTTCGTGCTGCCGGGTAAAATTTTCCAGGGGAAGTGCTCTTCTGATAGTTCTCGAGTCACTAAGTCACCCTCCCTCCTCCTTTCCCCACCGCACACACTCCCCTTGAGGCCTGAATGCACTTGTGGCAATAAAACATTCATGCGACTTGGAATTTTAACACAATGCCATTTCCCTAGTTTAACCTGAAAGGAATGCACTAGTCACAACAGACTACATCATCCTGCCATTAAGCCCTGCCAAGGAACCGCTTTTTTGGCTGTGCTGGGCCAGCGTTGACGGGAAAGGAGTACACAGACCCACACACAGAGCACAGAGGGGCCACCTCTGCTTCCTCAGCCTTATCCAGCAACACCCAGCTCTTAACCATGACCCCTGGCCTGTGTCAGCACTGTGACAGGCCTGTGATGCATGTGTCACTTCAGGACTTCTGCAGAGTCACAACACTGAGCAGGCAACTCCTGCCTTTCACTGACTTGCTGCTCTGTCTCAACACGCACTTGATCATCTGCCAGAGAGTGGTTGTTTCCCCCCTCTTCTTTTTCTACATTTTCCAGCAGTTTTTTTAAACATATACACTATTGTTACTGTTGAATGTCTTCTGTTTAAATCCAAAGACCTTTCAGCAACTATATACCCTCCTCTATCCAAGGGAAAAAAAAGAAAAAAACAACAAAAAACCAAACCATACCTTTCCAATTGCCAGTGGTAATTAGGTTATGATTACTGAAAGAACAGTTTCCTTAGGGGACTAGTTACCAAAGCTACCAGAACTCTGGTATTTTAGTCGGTTTTTTAATGTTTTTTGGTTTGTGGGGGTTTTTTTTGTGATTAAAGAAAAGGGGAAGAAAAGAAGAAAAGACAGAAGCATTTCCTTGATGATTTACAAAGAATGCTGATGGCAATAGGAAAACATTGAGTGTCTCATTTGCCCCCTCTTAGCGCTTTTTGTGTGTAATGACAGGATTGCTGCAAAAACTGTAACACACAAGAGTGATACTCAGGAAGTGTTTGCCTGTCATTTTGATTTTTGAAACTGTGAGCACAGATCTCTGAGACCTGAATTTACTTCTTTGTTGTGTTCTGAGTGACAAGCAGGAGAGACAACTTCACCAAAAAGAATTTTGGTGCTCCTCGTTCTTTTTTACTACTCACTTTAATTCCTCTGCCGTTGAACTAGCTTTGATTTAAGTGGACAGGGTGCACTAAACAAACAAGCAAGGAAATCTTTTCAAAAAACTGTAACTATACCTTTAGCTATTTTGGCACTTCCACTAGGGAACAAATACCATGGATACCATGTGTCCTTGTTATGTCCCTTATGCAGGTGTCTGTCCCTTATTACAGATGTCTGTAAACCAAATTAGGAGATAAAAGCATTCCTAGTTCTGCAGTACACAGCATTGATTGTAACTCATGAGAGTCAACTAGCACTCCCTCATGACTGATTATAGTGTTATCATAATTATCGACATGCCACTGTGGTTCCACAGATGCTTTACAGAATGACCCAGGAGGATAGGTTCCTCTGCCCAAGGAGTTTACAAAGGGAATGAGACATTACCATTTGTGCACCAAGTATAGGGTGCAGATAGATGAGGAGGATGAAGAGAAAGTGGTTGCCACAGCTGAAGGCCCAGGAGATATACTTTAGTTAGATAGTATCTCATTCATACATCATAACATCTGGAACCTTTATCTCAACATGTAATCACCCAGAGGTCAGGGGAAATAAACACAGGTTAGAAAGATATTCCATCAATTCACAACATCCAAGTGCTGCACAACAGATTAACAGCTTTGCTGATGAAGAATGCCTTGTGTCATTGGCGTTTAAAATAATTTTTCTGTGATTTTTCCATTGAGAGTCATGTTTCCAGAATGCAAAAGAAGGAAACAGTTCCTCTTGACTCCAGGTTTGTCTGACTAAAGTGTATGTTTATAGGAAATTCAAGTTTGATTCGCTGTTTTCTAGAATGTCAGAGATTTTATAAATGCCAAAGCAACCACAGTGAACAGTGGTTAGTATCACATACTTCACAGAAAGAAATCCAGTGTTGGACAAACATAGGCTAGATTGCCCACAGAACAGACTTTTTATAATCTCCACCCTGTTATGCATTAGTTTATGGCATGATGTGAAAATGGAGATAATTTGGAGAGAAAAGCTGCAGCTTTGCAAATACTGTTCTTGTGTCTGCAGAATTTCCTTCTGGTTACAGCAAATAATATAATGTCTTCATTTAAATAACAATTACTACTTGTGTTAGGCAATATGGACGTAAAGGAAGTGCTTCTTTACACATATAAAATATTTTCCAATATGCTTGGCTGTACAGAGTCAAGTTTGTTTTATGTTTACCATGAATGAGTAAATGAGGAATTGCATTTTAAGCAAAGACAAAAGTTAAGCAGGCATATATGCAGTCAAAGCCATTCAATAGCTGAAGGTAAACACCACTTTAAATTTAGACTATGGATGATAATATAGTGACTCAGAACACAGTGTTCCCAGAAACTGAAAAATCTGGCTTTCTTGCTAGAAATCTGTAATTGTTCTTTTAGAGGTACACTCTTGCATTTCTGAAAATTTTCAGCAGCTAAATGACCCAAACCCATGAACTCTGTGTGACCATTTTAAAGGGCCTGCTTCTAACTTTGCCTAGAATGAGTGTATTCAGCACTTATACAGCAGGCTGTAGACTCTACAAAACTGCACCTGCAACCTCAAACACATGTATGTAGCCCTGGAATTCTAGTGCTCAATAGGACCTGTCTGTGTTTATAATTACTTCTCATTTAATAAGGTTTCTTCTCATGCAGTTCTTCTGATGAGCACATACTAATTTCTACTAAATTCTGCTTTGTAGAGCTTTATCAAGTCTTTCCTAATGGTCTTTCATCCAAAAGAAAAATCCCTGCTCTTCCATCAAATTATTCCATTAACAGGTCACTATAGCACTAGACAACTAGAGGGACTGCTTTATTTTATTACAGCCATTCAGAGAAAGGAGTGTAATGGGTAGATAGTAGACTAGATTTACCCCTTTTTCATACAGTTCTGTTGTATCATATCCATTCAAAAGAGAAGGAAAATGACCAGTGCTTCCACGACACTTTGGAGTAAAATTTACTTGAGAAGCAGTAGAGTTTAGATTTCTCTTGTGACAAAACTGTCTCCGACACTTGGTTGTAAGATGCACCCAGGTAATTTAGAGCACCAGTACTGACCATTTTTTT
This sequence comes from Rhipidura dahli, assembly GCA_013399225.1. NCBI lineage: Eukaryota > Metazoa > Chordata > Aves > Passeriformes > Rhipiduridae > Rhipidura > Rhipidura dahli. The sequence continues at coordinate 148,322 of VXAC01007472.1, read as the reverse complement.
TTTTTCCTATGGATGCCAAAAATGCTCTTATGGTGAAATGGGCACCTTTGCAAAATAAACAGCTACAGACTGGTCTCTAAGATATATGATCTGCCTCTCAATTATCTTTCACAGGCAGCATAGACACAAATCTCAAGGAGCATGTAGACTACAGATGGAGAGAAAATAGCTAAGCTGCAGAGGGATCGAGAGGTCTTTCAGGGCTGTGGGGTTGAAGAACACAATTTAACTCTGAGTAAAGATGCAAAAATTGTCTGTTTGCAGCTGTTGAAGAAAGGAGTCTTTTTCATATCAACATCTGTACTGCAACAAAAATTAAGAACATATACACAGCCCAAGCTGATTGCTCTCTAGGGCATAGCTGAGAACATCTATGGGTAGTGATATACCTTAAGAATTTCAGTCATATATTCTTGCCTTCATTTCAGGCAGACATTCTCATGGACTGATTTAGATACAAGTTAAGTATAATTACAGAATTAGTTGATTTTGCTATTTCAGGAGTGGTTTATTTCTCCTTGACCTTCTAGACACCATGAAGTAATACAAGGGAGTGCCAAGAAGCCATTAGGCTAGCCAAAACAAAACTAAATGCTTGGAAAGATACTAATGAGGAACTATATCTATTTTTTCAGGTCCTTCAGTATTTTCAAGGAGTTAAAATTAACATGATGCAGTAGAGAAAAAAAAGTGAATCCTTGGTTCTTCACTGTGCTATTTCTGACAGGTGATAAAGTGTCCATCTGGGAAAGATGAAAAATCTCTACTGAAGCTCCTCTCTGTAGAAAGATCATCAGAGGTATCCATTGTGTACACACTTCCTCAGCATAGCAAGAATCTCACTATACTTACCATCACAAGTATCACAAAAGGTTTGTTTCAAGTTGTTCCAAATAATTCCAGTCCCTTCCACTGAAAAATAAAACACTCTGCAGTCCTGACATATTCTTTAAGTTCCTTTCAGGAGCAGTGGTCTTGCATGTTATATACTATGGTTTCTCTAGGTTAATCAGTGAATCCTTGGATCATAGAATGGATGAAAGTAGCAAGCAGGTGCTAAATGGCTAGAAATATCTGTGCTCCACTAGACTTTAATCTGCTAGAGCAGAGGTATCAGAACATTAGAAAATCAACCCTGTCCATCAGAATTCTGTCCATATAGAACATGTAGGGAAGCAGAACTATTAGGGGGGAAAAGAAATCAACCATTTTTCTGAGGGAGGATGCCTGGAGTATTGGGAGTTTGGCACAAAACCAGAGAAAGTAAGACAGTGGTCTAAAGAAAGAGAATGGACTTACTGGAACTGAAAAGCCAAGGTAGTATCTCTGAGAAATATAAATCACATTAATGCCTTCATGGAGGATGGACATTTAGCACCAACAAAAATGCAGTGATAATTGCAAGAGAATTAACATCTGGGTGCCTGTCTGACTCCTCCTCCACAACAGTAAGAATCTTTTGCTATTTAGGATTTGGAATCAATGCAGGGGCTTGTGCCAGAGGAGACAGCTGCAGAGTCCTGAAAAGGCAACAAATGAGTGAATTCCCATCTTCAGTTCAAAGTTTTCTGGCTGCTTGTTCAGGTTCCTATATCTCTGGAGAAGTATCTGAAATGACAGTCATCTACTGAGTTCATAGGGCTTGGATGCTGAGGTATCAAACTAGTACAACTCTTCTGTTCCTCCTAAGACCTGGAAGAAGCAGCTTATTTTGTTGCCAGGGCCTGGCTCTGGGGGCTCTCACATCACCATCTGCATGGAAATCTTCCCAAGGGGTTGAATACAGACTTCTTCCCAGGCAAAATTAGTAGAAGTATTCATACAAATGCATAATTCTGGAAGAAACTTGTCTTTACTTGACATACTAGAAAATGGCTACCTGCACTGGGTAGGGAAATTGGGCACAGAAAGACTGCTACATGAACTCTGCTATTTCCATCAACTACCCTTTGACTCCCACACAGAGATTCACACACTGTGTTCAGGAAATCATGCAGTTCCTATGAAAGACTCTTAATCTGAAGCCTGGCCACCAGAACTCCTTTCTTTCGTCCTTTCATCATGACATTAGATCAGGGTCTCAACCTGAAAACTTAGTCAATATGCATGCCTGCATCTATTTCAAATCACTAAGGGTTGTGGAACCAGCTCATGGCTTGACACTACTGACATTCATTTCAGAAGGCAGGTGCAGAATCACTGTTACTGAAAAGAGGTCTGTGGAGTGCAAAGACTAAAATGTTGAGAACAGTCTGGCAAAGGAGATGCAATTCAACCTGTCATTCATAATTTTTTCTTATTTAGCAGCAATAGTTACGAACTGTTACTCTTACTGGGAACTCATCATGATCCTGGCATCTTTGGCAAAAAATGATGCACAAAATACATTCAATAACAGAAGAGCCCTAGCTTCTGGGCTCTTGTGGAGCCCTAGTAGTAATTGTGGAGCCCTAGCATTACCTTATACTAAATTCTCTACAAAGACAAATCAGTCCCTTTGCTCACAAAGAGGCACAACATGTAGAAATTAAATTTCTGCTTTGCCACAGTACTCAAGGAAGTAATTTAATTCTCTATTTGGGTGCCAGCTTCCACAAAAAAAAAACAAAAACAAAAACAAAAAACCTCAAAAAAAACCCCAAAAAATACTATGACACAGATCTATGTAACACTATTTTGCTTTCAAAAAGCAGTTTCAAATAATTTAAAAATGGGGCAGAAGAGGTTTGTGGTATTAGTTTTTCACTCCCACATATATGGAACACACACACACACACACACATATATATATATATATGAACCTCCAGTCAAATGCATCTATATTTCTCATTCGGTGTAAGTGCAGCTTCTAATGTGCCTCATAAAAATAATAACGAAACTGAATAGAAATCTTTATTATAAACTGCAATTATTACTATTTTTTTAATTATATGGAATGTCCTTGTTTATAGTCAGATTATCTAGAGTTCATTCTCCATATTTTCTTGTTCCTTTATTGTGTTCTTATTTAATTTTAAAGTCTGACAAGACTGTGTAGATTTCTTATATGACAATAGTAGGCATGAGCATAGCACCAACCAAGGATTTGATTCAACCAGTGCAGGGAATAATCCTAGTGAAGATAGGAAATTGCAATCAGGACAATGCTCCACAGCCTCAAGAAAGAGCCTGCTTAAAATCTGTGGCTACTTCAAATGCCCAATATCTTATTTTTTTTTTAATTGCAAGACAGCATATTTACTTCTAGTAGCTTTAATAGAATCCATGATACAAAATATGACATTTCAGATATGAAAGAACAGATGTTACAGATTTGAGCTGAATTTGGGACAATGAAGGAGAGATTAATCTCTTTCAACTCTTTGTATCAGTACTGTGAGTAACTTTATTTCTAGCTGGTCACTTCTTCATTAGTCCTTTTGTATTTCACCTTTTCTGCAAACAGCATCCAGCAGCTTCTACCAAAACCACCACAGATTATGCCTTAGCTGACACTAGCTGCTCTGAGAGCACTTACACAGCACTAATTTTTGCTGGGCCTCTAAGCTGAGTGTACCACCTGCACAGTTCAACCAGGGTCCAGTGGTGCAGAGACCCTCTTTCCCTAAAAAAACACGAATAGATTTATCTGCATCCACAATGTGCATTTCAGCACAGCATCTCAGGTTTACATAAAGTACTAGGGCACACTAGGTTTGTCCTCTGCAATTTGCACAAAGTTACACTGGCAATCCCAGCATTGCACCTTACTCTGAAGAAAGTAATAATGTGCTACTGGGAAAACACAGGAATGTCTAGTACCTTGTTTCTATTCTGTTGGTGGTTTCAGTTCACCTCTGACAGCACAGTGAAAAGACAATAGGTGTTTAATCCCCTCACCTCTATGAAGCCACAAATCTAATACCACTATCCACCAGAAAACTACTCCATGGAATCTGGACTGATAACTCAGGGCATTATCTTAAAAATTGTCTGTTGAGTTTAGGTTTTGAATGCCGGCATCTCAAGGCAAAGAACAATTTTTACTTTATGTTTGAAAACTGATATACATTTCGCAAATAGCAAATAGTCAGGTTGGACTGTGTTAGAAGCCCAATAGATGCACAACCTTTAAAAAGAAAAAATCTAAACAGGCAGCAAACCTAACCCACACTTTCATGCAGCTGAAATGTCTCATCGTGTTAATGGCAACTAAGACTTACAAAATTTGGCCCCTAATTAATATTAATATGCAATTATCAGAAGATTTTGCTAGTAGATATTAAAAAAATAGGTGACCCACATGGATCTTACTCACTAATCTGAGATTTCAAACCCAGTTCACATTCTATTTCCAGTGCCTAGAAAAATGTATCACTTTATTCACCTGCAAGAAGAAAATGTTTTCCAGATGCACTGTATCACAAAAAACAGAATTTGTCATGCTATAAATGACAGAAAGGAAAATTTCCCTTGATTACTCCTGAAATTTCCATTATCAGAATCATAGCTTGGGAAGAAAATTACCTTAAGCTCTCACAAGAAACAATGCTAAGGAAAAGATAATCAAAATAGCTCAGGAATAATCAATGTGCAGTATGCAAGAATGTCATTTCACTACTCAACTCTAGAATTCTCATTCATCTATGCCAAGGAACCACAGATAAAAATATGAGCATTTTATTAGCCATCTTATGAAATATAATATTAATTTCATGTACATAATCTTCATTACTGCAATATTCATATTACTAGTGCAATTTAGTCAATTAGGGCAAAGCTACAAATCAGGTGCCACCATAAGAAATATAAAATGGGAAGTTGCACTGAAAATATTAAAAGTTATAGCAGCAGGAG
>VXAC01007472.1:123486-138486 GCA_013399225.1 Rhipidura dahli | reverse complement strand
GAGGAGGATTATTAGCTGGCCTAAAAACTGAAGAGCCATTTCAGTCTTGAAAGGAATATGAACTAAATCCACTGTACTTGTACTGCTTGAGCGTCTGACTGCTGCAGGTTAAGAACGCCTTCTACTTCACAGAATAGGATCCAAGGATTATGTTGAATATATGACCCTTCTCATCTTAAATTCTCCCTGAATTGGGGAAAACTAAAATCAAAGAAGCACTGTACCCCAAATCATCTTTAATATCAGCAGTATCACCTGTGCTGTTGACAGATATCACAGATACAGTAAAGTTCCTAGGAAGCTCAAAACTGCTCTTAAACGGCATAGAAAGACATGCACTAAAAAAGCCTTAGCTTTCCTTAGAAATATTAATTCTATTTGGTGTAGGATATGCAGCAGTAGCACCCTGATTCAGCATGCTCAGATTTTAATCATGTAACTTCCTTCACACTGTTGGATGAGAAGCAGAAATGACAGCAAATAATGGGTCAGAGGAACTACTTGCTGCTAAACTGGAAAGCTCCTTTCCTAACTGCCTACAGTAAAACAGCCCATTAAGAGTTGCTTTTTGATTAAAAACAAGCAAGTAATTTCAAGTATGGCAAAGTGACATGTTTTAACTTGACATTTTGTTAAGGATGAGTACCCTGTGAAGCTCATGAAAGAGTGAAGAGACTCAGTTGAACACTAAAATTTACTATATATACTCAATGCCACTGTCACTCTTGTGCAAAACACGTCAACCCAGAAATATCTGACTCAACAGCCCTAAGGTTATTTAGAACAGAAAGTGAGATTTTTACATGTTTCACTTTGATGCCATGAAAGCAGCTGCATTAAGTTCTCTCAGTGGTTTTTAAAACCCAAATAAAATGCTTGCTCTGTGTTTTAAAAGTTACTGTGAAAATGTGTGCCACCCACCCAGTCACTAATAGCTTACATTCACCATTTTCAGAAAAGATAAACACAGCAGAAAAGGAAATGATAATATAAAAACAGCCTGGCACGTGAAATGAGGAAAAGCATTGTAGAGTATCTGGCAAGACAAAGTACACAAATGTTATTTCATGAAAATTAATAGCATCTGAAATTATACTCCCATCCCAGTACTCTCACCCAACCTCATGCCCAAATTAAAAGTATTTTATCTAACTCCAGGTTGAGAAGGTTGCTAAAAGTGGTAAGTCACAGCTGTGTTGACATTGAACTTCTTGAACACAGAATACCAACATCACACAACACACTTTGCAGATGCTTCTTTACAAGCAGCACCACTCACTTGATTTGAAATACCTAACCTAGCTGTAAAATAAACTGATAGTCTCCAGCCTTTTCACCTGTTAAAGTCTCCTTTGCTGTTCTGGAAACACAGCAACCCTTTATTATGTTCATGCCAAACTTATCTGCATTTTGATTGGAATTTCACAGTGACCATTGGGTCAACTCAGTGGTACCTCAGACAAGGACGAGAATAGACCCCACTTACTTACCACTTTATCTAGATACTCTCCCTTTTGTTCCTATTGAAATCTCTAACACAATCACATTCAGCTTAAAATACAAACTAATTAACTATCAATTCCTTTCAAAAATGTTTGTATAATGGTTATACCTCACTTGCCTGGATATTTTCAATTATGAACAGAACTTATCTTTCCTTGAACACAGCAGACAAAAAAGGCATTGGACGTCAAATTCTGCACCCAGCTAAATGATGCTTCCTTATAGCAGATCTCAGCATTTGCTTTGATATACCTTGTTTTAGAAAATTGTACTCTCATAACACCTTTCTTCAGTCAACAAAATTACAACTACCTACATAGGTGAGTGTACTGTAATTGACTGTATGAAAATTATGGCAGTGCTGTAACCTCTACACAGTAACTTCATTTCTGAAGACTGCAAGCATTTGATTCAGTTCCTGATATGTCTTTTCAAAATTTTTCTGGAGCTAAAAGCATTGGCTTCAACAACTTGTGAAACCAATGACCAAATTTAGTATTTTAATAATGACTTTAAGAATTACAGCAACCACTGAGGTTTTACCTTTACAGAGACAGTGCCTTTCCGGACCACAGCTATCTAGCAAATAATGCTGACTTCTGCCTCACTTTTCAAGTGGTTTCATGGTAGTCAATAACTATCAAAAGTAAAGCTTAGTGAAAAACTCTTGCAGCACTGTTTCTTACAGAGGTGACCAGCAGCCATATTTCACTCCTGTTAGAACTCTGGGGCCATGTTTCTCCCAACTATGTTACAATAAGGTGACTCAAAAGCCTGCACTGCACCTCAGCTAGCATTTTCAAATCCTTACGTGGTTTTTTAGTATTTTAAACTATAGGACGTTTTATGCTCTTGGGGCCTGGATACCTAAATTTCTACAAGCTGATTTCCATATCTGCAATATGCTAGCAGAAGAAGAAATATCCTGAATTCCAAACCAAAGAATATAATGAATAAGAGCAATATTTTAAAAATATAATGAAGTAACATATTTTATTTGATACTCTGGAACCAGTTACTGTTTTGCAGCTCTTTTCAGTGAGTCTCAGAGAGTATGAATGGTTAACAATTGATACTATCCACAATTCAAAATGAAATTCCTTATGAATCAATTACATGCTTAAAAATAGAGAGGCTATGTACATTAGTTACCTGAAATTATTACAGATAATATCAGAAAAATGCATTTTTTTACAAAGTAAGGTGCAAGTCATTTTGAAAATGAAATTATTTAGGACTCGAATCCTTTTAAGGACTGCAGAGTTTGCTTCTGGAGAAATACTTTCCAAATGGACTAATAGAATTTTTTTTAGGTATGTCCAGTCTCAGTGTTACAGTGGTTACACAGATACATTATTTATGTATTTTATTCATTTAAAAAACCATTTACAAGCATACTCTGTGATTGTAATGTGGATTTTTTGCATGGAAGCTAGGGTGTGTTATAACTAATTCAAAGGAGAAAGCAAAAGGGTTACAGAATTCACAAAAAGCATGTAGACAAGATTCAGACTGGCACACAGTGTGAGATAAAAATCAAATATGGAACATAATGGGACATATGGAAACATATCTTTTGTGCAGGGAAGGATGAATCACAAGTTCACAGCTGGAATTTATGTGGATACTTATTCAGTGGAGCATCTGTAGCCACTGTTTAGCTACATTCCCACATCAACAACAAAACGGTGCCACAGAAGAGAACACATGCATCAAACTCCAGCTGGTATCTGCGCCCACCACTCCTTTCTTTTCCCTGAAGCCACATTTAGTCGGTTTTCTTTTTACAGTTTGTAGGTGCATAAACATGCATATGCAAGTCAGTGCATGGAAAAAAAATGCCACACCTGACCACTGCAGAATTTTGGAAGGGATAGGGATGTGGCATAGAAAGGACAGGCTCAGAAAAAAACCTTCCTAGTTATTTAAAATCAAGTCTCCTGTCTACAGTGTTACTTTATGCATTTACAAATTTAGGTATTTCACAAACTTTACATGTTAGAAGAGTTTTATTTCATTTTGGAATCATTAAAAAAGGCCTTTAAAAATGTAAATTTAAAAATCATACGAATCATAATTTATATAGGCCTGTTTGTAGAGAACCAAATTTCAACTTCCTCTTTATAAAACTGCTTATGGATGGAATTGTTTTAACATTTTCACACCTGACTTTTAACTCCTCAACATTAAAACAAAGATAAATAAGCATGTGGAGAAAGACATAATTTCATGTCTAAGCACTTGTATGCAAAAGATACATAAATATCAACTAAAGATGTTTAAATTTGGGTTAGTTTTGTTTGGGGGAATTTGTGAGGTTTTTCTTTTTAACACCATTGCTGTCTATGCTGAGTTAAATAATTTTCTTCCACTGTCTTCTGAAAGATTTCATAAATGAAGAAATAGATTAAGAAACCATACATTTTTATGCAAGAGTAAAATTGCATTTTAAAATTTAGAAATGCCTGAATTAAAAGTTATTGAGCACTGAGTTACCAGACGATTAATTTTTTAGACTAGCACATACCACACAGTTTCTCATAAGTGTATAATTAAAATTTTGAAGAACGTAGACTTTAAAGGTCATGCTTTTACAAATACTACATTATTTGAAACTAGAGTACAATGCTCTAGTCCATTCCCCAAATTTTACTTCTACAATTATTTCTTCATTTAATATTTAATATGATCCATCACAGAAGAAGCAAAACATGAATTACACATTCCTGAGGAAAGGCTGTTGGAAAAGCCCTCATACCAGTTCTGTGATTATAGACTATACTTGTATTGATTTCAATGAGCAAAGGACTAGGCACTTAAAATTATAATTTTCTAGTGTTGTAAAGTATTAGTTTTCCACAGAAAATTTTTGTATTGACAGAAGATTTTGAGATACTTGGGATTCAACTTGTAGTAGTGTACTGATATGTTGACTACCTCAGTGAAGGTTTCACCACAACAAAATAGGTAGAAATTATTTTAAATAAATTTTCAGTAAGTCTGATTACTAGCCATGTTTATTATTTTCTCAACATTTTCCATGCTCTTGCTCATGCTCTTAACCCCAGCTTTTACATCACTCCTTAGAAAATCAGACTGGGAAGCAGCTAATGAAGCTACCCTCATTAACAAAAACATACACCAGTAGGTACCAACGTTATTTTATTCTCAAATTTTAACAAAAACAAAACAAAAATGCCCCTTCACAATAACTGCTGTGCAAAACTGGAGAAGCAGCACTTTCCTTTGACTGAAAACTCACTTATGAGAGAGACTATATATTTACCAAGTTCTTGTAAATAAACTATCTGTGGATTGCTAAGTACTAATTTAATATTGCAGCTTATACAAACACCTTTTTTTTTAATATTTAGGGGGAGACAATGTCTTCAGAATGCTGTATCAAAAGGTTAAGAACACCCCACATTTTCAACTAAATTTAAATGTTTCATTTGTCTTTCTTATTAATTCCTGCAGAGAAAAATCAACATCTCAGTAGATTCCAGAGCAATATTTTAGGACTTTTTTTCAAAATACTAAAATAACATTCTATTTAGATTATTTTGTCTTTTGTGATAAAATTATTTTGTTTTCTAGGAGGAGGAAATCAAAATAGGAATAAAATAGATATTATACACTGGAAACAGACACAGCCAATCTTACACATTTTATAATTCAAAACAGTGTTTACTATTCAGCTATCACTATTACAGTAGAAATCTAACATTTTTTTTTAAGAATAGAAAATTACAAAAAAATATAGTAAGAAAAATCTATGATAATGAGATCCCAGGTCAGAAAGACAGATGTCATTCCTTATTTCTACACATGAACAAAAACATTCAGGGTGAGTTGAGAGTTTTTTCCTAGCAGAAAGGAAGTGATTGAGAGACTCCGGGTTAAAACTTATTTCCCTTTAATCTGATCATTCACTCTCATTCTCTTCCTCTCTCTTCCCCTCTCCACCCTGGGCTGAACTTCAGCATTGCATTAACAATGGACTAGTGGATAGGAGGATCTATTAAAATGAGTAACTCACTGCGTAAGGTACTTCCTTTGCAGCATGCTCCATCTGCATGAAGCCAATGTTTTGGTGTGCTGTCTGCTGCTGTAACTAGTTCTCTCCCAGATATCAATGAAGCTGTGCACACACTCTTATTTTTTTAATGCAAATTATGGCTTTGGAGAGGTCATGCCTCAACACCACTGAATTAATGAGCAGCCAATCTATGATATAAATAACATATTTAAAATCATCAATCAACTTTCAGATTATTACATTGTTTGCAGAACATAATCAAAACTGTTAATAGGTAGCTCTTGCTGGGCATTTCTTTATGTCATTCTGCATGCAGATGCAGCAAAGCATATGAATAAATCTCTTTCTGGAGAAGTTTGTAATGAGCACTTTTCCTGCTATCTTTAAGAACATGAGCAATTAGAGTGAGCTGTTTCATAAAACTGTTTGTACACCAATGTTTGAGTTACACTTGAGAAACACAATAATTCAGAAAAGAGATTTCTGTTTAAGGCTCTGAATGGTAAAAAAATCCCACCCCACTCCAAACCCTGAAAAAAAATCTCTAAATAAGCAACATTATTTAATCATGAACAAGATACAGAATCCCTACAATTTGCAGAACAAATTTTAAAGTTTTTACACAGTTCTTATGCTTTTTCTGTTTAAGCAACTAAGCCAGAAGTTGGTTTTGCTTTTTCATACCTGCTTTCCACAATGCTTTCTTCTGCGCATTCTAATTTAAAAGAAAAACTAATATTAGATAAAGCAACACATAATTTGACAGCCTACCAGTTAAATTCTGACAGGGTCAATAAAATGAGAGCTTGCAGGAGTCCCAGATGAGGAACACTTTCATGAATGCCTCCATTGTGTAAACTCTCCGTATATCCTGCCTGCAAATGACAGTCATATGCCACCAGCTGCAGGAGGCATTCCAGCAATGTCAACTGCTGTGGGGCATTAAGGCAGGGTAGATGAGTTGGTACTTCTTAATATTTTTCCCTGGCTAGTTGTGAGAGCTGTCACACTTTACTCATTTAAATGTTATTTTTTAAAGACTACACCGTTTACTTAGAAATGCAAAAAAATATATAATTAAAGCTTTGCTAATGGAGCTCCTCATTTTAATAATAGTTTTATTATATAAAGCCAGCTGGAAGCAATTACTTTTTTCCTTGCATACTCTTCATTACTTTTTACCTCCCTCCTCCCCAAGACATCTATTTCAGATGTTCTTATCAAATTTATGTATTTTAAAAAGTAAACTGTTCAAGGAGCAAACAGCTACTAAAAGTTATGATATGAAGTGTGAAAACATGTCCACTACTCAGGAAAACTGCTGCTACCACTTCCAATGAGACCGTTTTCCTATGAATTCCATTTCACAGATTGCCATAAAAATTTTTAGAGAATTCCTGTAAGAAAGAAAAGTCACATTTTTAATTAAGAACTCAGTCTGAACACCGTGATACAGGTTTGTGAGCTTAATTTGAACAATGTAATTTGCTTTTGAACAACTCACTGAAGTCCAGTCTGATTTATTTTTTGTCTACTAAGTCTGTGTGGAAAAAAATAGTATTCAATAATTCCATGAGTTCAATTTTTCCATTTTTCTTGATATTTCCTTTGTCAAATAAACATATTTGATATATGAGAATACAAATATAATTTGGGTTTCTTTTTAAGTACTAGCAATGCCTTGGTTAAGACACTGTACAAAGTAGAGATCAAACTGAGATGCTTTTCACCACCTTCTATGTGACAATCCAGGACATCACACATTTTATCATGTTTTTTGCATACAAAATAAAAAACCGCTGAACTCTCCATGTCAGCATTCATATTAAGCCATCCTTGGAAGTGATGCTTGTCCTCTCTGCCCCTTATGTTTCCTATAGACCCTGATAATCAAGATTGCTTTAATTATTCAATTAGTACCATATATATAATAGTAACAATACATATTCAGATATATATACAGAGAAAGCAATACTGTAGGGAAAGAAAAATGAGGAAAGACATAAATAAATAAAGGGTATCAATAATGATCTATCATAAAATGACATTTTGCTGTTGTACTTCCACAGGAGCCGTAACATCTCACAAGATACCCCTCTGAAAGCAGCAATAAAACTGCAGTACAGTACACAAGGTTTTGTATTCTGTGCAGGCAAAGAGCAATGAATATGCTAAAAGAAAATCAATCTGCATAAACAGATCTGACAATAACATCTTCTGGTTTGCTTTTATACATATATATTTCTAATGAGAAAACAGAGATGATACATTTTGGGAAAGCCAAATTTTTATGTAAACAAGAATCATTCCTTTCAAAATGCTACCTTATATATTAAATCACCTTTTATCCTGTTATGTTGCTAGTTTTTATTTGGAAAAGTTGGCAATACCAGTTAGCAAGGAGTCCTGTAAACATTTCTCCTCCAATTTGTTTCATGCTGAATTGTCCTGCCCAAATTTCACTGAGAATTCTGGTTGAAAAAATTCAAAAGTTCAGAGGCAAAATGAAAGCAAACATAATTTTGCACTGGGAACTTTCAAGGTAACCCACAAAAACTGATCTTTCAGTAACTGAGACATAAAGCCATACAGAGGCCCATAATGTCTAAAGACTCACACCTGAGCAGACTGTAACAGAGAACGTCGTTTAATTTCTGGATTTTAATAAAGCAGGAAACCAGGTTTAGATTTCCTTAAGAAAGTGCAACAGTTTATTTTTTTTTTTAAATGATGTTCCTCTTCTTGGTTTCTAAGTAATAGAAAATATTAAAATACCTAAGAGCAACTTTCTCTACCACCACAGAATCTTGTCTTGCAAAATACCTGTAAGTTCAGCTTCAAAAAAGTTACACATGTACAGAAAACTTATAGAATTGAGCTCCTGCTTACAGCTCACTCTGAAGGCTAGTACCTTGCTATCTGTGATGCTGTACCTAAACTATATGCTGTCCTTGATGCATGACAGAGCCTCCAATGACATGAATGGAAAACACATGCTTGGATCACAGTGTGGATGTGATCTTTTATATTCTGTTTTCCGTGTACTAGTACACCAAATGTTGAATTGTTCAGATGAAAAGAACTAAGCTACTCAAAGCTAGAAGCATTGCAGTTTAAAGTTACCAATCTTTAAGAAATACATCCTTTAAGAATGCATGGAGAAAATGCATAAGCAGAGATTCAGGTAATCTATCTCTTTTCCTGGAATTCTGGTGAAATAAAGTTTAAAAAGAAAAACCACAAATAAACAAATTGTGTTCATTAGGTGTGTCCTGTTGTTCCCTGAGTTGTTAAAAATACTAAAAAAAAGAAAAATTAAAGCACTGTTTTCAATATTAATTGCAGTAGGTATCACAAAAAATGGACAGACATTTACCCTGTCACTCAATTTCCTTTATAAGACACATCTTCCAAAACCCACAGGTAGGCGGACTGCAGCACCGATCTCTACTGGTGTATTTGTGCTGTGGTCCATTTTTGGATAAACACCACCTCAAATATCACAGTAAATTTACCTGCCAGTGACAGTACATTTTAACTTCAATGACAAGCCCAGAATAAATTTTCTCACTTTCTGTAAAGCTTCCTAAAGTATCACTTATTATTCACTTTGTAAGAGAAGATTGCTGAGTTCTGTGTGGTGCATGGGAGGGAATGGCAGGATGGTAATCATGACATTCCCTTTCCTGAAATCCCATGTTTTCTAAGTGGCAGATGACACTCTCCTTTCCTTTGCACAAGTGCACAGATACGCATCATCAGTAGAGGATGGGGATGCAGTGGCTTCCCAAGAGAGTCAGAATAGCATCAATGGTACACTGTGGGCAAGTTCACACTGATCAATGCAATCCTGAGATGCTCATCATCCCCCCCCCCCACCCCAATCCTCCAATTCAGAGGACCTTTCTATGACAAAATATTGTGTGACAGAGACATACAAGTGGCACTGTTTTCTCTGTCAGTGAGCAAAAATAATTTACAAATTTGTGGTCAAGTATTTCATTAAAGGAAAGGAGGCATTAGGCATTTAGGGTGCTACGATAATGAATGGGGTGAACAGTAAAGCAACAGATGCCTGTCCACTGGCTGATGTTCAGTCCCTTATTTTGGACATTTGTTAGACAGACTGATGTTAAACTAAAGAATGCAATTTGCTTCATTGAATAACTGTACATAAACACACAGACATTCATTATATGAAAATGCTTTTTAAGTTTACTCCTTTCCACAGGTCAGCTGGGCAAAAAATAAGCCCCTTGATTAAGGTTAATCTGAATGAAATTTTGTCTTTACACTTGCAGAATTATAGCCAAAAAACTGCATTACTGATTCTCTTTCTGGACTAAGTGATTGAGACAGTAAGAGTGGAATTCTCCTTTTACTCCTTCTCTGTTTCAGCCTTCTCTTTCTTGAGCCAGTATGATTCATCACCTCCTGGGTATACTAGGAGCCCCAAGTTTAGAAATTCTTCTAAACTGTGAAGAAACATTAGTCTATTAGGCAAATCCTTTTACAATAGTAGAAGCACTATTGTTTGAAAAATATTAACTGAGCAAAGAAAGCTATACACAGCATACATATTGAGAATTCCTAGCAAAAAGTAAATGTTCTTTAAAGCTTTTGTTTCTGATTCTACTTTGTGACGGCAGTTCTGTATCAGTGAACAGGGTGTTCCTTTGCAATCAGCACAGTGTCACAATGACCTGGCAAATGCGAATGCTTTCACTATCACTACAGTCCTTGCAATCTTGCCTCAGCTGTGACCCATTCACTTTTGCCCCAACTTCACTAAGACGCCTTACTCAGCATCTAATTAGTTAGGGAAGATTTGCCTTGGCTCTTAACCCTGACATAAGAGCAGGAGACTCTGCTGCTGTTTTATACCAAATCTGTTCCGTTACTACATTAATCAAATCCCTATAAAACTATACATGAATAAGTAACTACTAAAATACAAAATCAAAAAATATGAACTGGTGTATTTTTAAATGTTAAACACCAGTACTTTTTGCACAATATATATTTAAGCATGTGATTTAATATGTTTCAATGATTCATGCAGGTTTTACAGTTTTGTGCATACATACCTCAAAGCTCTGACAGTGTTAGCACTTCATCAGCAAAGATATAGAATGGCACAAATATGTTCAAACACTGTATGTGTATATGTGCAAGATTAATATGTATAGAAAGGAATGGGAAACAATTTGCTATGTTTTAGTTCTCCTTTAAATACTGAACACAGAGAAAGAAGTTGTTGAGATGCATTTTTTGCTTTTAAACATGTATCATACACATAGCCATCTATCTATCATTGCATGTATTTGTATGTCTAGTTGTACATGCCACACAAAACATCCTGCATTTTTGTCATGTACAATATATCCCAATGACTCTATTCTGAGGCACATCGGAAGCAGAAAAAAATTCTTGAGGCAAATATTTTTGATTTGATAAAAATCAAATAAACCATGCTTTAACAAAATACCCAACAAATTAAAGCAAGTGTCTGAAATAAGACAATGTAACTGATAAAGCTTCTAAATTCATACTAGCACAGAAACTTAATCATGAGCAGCATTAAAAAAAAAAACCAAACACCTGAGCTCAGATCATCTTTAAAATGGTGTGATGAAAATATATATAATTATAAGATTATTATGTTTGCTGATGCTTACTTACAAAGGTGATTTTTAACTACCTTAAACTACAAAATGCATTTTACCAATGCCAATCTTCCTCTCAAAATGTTCATAGTAAATCGATGTATGGTATTAGAGCCTGTTGTCAAATTAAGTTTGAACTCCTTTCACATGTACATAGTTACATGCTACAGTAAAACAGTTAATTACTTAATAAATGTTAAAATTGCATTCAACCTCTATGACCAACAACCCAGAAACATTTAAAAAGCTTTCACCTTCAATCCATTAGACATTACACTACTCTCCAATTTTTAAATAGAGATTCAATAAACAGTTTATGTGCCCATGTCTACATCAATGCTAGGAACCATCAGATGCAAGAATCAAGCACAGTTCAAAACAGGCAGCGCACGTTATACACAATTTAATATTTCTGGCAATATTAGCCCATAATCCACATATTATAAGTATTGTTTAGTTTTCCTTGGAATAAGCATGCATTTATGCAAGGAAAAAAAGTTGAATTTACTGTACCATATCTCTTGTGAACAGATGCGTCTATATTAATATACATCATTGATTTAATTTTTCGTTTTCTTGGCTTCTCGCTCACCTATCTAGAAGTGATTTCTCTGGTGATAACTAACACATCATGCTAATGAGAGAATCTAATGTACAATAGAGAAATGTCACTACTAATAATATTTGCATGAAGTTAAATAAAGCAACTGTAAGAGAATGTCAGACAGTTGTTCTTTAATAAGATACAGTTACACAATGAAATTATGTTGTTAATTTTGTTACATCATTGAGTGAATCCTAAATTACTATATAATGATGCACAGATCCATTTATAATTCTGTATACTGCTTTTTCACTCTCATGTTGAAAATAGCTTCTGGAAAGGCTATTACCTTTTTATCTGAAATGGATTAAACATACTTCTTTCTCAACAAAAAGGTGGATGGCTCTGGCATTTTGTGTCACTGTGGGTTACAGCCATTTCTCTTACGGTCTCATTTCTGAAATGACTTTAAAGTATTTTAGAACATTACAGCCCTTAAGGTAACTGGATGAAGAAAAATGACATTTCTTATTCTGACAAATGCACAAAATATTTATGAAAGCAGACAATCACAAGAGCCTGCTTTTTTTAATCAATCAAATCCAGACCTTCTTTTCTGTTGTTAACAACTCCTTGCCAGAACTAGAATGGGCAGTGCGTGCCCTGGACCTAACCAGATGAGCATGGAAAAGAAGCCAAGGGTTTCTGCTCATTCTCGACCTGTCACTGATCAAAGTGACCCAAAGAAGCACTCCTTTTTAAAAGTTAAGATTTACGCCCTTTGAGGTTATCAGACATTCTTCTGTATACAGAAGGGATGACCCCTTTCAAGCAAATCACACACTTTTACATGGACAAAAGGTACATAGGCAAAACAATGCAGTCAAGTGGCCATGTCATAAACTTCTCACAGGTAATTTAGGATAGTATTCCTCTTCCCCTCTCACCCCACCAAAATCTAAATTTGCTCTGGAATGTGGAGATACCATTTTTTGTGCTCCCATTTTCGAAAGAAAATAGTCCAAAAACAAGTACCACCATACTTGCTATTAATAACCCAAACTTGTACAATCAATCCTAATTTTTCTAAGACACATATCACAATGAAGTTGATTTTCTTTTTATTCTGAGGGAAGGTATTCACTCCTATATTATGCAAATAGCAGTGCAGTGTGAGTTGAGAGGTAGGAGGAGGGAGGGATTGAAAGTTTTGTTTTGTTCTAAATAAATCTTCTTGCTATGCTTTAGTTTTTCCACTAAAAACCTGCTTGAGGTTAAGTTATAGTTCCAAGGGAAAGTGATGGGGCTCAGAGTTTGTTTGCTTCTAAAAAATATGTGGAAAAGCAGCATTACAGTTAGAAATTTAAAAGAGAAATGTCTCTAGAATTACTGTGTATAGCTGGAAAAGTTTTACTAAACTGTTCTTTCAAACCATGCCAAACTTTGCGTGCAACTTATGTACATTTCATAACTTCATGTTATTTGCACTCATGAAAACAATTTTTCTTAAAGCATACAAAAACTTGTAAAAATACTTACATTTCCAGAAGATGGACTGAAAATAATTAACTATCAAATGAATGAAAATAGATAACAGAAAACAATATTCAAAATTGTAGTGATTTACAAAGAAACACTGGCACTTAGACACAAATTTGCAACTGCACTTGCACACTGTATGTACAGGCTAGTAAGTTATAACAGCCCCAACAAATCAGAAAAATAAGACAAAATGTTATCCTTAAAGAGGAGAGAAATGCATTTAGCAAAAAAACTTACCCTCCTCTTAAAAGCATGATGAAAGCATATTTGCACTGGGTATGTTTAGCACATGATAAACAAACAAACAAAATATGACAAGGAGATTAACAAGTACGCAAACGTGTCAGGAACAGACTTTTAAGAAATAAATCTGTTCGACGTTACCACCTTTTCAGTGCTACTCTGTGTGTCTGCCAATTCACACTGATGCAGCACTGATGCACACATTTAGTCATTTAGTATATTACTTCTCACTTTGGATACAGAGTACAACATGGGTATTCAGGTTCAATAATTTACAAAATCTGGTTACTATTCAAGAATTAGTACATTAAAAATATTATTTTAAAAGAAAAATAGCGACCAAATAGCCTGAGTGCATTAGCTTGAGTGTATAAATGTTTGATTTGGTTTAATAAGCTGGTTGTCTCAAATTATTTGACCCCCTTATACAGTGTGATGTCCTTCTATTTAGTTTCGTTTCCTTTGTCAGTGTTGAACATTTTCTAGTATTTCAGAGACCACACCATCTAAATCTGTTGAAAAAGATCTAATACTAAACAGGCAATCTGGTACTATCTATGTGGTTCAATCGTAATTTATCAATTGATTGTTATCTGGATCTAGTTATGTTAACTCTTTTGTGGCTGAAATGTAAAGAACCTTTCCTCCACCCCTAAAATTTAACCTGACTTCTTGCTAAAAGAATACAGCAAGCAATTGGAATAACTGCTTTCCATGCCATTGCCTAATATCAGTGTAACTAAATATGTTATGTATCACAGACAGGCATAGGGCTGATAATGTTTGTAAGCAGTGCGGTAGCATTTCACACTTCCTAGTGCCAAGCAGTGTTTTTGAAATGTTTATCTCTACCAGGAAATGAACTTTTTTTACTTTCAAGAATGGGAAATTGAACAGAGTTGCTTATTTGCCTTACGTTGATTACATTCTATACCAGCATACTGTATCAGCAGTAATCAGGGTCCCTCTACAGGATACATCAAAATATTCCTTATTCAAATGCCTTCATCCTGTCCTGAGCTATACTGCTTAAATGGTCACCCATAGGCAACTGCTATTGGTTAATAACTGTGTGCTTTGGGGTTTTTCCTGTCTTTAAAGTTTTTTTTTTAATTAAACTATTGTTTTTTGGTCAGTATTCAGGCATGCTTTGTTTCTTTAAACTATAAAAACTCATTTACTTTCCCTCTCTTTTCTTACAGTACAACACCTCTCAGGTAAACGAATTAATTCATCTTATGTCCAACATTAAATAAAAGTCAAATATTACTACAAAAATTCACTAACTCCTCTTCTGGCTAACACAATATTTCAATTATTATCCATCAGTGTCAGACCATAATTGGAAACTAGTTTTCAGAAGGGTAAAACATCTCCTGGTAGGGAGTCACCCTGTTAAAAACCTCCAGGTTGAACTTCCCTCCCCTGCTTGAGCCCCATCCAAGCTGAAAGTTTCTCCCTCT
>VXAC01007472.1:75986-120986 GCA_013399225.1 Rhipidura dahli | reverse complement strand
ACTCACTGCTTTTTTCTTAACTCAGGAATAACAATAAACCTCACTCTCTGAAACAACAAAAGAAACAGAAGAGAGCTTCAGTGGCAGCTCTGTGTCATTAGTGTGCAATGAGAAAAGATGAGAAGATGTACACTATGTTGACACAAATGTGCCTTCCCCTCTAGACCCTACATCTCTTGAAAGCTTTTCTGTTAAACTTTCCTTCAGTTCAGCACCATTAAGTAAAAAAAAAAAAGTCTCAGAAGCAGCAAATTCAATATCCAAGAAGAAACAAGGAAGAACCCCAAGAACTGTTGCCTTAAAATATATTAAGTCCACTTGTGGTCAATAAAAATATTCTCTGCTGGGGAGGGGAAAATGACACTTAGGAGTCAATTGTACCAACAGTGGCTGTACCTTTACAGCTAGCTATTAGCCCCTCAAACTCCCTCTAAAATTTGCCAGCCTCTTCATTTCTGAAGTGGCACTCAGTGCCTCAGTCAAGCTGCATGCTCAGCTCCTGACCTTCCCACTAATGGCTGTTATTTGTGGGAGGCTTAAGGACACTGTCAATAGCAAGCTTCCTCCTCTCCGTTCTGCATCTCTTGTGTGCTCTCGCTCACAGTCTTTATCTCCATCTCTTACCCACCCCCCGCCTTCTTTTTCCTGTCCTGCAGTCCTCTCCTCTCCCAGAGAATAAAAAAAGCACCCGCACACACACATCCATGCACACACGCACGCACGCGCGTGCACACAAACACACACAAAATCAACTGGCGTGCAGCAGCAAGCACCTGCAGTAATAGACTCTTTTATTAAAACTGTTATTCTGCAAGACTTGAAATTCCCAGTGGACCGGGCCATGTCAAAGCCGATATAATTAACTAGAGGCTCAGCAACGGATCAATTACCAGACAAGCAAGTGATAGTGAAATCAATGAAAGATCATCAGCCACATTATCAGTGTTGCAACTCATTAGGGTAAAACTGAGAAATGTGCTCAAAGCCAGCCCAAGCAAGGTGGCATTACAAAACAAAGGGCTAATTTGGAGACCCTGCTGTGAACAATCTGTAACAGAATTAGCCTTTTTTTCCCCTAAACTGCAGAGCTAAGTAACGAAATGTGACAGACAGAGAGAAGCAGTTTATTAAGACACCAACTCCAAGTTTATTTAGTTCATAAACTCTCTCCTAGAAAATCAATACAGTCTGTACAGGGTTATTAGGCTGACTAGCTAATACATCCAAATCTGGTCTTCCCAAGCAGAAATCTTGGCCAGAATGCTACAGCCTTACAAGAAATCTAAGCACATTCAGATCACTGTATCAAAGGAGAACTATCATTTAATCGTCAAATGTGTGACTTCTACATCCCAGCTTCAGAACATTTCCAAAAAGATGTATTTCCCCCCTACCACACTAACATGACAGAGAAGAAACAGAATTTAGTCTGTCAGCCCCAGTCCAGCTCAGGTCATCCTTAAATTTACGGTGCCTCTACCGCATCTTGCTTGGCACAATAATGCCAGCACAGAAAACTCAGGACAAGAAATACTGAAATTCAAACAGGGATATGAAAAGTAGCAGTCAATAAGGAGATAAAAGTAACCAAGCAGGAAAAATACAATAGAAGCCAACCTCCTCGAGTAGCAGTTTAAGCCTCATCTAACAGTACAGCAATGGGGATGGGGATTGGGGGGTGGGGAGGGAGCTGTGGGGGAAGGGGGGAAGATAGAAAGAAGAATATAGAAAAAAAGTAAACCCCTCAACTTTAGTATACAAATTTGGCATAAACTGAGTATTTTGTCTCCTCTTTGACTAGCTCATATAAGAATCTGAAACTACAGTCAAGGTAAGGGCTATTTGTATTTAAAACAAATCCTTTTAAAAGCATTTTAAAAATCTCATTTTCAATAGATTTTTAATCAGGAGTATGTTCTGCAAGTATTTTACTGTTATCCAATGGCATTTGGGCTGACAGATAAAAGGATCTGCGAAATTATTTTACATTTTCACCTCCTGGGAATATCCAGATGCTGAATAGAAGAGGTGCCTACAGAATCCAGGTTCTAATGGAACTTAAAACAGAGTGCAGTTGCAGTTGTCTGCTTGTGTTTCTTCAGAATGTTACGTGCTTTGTGAACTATGTGTGATGTTTAGAGTTTTTTCTTTCTTTTCATTTTAAATAATACTTATTACTTACTGTCAAAGACAATTACATTATGTGCATGACTTTCTGAATTTTTTAAAAATATAATTTGTTGATTTATCTACCTTCTTAAAACTACCGATACAGAAATGCACCATATGGCAAGAAAGGATAAGAAAAGTGATTACAGAAAATCCAGGTGATGCCAAGAAGAAAGTCTAGTCAGCAGAACATGCTATATAATGTAAACTTATCCTACTTCTTTCTAAAATCCATTACTCTGTCAGTTTAAGTGTTAATTGGTTCAATTAAAGGGTTAATGCAAATAGTTCAAAATGACTAAACATTGAAAAAATATTTTCTTCTTTTTGTTCCAATTATTCTGTATTATTAATTAAGCTGTTAAAACATGCAACAGTTACTATCTCCTTAATGTTCAATAATATGTAAACTCTTTAAAGAGATTTTTGTTCCACGTCTCTGCTTTAGATATTAATCAAGAAAATAATTACAGAGGAATTTAGCAAAAAAAATCTACATGCATATAACTATGTACTGTACATGTACGTTCAACGAGGTCCAATTAGTTGGAAAGAATTTGCATTTCAGTTAGTATGAGCTAACAAGACTGTAGGGAGACAATGTGATTCTACTCGCAGGGCAAGAAAGAATGGTGTTTTTCTGTAAGCATTAATTCCCATAACTGATCATTTTAAAATGTTACTGATCTTTACAGTATTTGTTTTTCAAACATCTAGGAGCTCAGTATAAATGTTTATATTAACTGTACATGCAGCAGTGTCCCTGAGACGACTCCTGGGAAAAAAAAAAGATAAAACAGTGAGCATAGATTTATTATTTCTCTTCATTTAGTATTTACAATTCTATTTAAAGATAAATAGCAATCAATTATTCTAAAGGAGAGTTTCTCATATTTAGTGTTCACTCACAGAATTCATCAAAGTCACTGGGAAAAGATTCAGAAAACTTTACATCTTTTTTATACAAATGTTCCAGTCTTCAATAGTAATGATAGATACACACACCACATGCAGTTACTGAACTCCTTTCTGTATATATCGTTCTCCTAAGCCTATGTAGCCTCATCCAGTTTGCTAGCTAGTACCTGTAACTCCCAGAGTTCATTTGGCTGCAGATGTTAACAGTTTCTCTAATTTGTAATGACAGTAAACTGGCCTTTGCTCTTCCCACATTCACTATTCATTTCTAGGCTTGGTTAAGTAGATAGCTGGGTTAAAGATCAGTGGTTTTTCATGTGACACATTCTGCTATTCATCTAATAGCTCGTTAGGACAAAACTGTCCCTGTTCTTGCCAAAATAATGAAAATGGTCCTCTACATCGCATGACAATCAGCCCTTGCTTGTGCAGAAACAACTAAGCTTATATAGTTGAGTTGTTTTAAAGACATTTTGGAACCAAGTATTCCACACTGCCTCCAAAAAAGAATGTATTTGACCAAGTATGAAAGAATTCTTCTCCTTACAATCATGTGCAAGCAGGGAGTGTAACAATCACATTAAATACTTTATCCATGGATAACAACGAAGTTGTGAATTGTGTCCTATCAGGAATATAATATCATACTTGAATATTATGCAAAGCCTTCTTGATGTTCATAGTCAAAGAGGTGGTGAATCAGCCATGGTAATGCCATTCTTTATCAACTCCTTCTCCCTAAGAATTATATAAGGGACTCACTCTGCAACATCTGTTATACTCTACGAAATGTTAACAGATGTCTAAAATGAAAAAAGGGGGGGTAATAAAAGAAACCTCCTCTGAACAGATAATCCATCCAAATTTCCATATTCTAAAGAAAAAATATTGACAGCACTGAATTCTCTCTGAACCCTGCCATCCTTACTTAGCAAAACATTCTTCTGTAACTTTTAATAGGCACCTTCTGATTTATAACCAAAACACATTGGACTGTTTATGTCATCATGCAACAATGAGACTGAGTATTTTTTAGTCCCCTGTGTTCCAAATGTCCTTGCTGAATCCTTCTCTATCTTATCTAAACTATTGTGCATTTATGTTTTTCACTTTGATGTACATGCCTAATTCACACAGATTCCGGAAGTGTCCTCATCTATATTTTACATCTNAAATTTTACTATTTTAATTGTTTGGTTGTTTTTTTTTTTTTTTTTTTTTTTTTTTTGTTAGGAATAATTTTCAGGTTGAACTGAAGCATGGGAAAACTCTGAACAGAGTTTTCACTTTAATTAAAAATCCTATTTTCAAGCACTATTTACTCTAAATTGGTTATTCATCCTTTTCCTTAGTAAGTGATGTGACAGGATGCTTATCTTTAAAGACAACTTTTGATTATGAGTCTTTCTCTTACAAGCTTAAGTTCCTAGCAAGTTGTCACTCTGCAACTGATCTTAGTCACATCTTTACCATCTGTGTATCAGCATTCTATACCACAGAACCCTTATGAAGACTACTGAGACACAACACTAGCAACGGTAAGGTGAAAACTGTGACCTATTGCTGGCAGATAAAACATCAAACAGAGATTATCATGATTTTAGTCATGCAGCTGCTGCACTTTAACAAGTTAAAGAAATGAAAGAAAAGTGAAGTCCAGAAAAAGTAGGCACACAGAGAATTACATCTATATATGTTGTCCTTCAGTATGTAACATGATGTTGGCAGAGGTGTCCACTTGCAGGTTTGAGGGAGAAGAGCATAAACATGGAGAATATTACAAAAAATTAGAAGAAAGCTCTTGTTACCTTAAAGTGATTAGTAGTATACAACTTTGATTTCTTGTTTTGTTTTGGTTGTGGGGTGTTTTGTTTGTGGTTTTATTGGGTTTGGGTTTTTTAATTTAAAGAAGACAATACTGGAATTTCAGAGTACCTGCAACTCCTTTTTGCAGGGAGATCACCCCTATGTTTCCCTGCTTTGTAAGGGAGATGTGTCAAATAAATTAATTTGCCTGCTCAGCAACAGAGGAGGACACGTGTGAAGCAGAGGGATTCAAAGAATCACAATTCCAGTAGATACACATATATAAATGAAAAATGCAGGTGAAATGGAGAATGCAGAAGGTTAGAAAAACACGTAACTTGATAAAAACAATCATAATTCCAAGTTACAGGAGTTTGTTGATTGCACCCATTAAATCTTCTAAGTGATTAGTTGCTGTTTAAAAGGTATTCCCCACATGAATGTGGCTTTTAACTAGTAATAATCACTACATATATGTGGATAAAACACTGAACTAAAAAAGCCCATGCTTTTCTCAGAAGAATTTTACATGGCCAGCAAAATTTGGCACAAAATCCTTAATTTGTAGACAGGTAAACAGGGCAGCTTGTTCTGCACATATGGCAGTTTCACATCCATACTTCATGTCATATCATAGCTTTTTCAGTGTCTTTTTCTCACATGAAACTATCTATTTATTACTTAATTGTTTACACCAAATGGTAATAGATAACACTGTTAAGGTATGAGAATATGATTCAAAGCACAGCAGACACAAAAGACTTTGATTTAAACTGTGCATTTAATGAAATGTCCATACAGCCCACTACTGAAATAATAGTGGGATTTAGACATTTTGTTTTGATTTACTAGGAATGAAACAGACAGAGGACACCCAACATGAAATAAAATATAGGAAGATGTACAACACAAAAATAGTTGCATTTAATTTAAAAATAATATTTTTCAAAACTAATGAAATCTTCAGGAACCGAGGTTCAAGATTCAAGAGAAACATGAGCCACCTCACAGCAATTATTAAACAAAAAATGAATCAACCTCATCTATGTAAGTCATTGAGAAAAACAATTCAAACACTTCAATCTGAATAACCCCTCATTTACACAGGTTTACACCCACAGATTATCACTGTATCATTACACAGATATACTACTATATTAAAGCATCCTTCGGCTATTGATTATCTGGGTTAAGCAAGGCTTATTGTTTTAATAATAAACTCTGAAAGTTTATTTTCTGAAAAACATTCTAAAACTGTGGAAATTGTCGGTTGGATGCTAGCTTAGTACGGGACCTTTACAAAGTGATTTATTCTTTGATAGTTGATTTCATTATTCTCATCCTTTTAGTAAACTGTATCTATAACAAGCAAGGCCTTTGGAGCCTGGAACAGCCTAAAGGGTTTACATGTGTAGGCTAAGTTTATGATCTAATTACTCCATAATATAATCTATTGTGCCACTTCTTAGTAACAATTATTTGGTGTCTAAAAAATAAGTCTGTCCTAATTAAATAATTAAAATGACCTTAAAAGGAGGGGGGAGGGGTTAGTAGTATACAGAACAGCTGAATATTAGATAGCTGAAAAGACACTTCATGCACAAATGCAAGACTGAATTAAGAGCAGCTATTTTTTTCTAATTACTGACTCATTCACAGTGCACAGAATTGCCTGAACTGCCCAGTGTCCTACTATCTCTCTGGACAATTAGGAAAAGCTGCATTAGCAAGAACTCAGCATTCTCTGTCTCACTTCTCTCTGGAGAACCGGGGAAATGATGAGCTCCATCACCTGGCCAGCAGTAGCAGCAGCCACAAAGTCACCTCAGGGACTTGGACGAAGAGATTCATCTGCAGCCTTGGCAGCGACTGAAGTATGCCTTACTAACAGACAGTCACACGACCACACACTGGCACAAGGTCCTTTCATTAAGAGCTGTTGTCTAAGTGACCTGTCACAGAGTTTCATAAAGCAGCATTAATACTGTGGGCCAAAATGAGATTGATCTTTGAGCTCCGTGGTCTCCTGTTGACAACAGTGCATTATAAAACCAATACTAAATACTTTATAAACAGGTCTCTCCTCTAGTGTATTAGAGGAACAGAGCATATTTCATGCCCTATAGTTAGGTAGCCACATATCCATCAGACAATTAAATAATTTATAAGATACTCAGAAGTGCAATAAGACTCAATAAACTTTTAAATACTTACAAGCTACTATTTTGTTTGAAAACATACCAAAACCAACCAACCAAAAAAAAAAAAAGCCTCTTCTCACCTAATGAGTACAGAGCATCAGTAAAACTAAGGTTTTAGATTATCGTTTCACCTGAAATATCCTCATTTCACACAAACAAATCCTGCTCTTCACTCAGTCAAAAAAATAAAACAAAACAGAACAAAACAAAAAAGCCAACCAAAAACCAACCAAACTTACTTGCTTAAAAAATATTTGACAAATTTCCTACATTTTTACTTTCATTACTCTGTATTTCAGCTTCCTCTGCTTGGCATCAGATTCCTTTTTTATCCTTTTGTACACTGTGGCCAACATGGCTGCAAGAACCTTCTCCTCTGCAATGCCTGCCATCTGGAACCACCGTGCTGCATTTCTCTCCCTCATTCTCCATCTATTTTCAGCCTTCATCTGGAAACAATATGTCTCTGTTCTCATGTCTGGGTCTCTTAACTTCTAGTAAAAAGGGAAAAAAACTTTTAACTTTATTAACTCTGCACAGTGTTTTGGAGATAAAGTTTGTGTGAAAGATACTATACAAAACCATTTCTTTATTAAATCACACAATTGTAGGGGCAGAATTTGCAATAAAAAACGATCTAAAAATACTTCCTATTCTGTTAAATTTAATATACAAGACAATAGTCTGGGTGAATTTCTTAAGAAATGGCTTCAACATAGAATGAAAAAATATTCCTAATTTTAGTAATTCATTCATACTTTCAGAAATAACAAACATGAGTTGGCTCATTTTTTAAAAGTTGTGGAAAGCATGCAGTTCTTAAAGGCAAATATATCTGAAAATGTTCAGCACATTTGGAAGAATATTAGCGTATGTACTTCTCTTTCCCATCCCACAGAAAAGATGTTCTCTGTGCTCATACCATGGCAGATGAAGAGACACTAATTGCATATAAACACTGTAAGTATATTCCTACAATATTTGCATACTGGTTATGCCAGCAATGTATGAGGTTGTGCTCCCATAATTTTAAGACATTATGGGGTGAATAAACTTGTTTCTTCCTTGGTTCATCTGTAAAACAACAAAATGCTCTGTATCAAGAAAGTTTCATGTATAGTAGTGTCTGAATCTCTCTTAAACTCATACGCAGAATTTTGCATTATCTATTCTGAACTGGATGTCTGTAGATTTTTTCTAACTATCATTAAAAACTGAGATTTCTCCTGCTGGGAGTAGTTCCCAAACCACCACAGGCGTGGACCTTTGTATAGTATTGCGGATGCCATGGTTTCACAGACAAGCCACATTAATACTGGATAGCAAGCATCTGGAACCCACAGCTGTGTGTGCTCCAGTCCCAAAGCACCCACAAGTCTATGCCAATTCAAATCCCTATTCCCAACCCACAAATAAACCACACTGGTTTTCTTTAGGAACTAGACCTGAAATTGAAGCTTTCAGGTTTTCGCCATGCACACAACTGAAGAGAGAATAGGAACGTTTGGGGAAAAGGGGCAAATATGCTCTAAAGGAAGATCATGATGGACAGTTCCTGCCTTGGCTTTCTCATATAGCCTACTTGGGACAAGTTGACCCACAGGGACCTTAAAAGCATTATTTAAAGACTAAACTGGATTCTGTTTTTTCAGAAATTGCAACAGACTTACAGGGCTAGCACCAAAGAAATACCTAGTAGTCTATCTGTTATGGAAACACCAAGGATTTGAGGGGTGGGGTTTGGGGGGTGTGTTAAAGGATGGGAGAAAGGGAGAGTGCAGTGTTTTCCAGATTAAGCCATCATATGCAGAACACTCCTCTTCCACTTAGCCTGCACCTAAAAGGCACAGAGACGGTTCTAACCACCACTTCACAATAAAACTCTGTGCCACATGTCAAAAGTTTATAACTTTATATCTTGTACAATAGTGAAGAATTAATATGTGCTCCTCCTTACTAAAATACCTTATATTGTCCTCTGCAGGACAATCCTCAGACAGATAAGGAAAGACTGGTACTGCCAAGTTACTTCAGTCTGAATTTTGGTAAGATCTCCCATTGTGATTTGTGGGTCCTAAGAAACAAGGCTATGCCTGTTAATATTTTTTCCCTGGCATGCGGATATTTCAGGCTTTTACTTGTGCTGTATACCCAACAGAAGCTTCAGCATTTGGATATAAACATTTTATGACCTGAGATTAAATTACTTTTCTCACTACTTTTAATCTGAACACTGGGCTTTCATGTTCCCGCGGGATACATAAATGTCCCTTCAAAAACTCACCAATTTTTCACAAGAGGTTCTTGTACTTTATGCCAAATACATCTTAGAAGCATAGGCAAGGTTCAATCACAGTAAGGAGAGATAGTTCCCAAAATAAGATGGTTACTTGGAAAATGTGAAGTAACTTCAATTGATTTATCCCAAAGTTGGCTAATGGGAAGTGAAGGAAGTTCACCCAAAATTGACATTCATCCATATTCATGTTAATTCTCTAAGGATGAGGAAGATGCAGGGAAAGGAAATGGCAGTGTCAATGATAACTTCGAAGGTCCCTCAGGATGCCAGCAGTTAGATGACAGAGTTTCTCCCTCCTTTTCCCAAAATTAATGTCACTCTTTTGGTTTCCATTGAAAAAGCAATATTGAGCAACAAAAAGAGTAACCTATTAGAAGTATTAGTGTAGGTTTTTATCAGCAGGTTTTATGCTAGAAACAGAGCTAGAGAGACAGCGATTAGAGCACAGGGTAGCTATAGTATTGTAGCTAGCAGCTGTCTTTCATCCAACCCACTTCCAGGACACATGGGAACATGTCAAAAGTCAATCACAAAAAACCCAAACCAATGCAAAGCTCAACATAGTTTCACCTTAGGAAAATGAAGGATTTTTGTAGGTGGGATGATATTTTCTTGTCACTCTTAGATGGAGTCTTAGATGCAACATAGAACATCACCTTAAGAAATACTACAAGAAAGGAAGGTATTTCCTATTTTGCTTAAAAGATGAAATTTGTCTTAAGAGAAAATTTGGATGGAGGGAGAAATTTTGACTTAAAAATACAAAGCATTGCCTTTTCTTTCTTTGGCTAGAGAGCTGATCTTCTAGGCTTGAGCCTTCTGAAGTGGAAAAATCTTGGTGAGTGTTAAAATCAAAGAGACTATAATAAAGCAATGGAGAAATTTGAACAATGAAAACTTATCTTTACTCCCTTCTCCCATACAAGATTAATACAACAAGAATTGAGAAAAAGTAAAAACCACTAAGCCAAGCAAAATCAGACCACAAGCAGGTTTATTTGCTTTGCAGGTCACTTTTCAAAAGGAATACAGGGTAAGCATCAATGTAAACACATGGAAGACTACATAGTGTCATATGCTTCACTTAATGGAAGAACTGTACAAAGGTAATTGACGTAAAAAGAATACCTAGNAAAAAAATCAGCCGTTTCCAGTCAAATAATGCAGGGTCCTTAAAAAAAAATCTTTTTTAAAATTATTTAAGAAATTAACCTTGAACTCTCAGCTCCCATATCACTGGGAATGCTCCTGCAATCACACTGCAAAAGTTATCTCATCCCTACACAGGAAATGGAAATAAATTTCTAAATGTTTTTCAACCAGTGACCTTCCATTATTTTTATACTGAATTGTTTTTGTTGAATGTAATTAAATTGTCCTTTTGCTTATGTGTTTTTATAATGCATTCAGGATTTCAGAGATGGCAATTAAAAGCTTAGGCTACACATTTAGAAATGTTATACTCCCCATCCTTTCTTTCTTTTGAATCCTGTCATGACAATTTTACTTCCAAAAAAATTAAAAGGCAATCTTTCAGTATCCTAACATGTTGTATTGAATTCATTCAATAATAATTCAATATCTTGTTTGATAAACAAGAGAACACACATATCTGGCAAGCTAGAATCCTGTAATTGTATACACATACACAGCATCTGATTTTCACAAGGTATGAAGCAGCAGATGCTTTTTTTTTAGTTCAGAACCAAACCCACAAAATAAAATTCTCTAAGAAGCTATTTTGAATTTTCACTTGTAGATGATTTCTCTCAGGGATACTTACACAAGAACTGAGAGATGGCTTCATTGCTGCTAGTTGCATCCTATATGTATTAAAGCAAAGTCTCAGACTTGAAACCAGGCTGATCCCATCTCCCTACTCCAGCTGTGCTGAGTGCTGTACAAGCAAAAGGAAAGAAGAATTCCTGTCTAGAAAGGTTTATAGCCTGAATAATCAAAAGAGACATCAGATAGAAGAAAGGAATTATATTGTCCTGATTTTTACTATTGGGAAACTGATACATAGAGCTGGAATTTTAAAAAGTGCTTCACACTCATAGCTCACAACAGATTTTCAAAGAGCCAAGAATAGCAGGTATCAGAATACAAACTGAAAAGAGAGTTACTGTCATGATGCTCCACCAGAGCTTTAATGAACTAAATGTAGAGTTTATAGTTGAGCTGAAAATGAAACAATACTCTTGTAGAAGTATTGTTAATGTTCCACAAAATATTGTAAAATCACTGATGCTTTCTTCCTTCTTTACCCCCACCCCCAGCAGACACACATTCTTCTGTCACCTCAAATAGTAATTTCACTCAGCGTCTCTTATGGCTCACTAAATTCAAGACATACACTTTCTATCACAACACAGAGACAGGAATTAGAAGTACACTGAAACTGCTCTCAGGTTTTCTTCCTAATCCTTGATGCAACTTGATCACTGCAGGTCAGGTACATGGCTTGATACTGATGCCTTAGAGGACCAAGTCCATGGCTCTACAGTTTTACTGCTGTTTGTTCCACACAGCAGCCTCAAGATTCACTAATCCTGTTGTAAGTAAAACATCCAAGACTGGGAAGTAAATAATACAGGTGGAGGAAAAGTTTATGTATAACAATAGAAACTGAAAATTGCTGTTCATTCATATAGATGTCCACTTCTAAAAACAATTTTGAAGTACATTTCATTAGAATCTGAAATGCATGTTTCTAGTGAATTTCAATACACATTTGATTTACAAATTCCAGTAAACGTGTGTCACAGCTGGCAGGATAAATTACTGTAATAAATCATTATTAAATAACTGTAAATCTTTAGAATGGCATAATGTCTAATAAAAAAATATGCATGCAAAAGTGAATATTTGTGGAGAAACATTCTTCATATAGAAGAAAACAAATTACAAAACTTACCATCCCGGTAGTACGGGATAATTCAATGAGTAAATGCTGGAATAAACTTCACATAAATATTGCCTAATCTACTGCGATTTCATGTTAACAACTGCATCTGAACAAATTGCATGGTAAAGGGTGATGGTAAAAGTACTATATTTCAGAACTTTTTTATGTTAAACATTCACATTTCTGGTAGAAAACTCTGGCTCTTGCAATATATCATCAAAGCAGAAAATTTACTTCCCAAATGCCAGACAAACATTGCTAACTGTTTCTCTGCAGTTTAGAAACATTTTCTGTGTTGTATTTTGTTTCAGTTGGGTTTTTTTGGTTTGTTTGGGGTTTTTTTGATCGGGTTTTTTTGGGGGGGACAGGGGTGTCTAGGAAGTTGGTTTGGGTTTTGTTTGTTTTCTTGATTTTTGGTTTGGGGAATTCTGGTGGGTTTTGGGGGAGTAGGGAGGGGGAGGTTGGGAGCCTTTCAGGCAACAGAAAGCCCAACACACAAAAACCAGACCAACAACAAAAAAACACCAGAAAACCCATCCCAAAACATGGCACCAAAAAGCCCCAAATCCTCTCATTTCAACCTGTGTTCCCCGCAGTGTGCAGCAGATGGACATTTACAGTAATCCATTACTGCAGAAATCATCTGAAGAGCTATTTGCTCTTCCAAAACTTCCCATGCCTTATTTAGCTCTTACAAGACTTCATTTGTCAAAGTGCAGACACAGTGCTGATGTCGCATCCAATGGCGCATTTCTGGAGTCAAGACGAGCTGCAGCACCGCGACAGGCCCAGGAGTACCTCGCTCCAGAGTGTGATTGCTTCCACTGCGTCTTGGGATGGGTAAATTATTAACTGACACTTTCACAACTGAAGAACTGTCTAAGATAAACCCACTAAAACTGTTAGCCTACAGAGCACTCCACACTCCTGGTTTGTTAAATCTTTGTCAAAGTCATCATTTGGTCAAGCTTTTTAAATATACATATGCATCTATATAAAATCTATTTATAAAACTTTCAATTATGAACATTTTCTCTACCTTTCCTTGTCTCTTTTTTTTTGGCTGGAGGAAGTGAACCTTGAAGTTAGAGGAAAGCTGCTAAGGACTGTTTTATAAAATAAAAGCAACAAAAGCTTATCAAAGACAGCAATACACTGTAATTCACCGTATTAACTGAACTCATAAAATTCAGTACAGGTGGTGATAGACGCTGGAAAATTTACCTCATCATAAAAATCTATTAACCCAAAAAAAAAAATCAATAAAACTATTTTCTGTCAATATTTTTAAAAGTTTCCCCCATGAGGGGACAAGCAGATTTTTGTAAAGCCAAAAAACTCCGTTGACAATCCATACACTTCCTATCTTTATGAGAGTTAAAGACAATAATGATATTTACATTAAGATCTGAATTAGCTGACTCTTAAACAGACATACCATTACAGTATACTGTTATACGCTTCACTGTTATTTGTGATCTGGTCCATATTTTACTTTAATCCAAGGACAAGTAGAGAAAGAACTTAAGAATTTTTATGCTGATATGTAGTATTATTAGTACAAAATTAATTGAACCCAAATGTTTACTGTACATCCAACTACCCTATTGCCCTACTACCTCAAAAAAAAAAAAAAAAGGAAAAAGAAATAAATAATTGATGAATCATATAGGAAGCAAAACTGTTTAAGTAGCAAATTTCTTCTTCATTCACAGATGAAGTTGCCACGGGCACTCCCTCTTATGTGAGCATGGAAGAGAAGCCACACTGTAACTCCAAATCCAACCACACTTGCCATAACATGATCATGAAACTGCACGCAATTAAAATGGTTTGTAATCAGTAAGAACACGCCTGAACATCATGGGTATGCATGGAAGCTACAGAAAAATATTTCAGTGAGGTACCTTTCCTAGTACATTAGGAAACCAAGAAATAAATATTTTTGTATTCTAATCTAGGCCAATTTAACAGCATATCATACGACCTCTTCATGGAGAAAAATACACACTCTCTCCTACAGGGATTCAGTTTTGGGAAGCCTAATTGAATGCTCATAGGTACTGATTTGCTGTTCCAGCTGACTTCTGTCACAGCAGTGAATGGTTAGAGTAATCACAGCTTGACAGGTCCAAAATCAGGAAACCAAATTTACAAGTCACTTCTGAAGATGTCTTTAAGCTATATATAAAGTCAGAATTACGCCTCAGCCATATAACACAGATAGATAAAATATCTACTTTTGAAAAATTACTTATATGAAAGTCACTTGTGCAAATGACAAATATTATTTTAAGAATAACTTAATAATTATTTTAACAAGTATTTTACCTTACAGGATACACACACAGTTCATCACACCAAATTAAAAAAAAAAAACATTCAAAGGCATTACTCCAGTATCTGCCCAACCAGGGTCTGTCTGTGAGTCTGTTTCTCTGTGTGTACCTGTATCAAAATATCTGTGTATGCACATGCACCCACACAGCATCATTGACTGTTAAAACCCACACACATGAGTTAAAATTTCTCTTTTCCAGCCAAAGGGAGTGTCTTTTTTTTTTTTTTTTATTATTATTATTATTAACTGGAATTCACCCTGAAGCTCAGAAGGAATTTTGGTGGGGGGCAGGACAAGGGTTTGTACTCTTTGTTTTATCCACACTGCTCTATATACTTTCTGATAATTTGAGATGGGTAACTAAATTACAGGCTTACAGGGATTCTGATGATCCTAAAAATCACAAAAGTGTAATCTTCAGTATGACATTATATCCACAGATACTTTCCTAATGCCCATACACAGAGTGTGTCTCATTTTAGTGTAAAGTAATCGCATTCCAATCTTTTCCATGTCCCTCATGCCCTAACAGAAGTATTCATCTACTTCTCTATTCTCCTCTCACCTTTCTAGTTTGTACTCGGATGTATAATCCATAGTCCCAAAACTATTCTATCCAAAACTTTCTAAACACAATTCTTATTTATGTCACCACAGAGATACAATGCTCATGACACCCACTGCTACCACATTTTCCTCAAAAAGGTCCTATTCTTGTAGAATCAGCATTGAGAGATGCTGCTCTATTAACCTACAGATCAAAACACACAATGCCCTTTGCCTGTGACTTCCTAATTGTTGATTTTAACAAATAGTGAGTGTCACATCAAGAATTATTATATGACTTATATTGTCACAGGAAACATTAGGAAGCGAAATCTAACAACTCCTTTGAATTTCCACAGTGAAGCATTGTCCCTTATTCAGAATTCACCTGGCACATGGCTTCATGCAGAACACATCACACACATGATCATGCATGACAGCAGAAGGGCAGCATAAACAGTCAAGTGCATGTGCATGAAAGCAAGAACACCACAGTTACATCTTTTTGGGGAAAATCCCAACTGTCAGTATTTTGCTATGACAAGTAACAGCAGGAAAAATATTCCCTCAGAGAACTGGCGCTGCCATTTTACAAAGAAGCTGGTGAAATGTTCTGGGTTTACCTCCTGAGGCTTTTGTCCTATGCACAATACAGTAGCACAGCTGCCAACATTAAGAGGCCAAGACATGAGGAGAGACAGACTCATTCTTCTAAAGGACAGAAAAAGAGAAATTGTCAGAAAGAGATATGTCCTTCATTGGACCAGCTGACATGGAGGAAGGGGACATAACTAATGCATGCAAGGCATCCAGGCTTCTTGAGGGGCATGAATGCTCCTAAGACAGCAAGCATTAGAAGCTTACACAGATCAGCAAGAGCCTAAGTTTGGAGGAAAGAGCTATGCAAGGAATGTGAAAGTCAGTAGTGACTCAAGGAGACAATAGAAAATGTATTCCTCTGAATGCAAATAAGCATCTATTTAAAGAAGACAACATGGAGTACTTGTTTCCATTCCATGTGTACAAACCATGTGCGACAGACAGTTTCACTGATGTCAGAAAGCAGAACTCTTCAGAAGGCTGCCCTGAACACCCACAATTGCAAAAGCATCACTGAACAAAGAACCTGGTAGACCTGGTAGAGCAATCACAATAACTTACAGATATAAAATGGAAGCATGAGAGGCAGTGATGGTTTACCAGTATGCTGACAAAAAGTGCAGTGTACTATCTCAGGAACCAGAGAGCTGGCTGCAAAGGGAATGGAGAAGTAACTTCCTGATAGATTTTTATTTATACCCATCATAACTTACAGATTTCCACTATGAAAATGTAGGAGTCTCCTCTGCAAGTCTTGTGACAGAGAATTACAAGAAAGACAAGAAAAAGTAGCAGAAGGATTACGACAGAAGTAACATGGACTATTTTTTTTAGTATTCATTTTTGTTACATAGTATGTGA
The DNA here is from genome assembly GCA_013399225.1 of Rhipidura dahli. NCBI lineage: Eukaryota > Metazoa > Chordata > Aves > Passeriformes > Rhipiduridae > Rhipidura > Rhipidura dahli. Next base: position 104,337 of record VXAC01007472.1, on the reverse strand, counting down.
TTTGCATTAAAATATGACTCTGTGTTGCTCCACAATAAAAGTTAAAACTCACTCTCTTCTCGCCTACACAAAGTTATTTTGTTTAGAGACTTTCATTTCTTTTGGCCTTGGCCCATCGGAGGGGTGTGTGATACAGTTGGTGCCAGTAATTGCTTCCATACAATACAAATGTTTGAAAACACTTTGCATATTTGTTATGATTATGTATGACATTTATATCATATTGAAAACTACAGATTTTATTTTTGCTTACAGAAAACAAAGACACAGCACAGAATGTTCCTGTAATTCATCTAAGAGAACTAAGTCAATTTTATTTTCAATTAATACACTATGAACTCTTAGCCTCTAAACATTTGTTTTTTCCATTGAAAACAAAACTATGTGCATTGAGGGTAAAGCTCTGGGAGCTATGTACATAAGTATGAATATACATTCAGAAGCCCATGGAAATGGACAGTTAGGCAAACAGTTGTGTTTTTTGACCAAGTGCTGACTGAAATAACATTCCCTACTTAAAAAAAAAAAAAAGGTGCGAAAACTTTATCCTCACATATATGCATTGCTATTCAATCCCTTACTTTGCAGGAATAAGATTATTCAGATACACTTTTCTAGTTATAAGGCTTTTGTGAGAAAATTTTAACACATTAGAACATTTTCTTTTATAGTTGCAGTGCTATAGCTGTCTCAAATCACTGATCAAATCCTCCGTATACCTAATGATTTATTATTTTACCTGAGTAAAATTCAGGGGTCTTTTTGCAACTGCCTGCTTTAACCTTAGCAAACAGCCTGTTATCTAATAAAGTCTCAAATTTCCTTCTACTGGAATAATAGGAAATTAAATTAAGTACATACATCATACAGCAGTTTGTGAGATTCCCAAACTTTTCTTGGAATCTAGATTTAGTTAACTACCAGTGCTCCACTGGAGGGTTGCCATTGCCCCCTGCTTTCCTGCCTGCCTCAGAGATGCCACCACTGCTGCCTCAAAGGCCAGTTGCAGGAATATGCAGGAAAAGCATCCCACCTAAAGTAATACTGATTTGGGATGTCAGGTAAAGCAAAGACACCCATACTATGACAAGTTAACAGTTCTCTAACAAGGTCATATCTGAGCAGTTGACAGTCACAACCAAACTTTCCACTGTCTTGCTTGAGGAACTCAACAGCACCAAACACACGAATGCAACATTCATCAAGCTTGCAGTATTTAAGTGCTTACCAGGAGACAGATGATGAACAGTAGCATTGGAAAACCCTTAAAGTTGTTCCAACACACTGAGAAAAGTGATTTTTCTACTACTTTCTAGGTGAGACTCGGAAAAGAGATGGCAGAAAGATCATGGAAACAAATGGTTTCCTACAGCTGTGGGAAAATCACAGATACAGATCTATAGCAGCAAAGTTAGTTATAAGGAGACTGTCTAAGATTCTTTATTCCCTGACCTTCTCTCTCTCTCTTTCTCTCCCCATCCTCTTCTGCCCTACTCCCACTGTTCCCTACTCATTCTCTTTAAGAGAGAAAGTCTCGAGTCCTGACCATTAAACACAAAATCCTCCTGACTGCTCTGCTTTGCTTTATCAGTGCTAATACTTAGGCATAACCTGCTGCCTGCTCTGACAGAAAGCACAGATATGGGACATGGCAGATCATCCTGCTGTTACCATGATCCCTGCTACCCTTCCAAATAATAAATATTTCTGTCATACATACATACCAACTTAACCCCAAATCTGTTGTGGTCACACATATTTTGTCCCTCTCTTAACTTTCAAAGCTTCATCAGCCACTCTTGAAAGACAGAGTAAAACACCTGCTTTGCCATGAAATATTGTCTCTGCTCAGACTCTTCAGTTTCTTGAATTTGGACTAACACACAGAAGACAGGTCTCAATTTACAGTCCTACTCTAATTTTGTAAACATTTGTGCTCTGCTTCACAACTTGCAGATTTATTACAGCTATGGCATACACTTCTCTCACAATGGGGCCTCATTTCCACTATACTAAAAATTACTCTGGCCTTCAAAAACATCTCTCCGCAAAGGCTAAGAACTTTCTCATAAATAAATATATTCCTATGTAATGCAGAGTTATTAAAATACATTCTGATATTAAATTACCATAAAGAAACTCCACTTAAAATAAATTAAACAAACAGTATCAAACTGCTTACATTTCAAAGGACTGTCACTTTTTATGGCAAGGCTTCATTGAGCTTAGAGCTGTGCCATTGCACTCAATGGGATTCAACCATGTTAATTCTCTGGGAACACATGTATTATCACCTAACAGATGGTTGTGAAATGTGGCTTTCCAAAGGAATTATCACTTCCCTTTCTTCTTTGCTCTAGACAGAGTTAGAAGGAAAAAAAAATTCAAAAGTTGCAGATTCCCAGTGGAGAAGATGAGTCCTTGACTCCCAATCTTAACAGCAGCTGCTCCCAGTAGGGAGTCAAAAGATCCTCTTTATCCTACTTACATTCACTTTTTTACCAGAATCGAGTACATGTATTTCAAAAGGAATTGACACATTTAATAGTTAAAAATATCACCTCTTAGTGTTTCAGATTGTGATTGGCATAAGATATCTCCTAGGCTGCAGAAAGGGACAGTGCTTTTCATGCAGTCTAGATAGCTGCAAGCTTTTACCTAAAACATGTTCCCGTTGAACAAAATGTGTCAGCAGATGATGCAGCAGAGCAGTGTCCACCTGACCAGTACTGAAGGTGAATGTATGAACAATGTTATCTGTTACCACTGATCCACATGGACAAATACTTAACTTACTATTGTGGTTGTAAAAGGCAAGTGATGATTTTGGTGCTCTTCACTTTCAATTGATAGGACCAATTGGTGTCAATTACAGCTGAAGTTCTAAGGTTCAAGTCATACACATATCTATTAAATGATTGTTCATACTGTCTAGTAGATAATTTCCTTGTATGACTGATCACTGCTTAAACCGTTATTATTTGCTTACAGAACTTCAAAGAATTTTATCTCAGAGGAAAAAAAACTTAAGAAACTAAGCACAAAGTAATGGAAAAAAAAAAAAAAGAGAGGCATTCATAGTTGAAGGGACCCAGATTTTCTGTTTAACATATTTAATGATGGCTGAGCAACAAAATATCAGCAAACCAACATGAAAATACACCCTAAAGAATCCTAATACCTCAATAGGGGATATTCTTAACTAATTCTGTACTGTGGCCTATTACAGCTAGATAGTAGAAAGAGATATAAACAATTTTATATTTCACCCTCCGTGGCAAATTTCTTCAGTTTAGTATTTTCCATCAGAAATTTAATGTCCTTTTAATGTAGAGCTTTTTTCTCGAGCAATGTATCATATTTAAGTCTGTAACTATCAATCAGTATTCCTTTTAATTGAAGTTAATTTCTTTCAACTTTTCATAAACTTCCCCTTGGAGTGCTGAGGGTTCTTGCACCTGCTGAAGAGCTTAAGTTTATTTCAAAAATCAGAAGTGTCTTCTTATCTTACACACAGGCAGGACCATCCCGAAGTTTTGGAAGACACTGTGAAAACGTGATCTAATTCAGACAATTTTAAAGCCATGTCTGACACCACACCATCAGAAGAAAAAAGAGAGGATGGGAAGAGCATGTTAAAAAATAATTGTGTAAGATCCCTTACAACTATGTTATAACAGTATTTATTAGTACCACCTTGGGGCAGAACCCCTAAAGCACACATGAAATAGAAGTATAACAATGTCTTTTCATACATGAGCACACACAAACATAAATATTTTAAAGAAAAATCTTAGTTGTATCTCCAAAACAGAGAAACATACAGCAAAATTGGGAAAGGGTGCCAATCTTGCTCTGCTTTTTCCAGTATAATTTAACAAATCTTCTGGTGTTAGTGCAGCACCAGTCCATACTGTGTGAAATAATTTTTTTTTAAAGAGCAACTGCTTAGTTGACTATTCCAGTGGTCAATCATTAACCCATTCCTACACTTCATCCAAACATTTTCAGAATGTCTTGACTAACATTGGCAGTATTAAGAAATGGAATGAAAACAAGGTGTTGGTAATAGATAATGTAAAAATATTTTGAAAAATGCCAATACACAGAATTCTTGAATAGTTCATTAAAAGTTTGCTCCCAGTCCAGACAGCTGAATCCTGGCTTCTCTAAATTAGGCTGTCAGGCAGCATATGTACAGCAGACGTTCACACTGATGTTCTGATGACTGTTGTAATACAGTAGTGCCTAAGTCAAGCATCCTAAATAAAAAATGTGAGCAGTACAACTCACTGCATGAACACTAAGTGTTATCAAAGACCTCACAACTTAGGACCAGATGGAAATCAACTGGGGAAAAGGAGAAGGGAAGGCCAAGGAAAGGAAAAGGGAGAGTGTGAAGCAGGACAGAAAGGGTATAAGGGGATGAGAGAAATAGGGAAGGGGCAAGTATGGGAAGAAAGAGTGGGATGGAAAGAAGGGTAAGAGTTGTGGTATACTGCATGGGTCAGTACTGCATCCAATACTGTTTAAAGTTTTAATTAATCATCTGGGTGATGGGGCTGAGGATACCCTCAGCAGGCTTGCAGATTACACAAAACTGGAAGGAGCAGCTGATATGACAGAGGGTTGTGCTGCCATCCAGCACAAACTCAACAAGCTGGAGAAATGGGCTGGCAGGAGCCTCACAAAGTTCAAAAGGGGGAAGTACCAAAGTCCTGCACTTGGGCAGGAACAGCCACCTGCAACAGAGTATGCTGGGCAACAACTAGTTGGGAACAGATTTGCAGAGAATGATCCGTGGGGTCCCGGTGGACATCAACTTAACCACCAGCCAGAAACGTGACTTGTGGCAAAGAAGGGTAATGGTGTACTGCATTAGATAAAGCATTGTCAGCAGACTGAGGGGTTGATCCCTTCCCTCTATTCAGCACTGCTGAATCCAGACTTCAGGTCTGAGCTTCCTGATACAAGACAGAAACGCATGGGCCACTAAAATAATTAAGGTACTGCAGCATCTCTGCTATGAGGAAGGGCTGAAAGAAGTGGGAATGTTCAGCCTAGAGTAGAAAAGCCTCAGAAGGGATCTCAGGAATGCATCTGAATTTCTGATGTGTGGCACAATGAAGATGGAGCTTGACTTTTTATTGGTGCCCAGTGACAGGACCAGAGGAGATAGGCACAAACTGAAACATGGGATGCTCCTTCTGAACATAAGAAATCACTCTCTTCCCTGTGGGAGTGACTGAGCACTGGCACAGGTTACCCAGGGAGCCTCTGGTGGTATCTTAAGCTATGAAGACACTCAAGAGCCATCTGGATATGGTCCTGGACAACTGGCTCTAGGGGAAGGTTGCACTGGATAACTTCCAGAAGTTCATTCTTTCCAAACTCAAGAAGTCTATAATTTTGTAATTCTGTGAGGACAGGAGAAAAAAAGAGAAGAAATAAGAAAGAGACAAAGAATGGGTGATGGAGGAGGGAGGAATGGAAAGAAAGGAAGATAGAAAAGAGGACAGGAAATAGAGGGAATACAGAGTATTAGAATGGTAGTAACGTAAGGAAAGAAAAGCTACCTGCAGAATCACTGCTCGTTATTACTTCCCACCTTCTCTGTCATTATCAGTTGTCAATACCACTTTGTAAGCACAGCAGAGGTGAATTTTATACAAGGATTAAAAGCCCACACAGCTGCCTTTTCTGATATTGAAAAAACAATCTCAAATGGCAGAAATAAACAAATTCAAATATCACAGTTGCTATCTCAGGTGCAAAGAGCCTTCTGCCTTCCTGTGACTTGTCTGAAAGCAACAACTACATGATAAAACACTGGTGTTAAATTAACTCTTGAAAAGCCTGCTAGCGTGCTGCAAAGGAAAGGAGCACACTTTATGTAGTCTGACAGGCTGTCAGCCCACCCTGAAAGGTGCTTGGCCAGCTGCCTGGAGCAGACAATATAGGTGACAGTGTAGTGGATGTCCATTGTAGGCAGCCTTCAGGAAGAACAACTGGACGAAGACTGCAACAAACGGCTGGAAGGAGCACCACAGTCATAAGCCCTGGTCCTCATGCAAGAGAAATTGCCCAGGTAACTGCTGGAGGAACAAAATAGCATTGTATAAGCAATTCAGAAGGTTTCTGGGGAGCACTGGTGAAAACTTTCTGACCCAAGTGATAGAGGAGCCAACACAGAAAGGCACTGTGCTGGATCTCACAGTGACAAATAAGGAAAGACAATATCAGCAGAGCTGTGAAGGTTGCAGGGCAGTCTGCAGTCTGCTTGTCTGCAGTGACCATGATGCTCAGGATGCTGGTGATGCAAGTGACCCTGCCTGAGGAGGGAGGTTAGGCAAAATGACTTCCAGAGGTCCCTGTCAACTTCAACGATTCCATGATTTTGTAATTCCATCTTGGTGCCTCCAAACACCCACACAGGTGGTTACAGACACTTTATATCTATGTACATGTGGTCATTCACTGTATGACTTGATGATTTGAATAACATAGCTTTGGGACAAGAAGCACAGTATATTTAAAAAACAAATATTTAAGCTACCTATATCACAGAACACAGCATTTGTCAGTTTACTAGCACAGACTGTTGACAGTACCTCAAGGTGGTTCCCTCCTCACATTTTCTCAAAGGAATATTGGACTAAATACAAAGTTTGAGCAAGCCAAGCATCTGTTTCAGAACTCCCCTGGTTGTTTTAGCAGGCATCTATTACTATAGACAGCCAATATCAGTAGGAAAAAGAGTGTGCATTCTCAATGAATAAAACCCTGGAAGCTGGCTTACAAACACGGAAGTAAAAGAAACCAGACCTGCCTGAGCCTCATTAAATTAAACACAATATGCAAGGTGGCTTCTTGGAGACCACCTTCCTCATACAATGGAAAACCAAATAAACCCACACAGGGGAAAGAAAAAAAAGAAAGAAGATAAAGATTCCATGTCCTTCCAACTCGTAGACAGAGTGCTACAAAGGTGTTAATACTCAAACAGTATTTTTTATGGCATTTAGTTTCCATTGCAATGATTTAACAATATAGATGGCTAAAGAGAGGACTCATGGAAATTACTCAGTAACTAAGATGATAACAAACACATGGCTAAACAGAATTCAGTGGTATTACTGCTGCTGGGGAACAAGCTCTGGAGGCATGAGAGGACTACTTCCATTTTCATCTGTCATGATTATTCTTCTAATACCAATCTTCTGGCCCAGGACAGCCAAGAGGGCACAAAACATCTCCCATGTATGTTGGCACATCTTTTTTTTTTTTTTTTCCTTTCCTGTAGCACTACACAATGAAGAAAATGCGGAGGAACTCAACACTGTCCTGTTACAGAATCATAACTTACATGGTAGGAAATACCACCCAGCCAGAGAAGAGCTAACAGGCAGAGGAGTCACCTTTTCTGCATTAATTAGATGGAGTTTGAGCCTGTGGTCTTTGAAATGACAAAATGTTGTAGTTTGTGCCACTCCTTATGTATGAGAACCTCTGATGAATATTAAATTAGCAAAATAAGAAGTGAAGTCTACTTATATATAAACAGATAGGGAAAAGAGGGAAGAAAAATAGGGGAAGAGTAAGAGGCTCATATTGTCAGTAACACCACCACAAGACCAAACCATTTTTAGACTCTCCACAAATTCGAACAAGCATTACCTTTTGTGCAAATGCAGATGAATTTCTGCATCCATTATATTCACATAAGAAAATGTAAAATTTAGCATGTAATAATACTTAACAAAAGATCCATAATGTATTCAGCAAATTAAGTTTGCTTTTTTGTTGTTTAATGAACTTTTTTTTTATGTGCAGAAGGCACTCACAGACAAAATTTTGCTATATGAAGCTTTGCTTCATGAACAGTCAAAAAAAGGTGACAAATTGTTGGGGCCCTATAAAACATACTCTGACAACCCTGTTTTTCAGTACAGATTAACAAAAGTAACTACAATTTTATTACCTTGAGATAAAAAAAATAATTACTTGCAATCACAAATAGACCTTTTCTCTATTTCTGCCAAAAGAAGCAATTTTAAATTTCTTTTATATAGTACAATTTAGCTATGTGTAAACCAATGCATATGCCTGTGAAACAGAAAACAAACAAACAAGCTAACTTAAAAGCAATATAATACCCATTCAGAAGAATAATAATCACACCACTAAAAAGCCAGCAAGCAAGCAGGACAGTAAAGCTTAGGAGAACAGGAATGTTTTCTGCAGCATTACATAAAAAGTTAAAACTGCATATCTGTGCTAGTCAAGAAAAAATGAAAAGAACCCCTGAAGCATTATCCATCAAGCATAAGTGAATAATGAAATAACGAATATGTCTATACCCTTGGTCCTTAATCTTACAGCAAATTATAGTATTCAAATATAGTATTTTACACATGCAGTCTGATAACACTTCCTATCTTTCTTGGAGATTTTGTGAACGACATGATATGAAACACAATGTATTTAATGAAAGGTTTCTAAGCTGATTTCCCTACAGGTTATTTTCTTTCTTTTCTCTGGAACCCATACGAAGGATATACAGCAGGGACCAGGAGCGTATATAAAAATAAACTACCAAGCAGCATCAGAGCCGATACCCCATTCCTACAGGGGCAAGTGAATTATTAGATCTGTGTCATGATTTTTTTTTTTTTTTAATATGCCATTGTTCCCACTTGAGCACATTAAATTTTCCATATCTACTTTTAAACCAATATTACCTTTTTTCCCCCCATGGTCATAATGTTCAAAGTATACATTAAGCCAATCCAACACCTTTAGTCGCACACCAGTTATATGTAAAGTAGGATAAACTATAACCTTTTGATTTTCCTCCCTATGAACTTACACTTCAGTGCCTAAAGAAAAGAAGCAAAACAAACCAGGGTACCTCACAGGGAAAAAAAAGTTTACTCATATTCATTTTGTAAGTGGTCATGAACAACATTTTATCTAATTTTGTATATTCATGAAAGTATATTACAACTGTATGTATATATATTTTTTTGTGTCATAACCATTTTAACATATATAAGCTTTTCAAGTCAAAGGTAAAAGCATTTTTGGTTTTGAAGATGTGATTGCCAATTATTTTTGCACTTGTGCACATAAACAGGAAGGACAGATTCTTAGGTATGAGTTATATATTCCTGTACAAAATAATTGTATATTCTATGAAGAGTGATTCTTTTTCTAGAGAAATATACAACAACACAAGGGAAATCTTGTACCAGCAGCATAACTGAAGTGGCAAGACACAATATTAGAAAAACAGAGCTACTTTCATTACTGTGATGCTGTGTGTCAGAATGTCTCTCCTTAATGAACCTGTTTGCAATAAGACTCCGGGTGCAAAGAGGCTATTTAGAGAGCCTATTGTGTCTGTAGTGAGTCCTTCAAATATCTTCCTACCATTAGACATGCCGCATTGACCAATTCTGTCCTGATTGCTGTTCTTTTTAGTATCAAGGGACATTCTTGCCCAGACAGACCGATGGATCAGAAACTGCACTTCATAAAATGTTTACACTGTACACACATTCACACAGTGATACAAGCAACAGAGTCCCAGATCACGCAGCATGTTGAATGTGCCAGTGTCATCTCTAGGCTTATGACTTTCCAATATCTACAAAAGGATTTGGGTTAAACTGCTTCTGCTGCTTGCCTGTCATTCTAACAAAAGTCATGTTTTTTTCACCCATTCAGAGTGTAACCAAGACCATGGCTCACACGGGAGCATTTCAGGCAAATGTTCCCTATGTCACAAAGCCTTTTTGCTCAGTTGAGACCACCTCTTAATTGCTGACAGCAGAAAAGGACCACACATGTCATGTCATCAGAGAGCAAAAAACTTTGCTGTGAATAAACAAAACAAAAGCAAGTCTTCCTAAAAGATTATGAATTACTACTCTCAGTGACAGCAGCAAAGAACGAGGGACTCTTCTCAACAGTAATTACTGAAATACTTTGTTACTGTCTACAGCCCTGTAAATTAGTCCCTTTGTAAGAGATTTTTTGAGGGTAGTTTGATGAAGTCTCAGAGTTCCTATCTATCAAGTCAGTGGTTTACTTATTAGCCACTAATTAATGTGCTTTATTCTCACCTTTCATGAACCTCATGTCAAACAGACTATAAGCAAGAAGCCTTTTTACATTTTAACTTTTTTGTGGTCTTACCCTTTTATTCATATAAGAAAAATGTCACTGCCACCTCCAGTTGAAGGCCCCAAACCCCATGCACAAGTAACAGAAAGTTACAGTATGGTATGTGGAAGACCTGACTAATATTTTACTAACGCAGATCAAAAAATATACACCTTATGTTTGATACAGCACTTGAAACATCTGTGTTACCAGCTGAACACAGAAAAAGCATGTGGGGCAACCCATGAGGGAGAAGAAAATTCTTTTAAAATGCCAAATATGAGGCTAAAGCATTGGTGATACAGAAAGCTCTCCTCCAAGTAATAACTGGGAGATTTTATATGCTTTCAGAGAAGTGCCAGGTGCCTAGAAATATCAAGGAAGGAACCCTAATGTTTCCAGTTTTCACTCAAAGAACAAAGGGAACTCCTCTTGCCAAGGGCAACGTGTATAGACAGATAAGACACAGGAAGGAGGGGGAAAAAAGTCTTATCCACTCTGTTTTGTAGCTAGGAAACTGAGACACGAGAATTAAACACACATCAAGAAAGTGTATGCCACTGAAAAAAATGAAGAAGCTATTTAAAATCATTTTCTTTTAAGTAATGTGTCATATATATGACTGTTGATAAGTTTATGAAAAATGGTATTACGTGTAAGATGACTAAACAATACAACAGGTAGAGGTAGAGTTGTTCTAAAACAACAACACTGCAGTGTAATTACCCTTTCATTTCCTCTGCTGAGTCACCAGATTAATCTATAAAAGAGATTTATGAAATTGAAAAAGAATATTTTGGGCTGAATTATTTCCTGAAATACATTCAAGTTTCTTTGAAATGAATACTATCTGAAAGGCAAATTTAGCTAACAAACATATTACATTAGGCACATTATAGATGTGGGATAAATACTTTCAGAAATAGCAAACAGCCCACTGACAAAATTTTGTGCAAGTATTATGCATCTTCTGTGGATTGTAATTAAATATTTCTAGGCTTCCTGTCTGTATTTTCCATGTACAAACACGTTCTTCCAGAGTTGTGCCATCTTTATGTCAAGAATGCATGCCCTTCTCTCAATCCATATTTTTCCATACTGATATATTCACTCACCTGGCAAGCAGGCATATCTTATAGACAAACTGGTCTATGATAGACTTATAAATGAGAGCATTCAGAGTGATCTTCTTGACCAGGTTAACACAGAAGAGCTAAGCTGCACTTTTACACAGCTTTTCAGTTTAGCAACTTCAGCCAGACTTCCACTTTCATCAAGACCGACACATTAAGATTGCCCATCTCCCTAGGTTGAACTCCTCTAAATCATTTGCCGTAATTTCATCTGAGAGATGGGAGAAAAAGATGTCTTCCACCCCAGAAGTTAATCATGAAGTACTGCTTTACTCCACAACAGACAATTGGGCTTTAAGGACCTGTAGCAAAATGGTTTCTGCAGTGGGTTGCTACTACGGACTACATGCTTAAGTTATACCTCCACTACCTTTAATCATATCTATAATGCAATCACTCAAGTTCTACTTGCAATACAATACTTCTCAGAGAATCTTAGTAACCTCTAAGTCTTTCAAAAATTACAGGGAAACACTGAAAAGTAAGTGTGAGATTTGTTATAGTAGACAACACACAAGCTGTTTCTTTGCCAAAGCAAGTTAGTCCCTGTTCTAAGTGGCCACTCTTAAGTTTCTCTAAGATTAACACCATGATTTTACTTGGCCTTTAATTAAACCATTTCAGCTAGGTCCTGTGTGACTTGAAACCTGTTTCACTTTTGTCCTGGTTTAACCTCAGCCACCAACCAAGCCCGTGCAGCTGCTTCCTCACTCCCCCACCAGCAGAACTGGGAAGAGATTCAGAGGGGTAATAAGTAGAAAACTCATGGGTTAGGATGAAGACAGTTTAATGGGCAGTGCAAAAGCCCTATACACAAGCCAAACAACACAAGGAATTAATTCACTGCTTCCCATAGGCAGGAAGGGAGAGCAGGGCTCCATCACAGGTGACAGTGACTTAGGAAGACAAATGCCATCACGCCAAATGTCCCCTCTTTCTCCTTCTTTGCCCAACCTTGTATACTGAGCATGATGCCATATATCATGCATCATAGGTTTGATGACCCTTTGGTGAGTTTGGGTCACCTGCCCCTGCTCTGTCTCCTCCCAGCATCCCCGGCACCCCCAGCTTCCTCACCAACATGGAGTATGAAAAGCAGGAAAGGGCTTGGCTGTGTGCAAGCCCCGCTCAGCAACAACAAAAACTGTATTATCTGTATTATCAACCCTGTGTTCAGCACAGCTCCAAAACACAGCCCCATACCAGCCACTGTGAAGAAGGTTAACTCTACCCCAGCCAAATCAGGTACAACCTGATACTTAAAAAATGCACGTACATCAATATCCTATTGGTCCTACAACAACGACAGGCAAAATTTCACATACATATTCCAGTGGTTCCTTCCTTCCCTCCTCCTTCCTTCATTGCCACACTAAGGCAAGAAACAGAGCATCATTTGGTCTTCAGTCATGGGGACACAAAGCTTTCTAAGGTTATTCAGAATATAAAGGTCCTACCTTAAATACCACTTTGCTTCCCCTATTATTACCATACGTACTTAAATAGAAGTTCTTCAGAAGTGTCTTAGTCCATCACAGAATTAAGATACAATTTTCCTGTTTCCTTCAGATTTCCTCATGTGTAACTGGAAATCATGTAATCTTAGGTGATACACTGATATCCCCTTCCAGAGAGATGCCACCAGCTCTGGAAGGGAGGTTACTCTGCTCCTCAGATAGCTGCTAAGGCTGTTTTCCATTCACATAAAACAAATAAAATCAAAATTGCTCTACCCCAACAGCCATACAAATTTAAACCTGTATAATTTTGCCTAAATAAGTGTGACAGCACTCACAAATTTTTCCACCAGCAAAATGGTGGGGAAATGACAAATAACCTTTTCTGCATACAGAGACAGAAGGTATCTGTCCAGAGCTGTAATTCTTAGAAACAAAAGTATGCATTTGATACGGCTGAGGCATTACCTTTTTCTTTTATTACAATTGGTAGTGAAAGGCACTATTTATGAACAGCTAGAACCTGTCTGTTACGGCATCTTATGACTCCTAGCTCTAAAGAGCTGCTTTGGCACCGCAGGAAGAAAGAAAAAAAAATACAAAACATCAACAGACTGAAAGAATATGTCATTTCTGTCCACATGGAAAGTTAAATTATTATGTCTTTTCTGTGGATTCTCAGACACAGAAAAAATACATTCATTTTGGCAAACACAACCCAAAAAATGTAAAATATGCAGTCTTTCACATGAATAGGGCACTGATATTACATAAGTAAAACAAAACAAAGATATTACATGTAATATGTCCTTCACAGGAATGATAAATATGACCAGAAATCAAGTAATAAATACCGAAATTACTTAAGTATAGAACTGGCAAATAACCAGGTGCTATTAAGGGAGACAATTACCATCAAGTTATGCCTTATTTTCTGAATTTGTTTTACAAAGATCAAATTTGGATATTGTATGTACTTGTAGTCTTCAGAAGAGTAAATAAAACATTCTCCACATTGCTCTCTGTAAGTCTCATACTTAACTTACTGTACAAATAAAATCCAAATAAAAACATAATTGTAAATCTTCCTCCTTTCCCACAAAGCCATCATACAACCAAGCCAATCAACACGTTAAAAATATAAATGTCAGTGCCTTAGATTCAAGTTCAAATTAATAAACAAAGATTTCATTAGTGAAGATGAAATGTAACTTGCTCTTGGGTGCAAGAATGTCTGAAAAATTCACATCAGACTGGGTCTATCTATGCATTAAAGTCATTACATTATAGAGAGCAATTTACAAATCAGCTGATGGGACTTTGAGCTGCACTGTTGCTGCTATCCACATCATAAAATCTGTCAGATTTCAAGAAGAATCGCTTCCTGAAGTTAGCCAAAACCATATTAAAGGTCTGTTCTTTGGTATCCAGACATTTTTTAACTAATCTCAAAAGAGCAGATGCCTATCTTCAGCTGGCAGAGCTTCTCCATGCACTTCTTTCTGGTGTATTTTGTCGGTATATATACAGGAGAAAATACAGATCATCCTAGATTTCATAAAACTATTTTCAGTTGTATTTTTAAAGTATTTTTAAAAACTGTATTAAGTACTAAAAAATTTAAGTATTTAAAAAATCTGACTCTTTTTTTTTAATGAAGGCATGAATACCTATTTAGAAAAATCTGGTCCTTTGAAAACCACCAGGAGACAAGTACAAATCTCCAGATAAAGAGAATGAATTTTTCTGAACCAATGCTTCCTAAAAAAACAGATTCAAAGTTCTATGCAGTACAAATATGAATTACTTCTTAGGCCTAAATAAATTCTGATCGTTTTGCAAACAGCATAGCTACACAAACTTCACTAGAGTCAGAGACAGACTATAAGGTTTGTTATCCTTTTAACCAAGCAGGATCAAACATGAAACAAGAATAACTTCAAGACATATTTTAGACAGTTTCTTAAATTTTGTAAATGAACAGAGTTGTTCTGATATCAGCATAGGCAGTCTGATTTACATGTGTTACTTCGTGTTTCTTTGAGAAACTGGAGGATAACACAATCAAATTAATGTGTGACTCAAAGGCTCATCTTTTGTTCTTCTCAAAAACCCAGGAGAAGACTAGACTTCACAGCATACACAAAAACTTATGAAATGTATACTGCGGACAACAGAAGGTGTATTTTTATTCAGACCTTATAGAATTTTACAATAGAGTAAATTAATTCCATTACTTACTGCTATTTTATTCCAACACAACTACAATACAACAGTTCACATTGACGTTCCAAGCCAGTTTATATTATGTGCAATAAGCGTCCAGGAAGAAATGATATGCTGCTCATCACATTTCTGCATGTTGTCATGGATATGAATTAACTCATACACTAACAGAAATGGAGAATGGTGTTTGTTTGCTTTTAAAGATGGTATAAGAAGTGGGGCACTCTCCCTTTCTCAAAATAAAATCCCAAAAACAAAGTACAAAAAACCAACCAACCGACCAACCAACCAAAAACAGAAACCAAACACAAACCAACCAGCTCCCCCGCACCAAAAAAAGCCCAAAAACAATGAAAAAAACACCAACTAAAAGGAATACACTTTTTCAACATATACACTATATTCTTTCCAAAGATTCCATCAGCACTGGACAAGAGCTCTATAGTGCTGTTTGATAACACTAACTAACTCTTCAAAGAACAGGTTATTTTCTTTACAGAGCAGTGGACCTTTTTTCCTCAGAGTGATGCCATTGAAAATAGTTTTATTTTCTTTCTATCTGATTTAACAGATGTTCTTATGTATTTCAACATCTCAGCTATCTAGCCCATATACATTATGTCCCTCAGACACATAAACACTTTAAGAGAATGGATGACAGCATGAAGACTGACTTTTTAACTGAGAGGTTGTCTACACATTCAGCTATTTGGGAATAAAAATTCAAGGACAGCAGTTGTGGAAAAACTGTTCTTGAATGATTCAGTTCATTGCACAATGATGCTTTCTCCAGGAATGGGAATTCAATCAGAAATACCTTCTTCTATAATAACATATATTATTAACATAAGTAAAATTGATCACTACTCCCATTTCACACGTCACTAATAAAAATAAACTTTAAACATAGACAAATGACTAAACACCTCACATACTTTTTTAAAAAGCCAGATTATGCTACAGGACCAAGGCTTTATACAGTATGGAACAACATCATGCATAGGAATGAAACTCAAAAAAAGAAAATTTGAAAATGAAATGGGAAAAAAAAAAGAAAAAAAGCCACACTTTCAAGGAAAAAATTTATCATCATAGTAACAAACGAAAAGTTCTTGCATTGATAACTGCCTTGCTCAGAAAGCAGTCCTTGTGAAGAGATGGCAAGAAAAAAATAGATCTTGATAGACAGAAAGTAGTAATGGATTTAAAAGGCAATGCTGTGAAAGTTGTGAACCAGAGCAACTACCATATCATTAAGAGAGATTCTTAGTTTGAAGACAACTTGCTACAGCAATATATCCATCAGCTGTAAGGTTATCTCAACATGGAATACCACGACAGAGAGTTGCACTATTATAAAGGGCTGAAGCTTCATGACCACGAAAAATTGTAAGAATTCTAAAGCAGCTGGAAGGTTAACCTTCCTAGCTCCAAACATTTTTTTTTGTCCTTTTAACAACTCTTAGTTCATGTAGTGCAGAGCTGGCTTAAATTTGTATAATATTTTTGATTTTTCTTTCAGAACCATATGCCAACTAGGAATTTTTTTTCCTAATCTTTTATCTGCTGAATGACAATGATACTTATTGTCTGAATAAAATTACTTTAGAATTGAAGACTTCCCTCCGTGTAGCAAATCAGCGTCATTTTCATGAATAGTGCTGAGCAACCTGCTCTTTGCTGGCGCTGCTCTTAGCAAAGAAAGGCATTGGGCCAAAAGACCTCCAGAGGCCCCTCCCAACCTCAACCAGTAAGTGATTCTTCATTAGGTCTGCAAATAATGGCTTTGTGAGGTTCATGAAGACTTAGAAACAGAATGAGAAGGCATGTAGACTTTCAGCTGCATACTGGTGAAGGTGAAACCTGTCTATGTCTATGCCTTTTTCTCTTCCAGAAGAAACCTCTTCAGACCTGGACAACTGGCAGGGAAGAAGTTGGCTTTCTAAGATATATCTTTCATTCATGTAATGCATGGCTGAGAAGACCCTTTTCATACAGTACAAAATTTAAGCCTCAAATGTCTTCATTGCCATTTTGGTTGAGTTTTCCTACTGGGCTAAAAGTAATAATGATGTCAAACCCCAGAAATTCTTCTCAAGTAGTACTCACTTTTCATAAGTATGGCTCATCGAGGAACAAAAATGATCCAGAGAGGCATGTGAAATATCTGAACAGAGAACATGGTACCACATAATCTCAGGCAAGCAAAAATTATGGGTATAATTTCAGTGTCCCCCAAAAGCAACATCAAATTCAAATATTATGATGCAGAAAGAAAAATACCAATGTCTGACTAAAAAGATTCATCTACTTTTGCATGGCTAGTAAAACACAGCAATTTATCCTGATCTTTCAGCCCTGGCATATGACGTATCCTTTTCATTGAGCAGTCAGGTCACTCTCAGAGTCTTCCTTAAATCAAAAAGTGTCACTTATGTCGAACCTCTGCTCTCTATCAAAACATATATATAGTTTAAATCGAATTTTTGTTGATGTAACTTTCAAAAGATGAAATATCAACTATATGCTTCACACTGCTCTTAGACAAGTAAGATTTACTGTAGGATCTGTGTTTTCAAAAGGAATTAGCCATACACTGATTTCCCTGTGAAGCTTTGAAGGGATCACGATCTGCAAAGCACAAAGACATGCAGTGACAGACAAAGTTCAGTTCCGTGCAGCTACAGCAAGTGGTGGTTGCACAAAATGTTGTATCATCTAACACTGCTTGAAGAACTTAGTACACCAAATCTGCTATTGCTCTGGACAATGCAAGAGTAGATATACTACATGGTATAATTTTTTCACTGATCTGTAAGTATTGTAGTATAGTGGATTATGGGCATGACATTTAGAATATTACATGTGAGCAGAACCTTACATTTACAATTGGAGTTTCAGGTTCCTACAGTAAATCACTTTGTCGGATACACTATTATATAACATTAAACACAAATTTAGGTACAGATATAAACAAAAAGATTTATGGTAGTGCAATTTATGCTGCACCATCAACACTCTAAATATTAAGATAAAGTTTTCAGAGGAAAGAACTGAGTCTCGCTGAAGAAAAAAGAATACCTCACACTTTCCCTATAGCAGTATTTTTACTTTTCTGAAAAAAACTGGTAATACACCAACTCTATTTGTTTCAGCAGAGAAACATCAAAAACTACTTTAATTCACATAGGAGGCTTAAAAAAATATAAGAACTTAGTTTTATTATAATGCCATTAAGGCGACAATTTTCTCCTGAGTTGCCCGTCAGCAAACCTGTATGAAAAAGTCATACAAAAGTTGTTTGCCCAAATCTCATGTCTTGTCATGACCCCGTTTCCATTTATATTACAGCATCATTTAAAGTCCTCAATCACAGTCCCAGTACAGAAGGCAGTGTAGAAAATGTATGGAAAAATCAATTCTAAATTAAGTAAGCATCAGTCCAGCTTAAAAGACACAAAAACAGTTTAACTGTATCACTGGAAATTCCCTCTGCATAAAAAGGAATTTCCACAACTATCACAGAATCAGCCCATGGCACTACTGTGCCATGCTCTTCAAAGCCTCAAGCATGGGAGGGTTGGTTCAGGAAATATAATGTTGTCATGGATGGCTAGAGGCCAGCATAATTTAACATGTCATCACATCACACTAAAGGCCATAATGGTCCAGGACAGACCAAGCGTCAGAAGGCTGACAAGTGTCTGTTAGCCTCCATTCCTCCCATATTTGCAATGAACTTACTCAGACTACTGGATTGCCCTTGCATTGCCCAGATACCCCACATATTAAGAGAGAAAACACAACTCTACAAAATGCCTTCAATTCTTACATCATAATTCAAGTGAAGAAGAACATAAAGGGTAACAAACCAGTGAGAAATTTTTAAATCACAAGTTTCTAAGGACAAAAGAAATAGTAGGTGACCAAAGTCAAGAATTAACTTTAAAGGAACAATGTGTGGAAAAAGAATTGATTTGTTTCAAAGATGTACTAACAAATGTCTAATGGAACAGCATCCTTTTTAAGGGGACAAAAATCCCAAGATGACTAAATGGCAAAAGTAAAGAGGCAACGGAAGAAATATTGATGAAAAATGCAGTGTAGATGCAACTAAAACCATCAAGAAGAAATGATTTAAAGGAAAAATATATGTTGGGAGCTAGATGGAGTGAAAAAAGAAAATTACACAGGAGAAAAGCAGAGTATCAGAGGGGACAGCAAGCAATATAGTGAAGAATAATAAGGCTTTCTACAAATACATAAAAGGAAAGAAGACAGTAAAGGATAAAAAGAACACATTACAGTATAAAACAGATGCTTAGATACAGGATGATGCAAGGTTGATGACAGGATTAAACACTACCTGCACAGGCATCATTCTCTCCAGAAGCTGTGAAGAAAATATTAGGAAGCATGAAGCTAATACCTGCCTCCCAGATCAATTAAATAGCAAAATACTGTTTTTACAGCTCACTACAAGTTAGTATGGACGAATGCAAATTGACTTACAGTTGGAATAATCTGGTGCAGTATGTACTGAGAACTCATCACTCCCTCTGTCTCTGATTTGGTGTTTCACCTTAATCAGACATAGATCAGTCAACTGCAAGTAGCATATAATGTGATCAATTTTTATTAAGAGATAAAATTTCAACTCCATCTGCAGTTGGAGGGATATCTGGATACAAGGTATTACATAGTAAAAAAGATATGACTAATTTCATACCAAAGCATATTCATTGGAGACACCTTAATAATGAAATTTAGTCTGGTTTCTCAAAAGATAAGTGAAGTAATACAGGAATAGACTTCAAGGAGCACATGTATACAAATTTTAGTAAATTTTTTAAAAAATACTCATAGGTTGATCGCTCAGTAGGAATGAATAACCTCTATATTCAGATGGATAAGTGAGCAAAACAACAGCCTTCTAAAAAGGGAAAGTGCAGATCATTCCTGCTTTTTTTTTTTTTTTGAAGACAAAGTGACCACTGAGGTTCCATAATACATACATGGAAGCCAATTTAGCCATATTTTTAAAATGTTACCTTAGTATTAAAATAACAATTCTAAAATGTTTTTTTGATTGATGACTCTAAATCAACTTGATTTCCATTTCAAAAGTACTGTAATAAGGATGCAGTGACAAAATATTCAGAATATTTAGAAAAGACATTTGATACAAAACTAGATCTATTGAAAGACAAAGGAAGTTATTCAGGACACATCTGTCCACGCAGCAATTCATGATTTCTACATGTGAAGTTTGTTCAAAAATTTTCTATGAATTCCACCAGAAGGCTGTAATGACATCTCTAGGGAAGCTCTGGGAAAATAAGCTATTCCACATTCCAGTTCCCACTTCTTTAAAGGAAATGGAGGTAGGTGATTATACAAAGTTCTGTTAACTTTGCCAGTCCCAACAGGTCTCTTCGAGTTGGCACCATCAGAAGGCTGCTGCACTTACTTGAAAGCACCACATTTTCTCATTTCCCTGTGATAAGAGAAGCAGTCAGTACTCCACTGGAGGGGTTCACAGGGTGACACTAGGCTCCTAAGGATGCCAAGGAGGAGCCAAAGCAATAATAATGAAAGAAAGTAAAGAGGACAATGGATGTAAGAGGGAATGGATATAGAACACTGGAAGACAAAGTAATGCAGATAACAACAAAGGAGAACAAAGTGAGAGGATGGGGCACAGATGAGAGCACAGTACACTTCAATTACTTACGTTGCTTTTCAGTGGTTTCAGTACCAAATATTCTGATAAACCCCAAATTAGGTGATTGAGTGGAGAAGACAAATGAAAACATTCCTTTGTTTCCTGGGATTTCAGATGAAAGGAAGGTACAATGTCCACATTCAAAAAATTGAAAACATTGACATCTTATGACAGAAGGAAGAATATTTATTTAAAACAATTCTTTTATGTTTGATATGTATTATTCTACTGAATACAAAAAAAAAAGGGAACACACAACTTACAGACAGGAAAAGAGACAAACAGACAAGTTTTTAGAAAGAAAATGTGGGAAAATCAAAAATGGGTAGTTTTGAAGGATAAAAGAGACAAATTAAAAATATGTTCATTCTTCAAAGAACACAGAAAATAAGAATACATGCAAGATGTTTAAACAGTTATAGAGACACAGCTTTTAATTCAGAGATGAAGAGTGAGTAAGATACAGAAGAGTGTTTCTCCGTGATGCAGTGTGCTCATGTGTAGCCTGACTTTTAGCCTCGCACATCTGCCCAGTGTGGGACGTGAGCCTGGGAGTCTGGGGGAGCCCGTGCTGGAAAGGCTCAGGGGACGAGAACAGACCCTCCATCACATGCTAAACTGTGCCCACCAGAGTGCACGTGGTGCCTCTGCCTCCCTCAGAGAAGGAAAAAGAGACATGGAAGAACAAGAGGGGACAGCTGAACAAGGTGGGAGCAAAGACACACCTGAGCATGGCTGGAGGGAAGAGTCTCCTGAGTAGGGGGTGGGCAAAGAGACACCCACCTAGAGTTGGAGCAAAAAGCTGTCTGATGTGGGGCAGAGGGGAGACACAGGAGGAGGTTCACCTTGGAGTACTGCAGCCTGAGCAGCTGAGTAAGAAGCAAGGAAGAGCTGAAGCAAAGAAACCATTACAAAATAAACCCAGCCTCCTGTGTTGCCACTGCCTTGCCCAAGACACTGACTGTGGTGCATAGTGAGGAGGCTGGCAACCAGCAAGAGGGGAGCAGAGGGAAACTGACACATTTCTCTAAGTGTTTCTTTTAATTTCTGTGTTTAGTTTTTAGTATCAGACTCAATAATTTAAAGATTATGATAATTGACAATAAACTAAGTAGAATTCCACAAATTGAGACTGATTTTTCTTTTTGGCCCACAGCATCTGGCTACCAAAAGACAAAAAACCAGAAACATCATTAAGAATAAAAAATATTGGCAATTTTGTTACTCAACAAGGTTGTTGATGGCCAGTAATAACATATTATTATCTTGAAGACATACTTTCTGTTTTAAAGTATTGTATGTAAAAAAAATTTTAGTTAGGTAGAGGATTTTCAAGGATTAAAAGTAATGAGAGCCCCAGAATATTTCATCCTAATCCTACTCTTCCACAAAGAAACCTTCTTACATCAAAACACTAAATGAGAACACCACATCAGAAAAACAAACTTAGCAACAGAAGCATCATCGCATTGCTGCTCACTGCTTTATAGTTTCAATTTTCCAACATTCAAAGCACAGATAAGATTTTCATGTATATCATGAACAGAAGTCAAGTTCTACATAAGTTTCCGCTAGTGACAAGTAAAACCAGGATCATAACATCAAAGAGAACAGAAGAAATCACATTTAGTGTAACTAAACAAGTTACAGATGAATTGACTTAGATATAGTAAGAGGCAATATAGTTTGTATTAACCTTAATTTCTTCATTATAATTACTCTGTGGATTATAGCAGGTTTTCAGGTAGTGACAAATAAGATAGGCTATGAAGCAATTGTCATTCACCATTTGGGAGGCAACATTTCAAAAAATAAGAGATGTTGCAGATATTGCACGATAGGATTTTAGTCTAAATCAGCTTTATCCACAAGTACAACTTGGTTATTTCTGAACTAAGTACATATGTGAACTAAGTACTTATGTGAACGCACACAAATTACCTTTGCCACTGGCATTAATTTTCCTAGGTATGCACAGTCTTTCGTGGAAACATGTATGCACAAACACAAGGGATAAGTATTATGCAAGTTGGAAGAACACCACTCCAAACGAAATGCAAGACTCAGAATAAGGAGAGAAAAAGAACAAGAAAATAGAGCAGAAAAAACATAATAAAGAGGCAGGCTTCAGGTTACAGTATCCAGCCTGTTCCTCCTCCAATGCTAGATCATTCCACTGCAGAAAAGAAACAGAGATACATTTATAATCATATTTATAAGAACCCTACATAATGATTTTATCATACCTACATGCACTCAGATATGATTTTGTGCTAGTAATGAAAAAAGGAGGCAGCTTTCAAGGTACTCCCTGTGCAAAATGGCCACTATCTACCATCAGAGTCAATGGCTGTCCTTTCTCTACAGTTAATGAGCATGCAAAAACTAGGCTATCTCTTGTAAAGGTGATTGCTTTTTCTTTGATTATTTTCAGACTGAACCAAAATGAAAACCATTACCTCTTTGTGATTCAGAGCTATGGGAGGATACACCTGAAATAAAGAGGCAATTCAAATGAGAAGAATAGGATGCAGATTTATAATTTTAAACACCCAATCATGAAGGATTGTCCTAAGTTGGTGATGCATCATACCCAGAAGCATCATACACAGACCATAAGTTTTGGCCTAAAACTTAGAGCCTTTTGCATTGTTTTCTGCCTCAGACCTATGCTACCTCAGACCCCAGAACCCAGTTTGCCTTCAGAAAGATAAACGATTTTCTTACATAGTGACTGACTGAAGTCAATTTGCATATTTCACTGTCTATTAATTTCATTGTTTCCTGAAGGATCAATCACCTAGAAATGGGAGGTTGACCCATTTCTGGTTACTACACAACTTTCCAATGACTAGATTTTAGAAATCTGACTAGTATCAAGTATCTGAAATCAGGAAAGTGCCAGCAATTTATATTTGAGTCAACAATTATGGCAGCATAACTTCAGAGAATGGTAGCATGGCTCTGTGTACTTATCAGTGCTCAACTGAAGCTATTGAGAACAACTTATAACTGTGAAACAATCTTCTAATATGGACTCATTGATACATACAACTAAACCTGAATCCATATCTGGCACGTAAATAAGTGACTGAAGTCACACAAATATACATGTGTTAATCTCAGTTTAAAGTCCGCTAGCTATTTCCTTCCCTTTTTCAAGCGTTACAGTTTCAAAAAAATTATCATTACATGAACACTTCTTTAACAGCTTGGTTTGCAAAAAAGCAAAACCCTGTCTTATTGCATGACTACCAGACTCTACCTCCAATATACTCTTGTGTACTAAGTCTTATAAAAACTAAGAGGCATCTGTATAAAGGCATTGTCCACTAAACTGAAAAGTGGAAAGTGTTATCTTCAGTATATCATCACCTAAGAATTCACTGGTGTTGCAAATTCACAACTGTAACGGTTCATACTGAGTCATAACCATGTTAAAGGCATAGTGATTTCTCTGCAGATCAGATAGACACACGAAAGAATCTTGTAAACACAAGCTGTATTTCTGTGCTGCCTGCTGATGGGTTAACATAGTTTCAAAACTTTGCTAGTACAGTTTGCCAGTGCAACTTTATTTCCCACAGCATAATGATTTTACATGTCCTGTGATCCACTCTACCATACAAATGAAATAGTTTAACAAATTAAAAAACATCTCTTTTTTCATCATTTGCTTTAAATATGTTGTTAGTGAAATAGTGCTTTACATAAAGTGAAATACAGAAATGTTTCTAAGATAGTATGGTAAATTTTAGAAGCTGCAGAAGTAACTGTTGTGCATCACATTTTGGATAGCCAAGACTTTCTGCAAAGAGCAGACCATGTAAAAAACCATGAAATAACACTGTTAGAAGAGACCTGATCAGGTGAAGGTGATTCCAAAGCCAGGTCTCTACTTGCCAACACACTTCAGAACTCCATAGTGTCTTTGCTAATCATATCATTATGTTCTTCTATGTATTTTTCAATTAACCTCTCTACTGCATTCATGTGTTTAATTGCCACTTTAGATGTTGTACAATATGGTGTTGGGAAAGCCTTCAGTAGCTTCTCTGACCTACTACCTCTGTATCTCTTTTAATGATAGTCTGCTTCTTGTTTAAAGTCTATCTGAACTAATTTGCACTTGCCCAGTGGTAACTGCAGCCACTACTGTAGTGAAGTTTGCAGCAGAAAAATCACACGGACACACAGATCCCAGAATGAACCTCCCCTTGCAGTGCTCTCCTGCATTTTGGAGGCATTACTGAGGTGTAAATGACTCCAGCATCTCCCTCTTAAGCAGAACCACTAAGGACTGTGTACCACTCCATGGAGAGGCAAAATCACTGTAGCTGCATAAATTGGTCAAACTAGGCAGGCAGAAGTGGCCTGCTCTTCAGCGCTCTGTGAGCTAGTTTCATTATGTCTGATGCATGTACCCAATGGATCAGGCTTCCCACCACCGTAATATGCAGAGGTCAACAACATCATAATAAGATTAAAGAACTCAATCGCAATCTAGAAACAATTTTTTTTTTTAAACAAGTGCTGTTTATTCTTTCAAACACTTACTAAAACCATATGCTAGAATTTTCACTGCCTAAATTTTCACCACACTTCAGAGCAGAAATAGATCTGAACCATTGCATGAAACAATAAATAAACAACTGAAGGGTCAGAAGAAGGAAACCAATCCTTCTCTCCTCTTTCCAGTGTATGTGTGTTTATGTGGAGGTTATCAGGTGGAGGGGAAAGAAGCATGAGATGTGTATGTGCATTGATCACACCTGTCAGTAGCAGCAGAGAAACTCCAGAGATTTTCACTCGTTACTTTCACTACTACCAAGTTAGTTTGAAGATTACTAATCCTGATTCTTTTGATTTTATGAAGATTCTAACAAGTGAATGATGACATTTGTATTTTAAGTTGTTGATCACTATTAATTGATTACAGAGAACCAACATGATCTCCATATTTCAACACACGCTTCAGGGACTTGTAAAGCCCCTAGGAAGAAACAGGTACTTGATAAGCAGTAACTCAGCTTTAGACAGACTTAGGAATAACCTGTGAATGCTGAGTGAATTCAAGAACAGATGTTAAACAAGTTAGTGAATCAGGGCACCAAATTTTTCCTTTGAATTCAGAGCTTGCCTATCTTTCACAGATACTTTTGGAGAAACACCCAAGCAAGCTCTGAATTAAACTAATTTCAATCTTGAAATGATGACACCTATTTTTGTATAGAGGTTTTCTCAGACTAATGAGTCCTCTTACATGGGGATTAAGCAACTGGACACAGACCATGCATTGCAGCATGGAAGTTGTATTGCTTCCAACACCTGATCTAACAGTTCAGAATTACTGTGCTGGCCTGCATTCCTAATAAATTACTACACACTGCTGCATTGTACAGTACAGATATGCAGATGTAGATATACTCATGAACAAAGTAGCCTATGTGGTTAAAAAACACATTACATGGAGTCTTTTACCTCTAAATTGCAGTCCTGAGCCCACCCAGATTAATTGTTTTCCTTTATCATAGCTTGAAGTAACTACTTTAAGGAAAAAAATTACAGCTTGATTGGCCAAGCAGCAGTCTTAAAAAGGCAAACTAATTTGATCTCAATTTCTCACCTTGCTTAAGGAGGGTGCCTATTTTCTTTGTTTGTAGACTGCAGTAACACAGGTGCCTAATCAAACAGACCTTGTTATACTGACTGGCATGCACAACATGAGAAGGTGTTTGTGTTGTTTTCTATAGCTGTAGGAGGTAACCAGAAATCTTTTCCTTTTTTATTAGTGTATTTATCTGATCTCCGTAGTTTAATGACATATTAACCAATGAGCTTCAGAGTTGCCTCTAGAGAAGCCAATCTCCCACCCTGCCTTCAAAAAATAATTATCACCTTTCCATATTAAGAAAAAAAAATGAACTTTGTTGAATTTCTGAATGTAATTTTGATCTAAAAGCTTTATATAATTTTTTTTTTTACATACACCTACTTGCTTATTAATATATTGAGGTAAAGCAAATTCACTTGCAGTTTGTCCCTTCATTAGGACATTACAAAGTGTTTGGTCACTCAGCCAGATTCATTCCCCTCCTTAACCCAAGGAGTCACTTCACTGTCATAATTAACACCCTGACTAAAATGAAAAAACTACCTGGAGGCACTGTAAGCACAAATTGAATGAGCACTAGGCAGAAATGCCCTTGGGCTTTAACATAACTTGATTTAGCTAAACTGGCAAAAGCCAAGCACAAACCCCTTTGTGTTGGTGGAAAGGTAACAGTGATTTAGCTCACACTAAAGACTTACAGACAACAGACAAGCCTGACTTACATGGGTTTAGAAGACGCATAGTGTATCCATATTGAAATTTCTTAGCTGCTTACAGCACAAACTCTCTAGGGCTCTAGCTTCCATAGTGGGGTTCTCACAGAAGGCCAGTACAAACCACTCTCAATACTGATTTTATACTGTTTTACATATTAGTAATACTGGGTCAGCTCTTAACAAAGATGAAAACACTTGATCTGTTGGTTAGAAAAGTTCTGAAAGACCTGGTTCTAATTAGACTTACCTAACTTCATGCAGAGTCTAGACAAACATTGACTATTGTGGGTTTTCTTAACCAAAGCTTCCAAGAGGACTAACAGGTGAGTGACACTGCAACACCTGATGGGCTTTTATGGTGGTTTTCAGAAGAAAAAATGTTGAACTTAGGCCAGTTCAACTTGAGGAGTCCTATCACAATATTACCATTATAGTTAATATTAGACTGACTTTAGGCAGGAGCTTTTCGGAGAAAAGTAAAAAAAACAAAAAACCCAACAACCAAAAAAACCCTCCACAAAAACAAAAACAACAACAAAAAAAATCAAACAAACAAAAAAACAACAAAACCAACAAAAACCAAAACCAAACCAAAAAACCCAAACAAGCAAATGGGAGAACTGAATTCAGGTATCAAAACCTGGCTTTGAGATCACAAGGGAAACATAGTGTAATACCAATGACGTCAGTGTTGTTGAGTTATTCCCACACCTATTTTGTGATTATGTAGAGGATGTCCGGCTACAGCATTTCTTCTCCTGTTCCTCCTGATAATAAGACTTCTTCCTAAGCAATAAAGAGTTACTCATAAAAAGTATTACAGTGAAATAGGTTTTTTTCTTAAAGAAATTAATACTCCCAAGTTACTTACACACCAAGTATTGAATTGAAACTCCATAAGTAAAAGTCTAGCAAATTCAGATTCTTACTATAGGATTCTTTGGCTGCTGAATCTTTAGAAGGTGATTCTAATCCTAGATATTAAAATGGAGAGATTTTGCAAAACTAGCTTTTGTACTAGAATCTTATCTTCCTATTTTTAAAAGTAGACCATACATGACTATTTTAATAATGTAACATTCTCAAGAACATCTACAAATTATCTTGATTCAGTTTTGTGTCTGTGTCTATTAATACCTTGAAAACAAAAGGTACATAAAAGACTTCATTTAACTCACAGAAATCATACAGATTACTAGTCAGTACAGTGTCCATCAACTTTACTTATGACGCACTCTTTACTACATGTACATGTTTAGTATCTGAAATCATATGACTGCCCTCTGTTCACACACGACCCCCACACCACCAAA
>VXAC01007472.1:58626-71126 GCA_013399225.1 Rhipidura dahli | reverse complement strand
GTGCAAGTCCAAGAAAAATTCTAATTTTTTACAAGATGATCCCACCTCCCACCCCTAGCAGTACAAGCCCAGGATAGTCAGGATGTTTCAGGAGTTAACAGTGGCCAGGCCACAGGCTGCACAATTTCAGAGATAGATTATCACATTTCAACCACTACAGCTCCTAAAAATCAGGTATGTCATTCCGGTATAGAAGTTACTAACTCATCATGCATCTATTTTGGAAACACATTTTAGAAACAATCTGGGGATTTCTAGTAAACCAATCTGGTAGAGAATGAGAAATTCCAGATGCAGAGCAGTTTTGAGGAACAAAAATGGAACAACACTGCTCTCCAAGTGTTTGAGAGATGCACTCTAGGAGTCACCTCAGTATGCCTGCATACAGTACACTACAGGATTTTAACAGTTTATATACAGAAGTATTCATTTGAAACCTGCATTATATTGAAACTGTTACAATGTTCAGGCTCCACCTCATTTTTAGTGAGAGCAGAATAAACAATAGTATCCTTTGACAAATGGAGGCACTGATTAAAACTGGGAAAAAGGGACCAACCTGAGTAAAACTTATTGGTTTGCCTGGTTTCCTGTCTGGTCATTTGCTAGCAACTAAGAACAAAGACTAACGTAGCAACTAAATGTTAACGGAGAGACATTAATACATAGAGTCCTCATCATGGCTGAGTGGTGTTACACTCCTCATAACTAACAAATAAAGTATAGCCCAAGTACAGTACTATCTCCTCCAAACTGATCACCGAAGATGACCCTCATAACAGAGAGCAGTCATCGTGTACACAATGTACATTCTCCCTTCTTCCCCTGATCCTGAAGGTAACTGCTTTATATGATAAAAATTAAAAAATAAAAAGTACTTGAAACAAAAAGAAACACTGATTATCAAATAACTTGTGAATTACTAGGGCAGCATCAAAGGGACATAGACATGTTCTGAGCCTTCACTCACTACTCCTAATGCACTTTTTCTTTTGCAAGGTGCTTTGAGATCTGAGTAATGAAGTACTTTTAATAAGACACATCCATTTTGTTGACAATTTTTCATGAAGTGTGGGTATTGACTCCTACAGTCCAACCAAAATAACAGTTTCTATAAACTTAGCACTTAATGAATTTACATGGCAGTTTCTAGACAATTGGGTACTTCTCCAGTCTGCTCTTCAGGCTCGTACAACATGCAATCTGTTACTTTATGCTGTTAATCTGCTTTCTGTATTTCACTCTGGGAATTACTCCTGTTTGTGACATGCCATGTGCACATACAGAAACTGTATTTCTCTAATTACAAGGTATTCTTTGGGTAAGAAGCAGTGCAGAATGCAACAGGTTATTAATAATTATAGAAAATAGTACTTTTTGAGGAGAAATATATATTTGAATACTTGCCTAACTGTGCTTTGACACGTAAAAGTTAGTAGGGAGTATGTATGTCCAGTGGCTAGGAAAAGCATCTCAGTCCTCAAACAACAAATGATATGTTATAGGATACTAGATAAATGAATTCAATTTCATTTTTTTAAAAAAAATATATTTAATTTAGTTTTTCTATTCTGTTTGTTTATTCATGTGCAAAACTCAAGTAACAATATGTAACTATGCACAGACATGCTGCAAGGCTGACTTACCTGATGAAAAAGATGCTGTAGATAAGCCAAGTATTTGCTATTTTAAGTACCTATATATAAGGAAATTGAAGTTATGCAATTCTCAGTTCACGCCCTCTTAGACATCTTATAGATAAGTTTTTTTTTTCTATTTTTAAGAAAACTAAGCAAAATTTATAAAAGCATCGTATTTCTTCCTTGACTTTTTGCTTACTTACAAGGCCACTCCTGCAAAGCACATGGGTGTATATCCTTAGCACAGCAACCTGTACTCATAAAATGACATTTGGCACAGCCTCTGGGACACTGTAACCTCCACGGACTAAAAAGGATTTGGTTTGTGTCGTCCCTTCTGATTATGCAGTGTATGCTAGGAACAAGAATGTGTGGTGACACGGATCGATGGAGACTGCACACTGTGTTTTCTGGTCCCACTTGTTTCTACTGTTCATTTCTTGTTTCACATACTGCCTCTAACAGTCCTCCTACAGGATGGCAGGTCCCACATATTTTGTTTATGATACTGTCCTAATAAAAGGACCTTTTAAGGAAAAATGGATTTAGAACTAGTCATGAAACTTCTCTGACACTGTAAGTAACTAAGTTTTCTAATAATTAAATGTAAACATCAACAAACACAACTTATGCCTAAGAAACTACAGGCATGAGAAGAAAGACACTAATATAATAATGAATTCACACTATTTGTCTTCCATATGTCCTTCTCTGTCCCCATCAGAGAAAGAGAATAAAGGAAATCCCAGGCAAGGACGATGACAACACTTCAGTCAAATGACAAACACATCACTTTGTAAAGAATATTGTAAAAAGAAGCCTACTAAAATATTTCCAACATGAAATCTAACAATCTGTCAAGCACCACACCCAGAAAAAAGTTGCGGGTCACGCAGCATCTTATAATTTGTATTCCTACAGTGAATTACCAATGTAAACCACATAGGTCCCTAGGGACACACTAGTGCCTTCTCACTGTATATTAACTTGAAGTCCTAAGGCATTCAGAAGGATGATGCTGTTCAGAACACAGTCAGGACTCAAAACCAAAGTGCATCATGTGTCAGCTGCACATGACTTCCCTCTCATATTCATGTAAAGTATATGACACATATACAAATACTCTCTTGAAAAAAAAAAAAAGGCACATATAACTATCTTGAAAGAAAAATGAGAGAGTCAACTACTTCAAGAAAAATTATTCATTGAATCCTGATTTCAATGACTTCAGTAACTAACTCCCATTGATTTCAGTAGAGTGACTTCAATAAGAATGTTAAAACTTCTGTGCTGCTTTGCACATTCAAAAAAACTTTTAAAATTTTGTGCGATGAATAAATACTAAAGGTAGATGGATTAAGTAGCAAGGAAAGGGAAAGTAAAAATAAATGCACTACCTGTACCAAATCCCTCACAAATTCATGTAATTACATATTTTTTCTTGCTTTCACACTACTGTATGAAGAGATACACTAAGAGACTCTCTCAGAGGAGAAGAAAGCAATTTAAAGTTGGGTATTCTTTGAGAGGGCCTCTGCAGTCAGAGCTCGTCTTCCTGCCACTTCTCCCTTGGAATATCAGAAAGAATCCTGGATTTCTGAGGCTGACAAACTCAGAAATGCTAGCATAACAGAGGGCACACATATTGTCTTATAATAGCAGCACTTGAAGTGTGTAAAGAGGAACTATTTTTCTAAGCTAAGAAACATTCATTTTGTCTTGAAAAAGGTCGTGATGTCAACTGTTACTATTGATCCAGTGACTATAAGTCATCTCAGGTTACACCTGCTCTCCTAGAAGAAAACGTGGTTGACCCTTGCTGGCCACATGACATCCTGCACTCACATGAGCCCAATTACAGGGAAGCAGAATCATCCCGTAAACCTGTACAGACAGCTTAAACATACATCTCAAAGAAAATAGTTACAACTAATTAATCTTCCTCTTTAACAGACCTACCCGTAAAAAGTATCTGCCAGCAAACGTGCATGAAATATGTAGTTTAAAGACGGCAATTCACAAGAAATCATGATATTGCAATGCTTCTGCAATGGTTAGTGAGTGGAGCTAAAAATAGCACTTCTTTAAATCTCAGGATGAGATATAATCAGCACAGTCAAACAAGAGAGTTTGACCCAAGTCTGAAAACAATTAACACAGATTATGTCTGAAATCAAAGAGTGGAAGGGGAAGGGAGGAGGTGGACAAATATTAGGGCCTTGATCTCCCATCACTTTAGTCATATTATAAACTACCAGAAGAGTAGTAATCATTAAAAAGTATCCAGCAACATGCCAGACCCACTGGGAAACAGTGCGCATGACTAAAAGTCAGATTCTAATCAGTCAAGTAACTGTGGTATTGAAAAAAAAAAAATAAAAAAGAAATGCCTAGCACACATGGATGCACAGTGGAAATTGCTGTAGATGTACTTATGATT
Organism: Rhipidura dahli; assembly: GCA_013399225.1. NCBI lineage: Eukaryota > Metazoa > Chordata > Aves > Passeriformes > Rhipiduridae > Rhipidura > Rhipidura dahli. The sequence goes on along the minus strand of VXAC01007472.1, from coordinate 67,046 downwards.
TTAGGTCAAAACATTATATAAATAAAAAACAGTCCAGAAAATACAGGAAACCAAGACATTAGAGAGTTACCATTGTCACAGTAGTTCACATAAAAAACATGGTTCATGTGGCTACTTCTGCTACTCTTGTTCTTTTCGCTGTTGCCGAAAATATCACTGTTTGAGGATGAGCAAGTGTCATATAAAGCCTTGAAGCCACATGGTTTTCATACTATGATGTGGAAGGATGTGAGGTTTGGGTGTAAAATCGGTGAAAGTTCATTGTAAAACAGTGTAGGAACAAAGGCAGGGTGCTGAAGTCAGAATGCCTCAGCCAAGCTGGAGCCAGAAGGATCAATCATGTTGTTTCTTGCCTCACCTTGGGGAGGATTGTTAGTAAAAGATGAGTCAGGGAAGCTGTACTTAAATCTCTTTCCCCTCCAGATCAGGAACATAGGAATACTGGAGTAGAAGTACTGGCACTTCTTGTTGACATCTGAAGGGAAGAAGACCTCAGGCTATCTTATGTCCTGGAAAGCAGCACATAGGGCATCATTCTTCTTTTCCCATTTATGATCTGCTGCCTCTTAAAATAGGTAAATCCATTTGGCAACTAGTTACAATCTCCAGATAGATAAGAGTTACTTAAACGTTCTTGGGAGAAAACTGTCTTGTAGACCACATTTCCCCACAAAAAGGAGTGGATCTCACTGATTAATATACAAGTGGTGGTCATGTTTTCTGTCATCCATCCATTATGACCTTACTGTGTAAGCTGTAGTCTCAGTGTCTCCCTGATCTGACCTGAAATATAAATTAAGGCACTGGTTCTGTGATATCCAGTGAAAGAGCAACTCTAATAGCGATCAAACTTTTCCAATGTGGAAGGGAATGATGAAGGAAAAGAAAACTTTGCCTATGTTTTGTTTTCTATTTACAGAAGGAATCAGCATGATGCATGATAGTCACCAACATGTCCATCAAATGGAGCACTCAGGATTACAGAGTGTTCAAATGACATCTGCATTAAATGAACGTGCAGTGTTGTATTAGATTGCGTGTAAGTGCAGGATGTCCCACAGCCAAATATGGCCACATTCCATTTCAAGAGAATAGCGGTAATCTGAGTCACCTTGTTAGCTTTGTCAGAGCTAATAAAATCAACAGTACAACTTTTGGCAAGAGAGAATTCTAGTGCAGTTTTCAGTAAGTTGCACCATCTGTTTTATGAGCCAGTCTTACAGACGTGGCCTGAAGACAATTCACTTTTTTTAATGTCTTCAGGACCTTCATGACAAAGTCCACTAGGAAGTGGTTACAGAAGTGGCAGAGGTCTAGCAAAAAGAATATGCATAGCAAAAAGAACCATGCAGGTTAAAATAAAAACCTCCCTGGAGCAACAACAGTGTCTTCAGCCTGAACTTTAATTATGGACTTCAGTCCTCTTTGGTCCAGGACTGATGGTTCTCCTACTTTTTTCTATTTCTTGGAAATAGCTACTGTGAAACAATTTTCCTCCAATATAAAACAGTTTACGTAGTCACGTCATTCTCCTAATTCCATTCACTTCAGAATCCTTTTTTTGGTCAGTCTCTGAGAATGATTAAAATGGGTGTTTGGTGGAAGACAGTGCAAAGTGTGAGGTAATGTATCACACTCCCATACACTGATTAAGAAGGTCTGAATAATATCTGACAGCATAGTTGCAAAGAGATGACAAGAAAGAAAAGAGAAAACAGGACAAGACACTAAACATATTCTTTCAGCATTGTTTGCTGGAAAACAGTCCGGAGGCTCAATTGTGTAATTTCATGAAAAGTCATTCTGATGAGCTACATTGCCTCTTTCTGAGGATATCATACTGTGAATGATCTGCTTGAGAAACAAAAGAAAGCTGACAAAATAAGCTTGGATGTGAACGAGAAACTAATTTTTTGACAGTTGAATGGCAGATTCTAGAAGAATGTAAGGTATGTCAAGAATAGCTGACTAAGCACAAAAACTTCACCTTCAGAAATTATTTCTGTGACTAGATTCTAAGGACCAAGCACTGGATATTCTGTATGATACAAATTGATTTTTGTTGAGATTACTTCTTGTCTTGTCCAGATCTGAGGCCAAAGACCTCTGCAATTCCTCCAGACTGTCCAGATGAAATGGAAAACTGGTTATTTTTCTCAGAAGTTATTGGTTAAGGTGAGTTCTCATAATCCTTTCACACTGTGAACCTTCATTTTTCAGCAAGTGAGTAGTATAGGACAGGACAATCAATGCTAGATGAGCTCTTTCAGTGAAGAGAAATCATTACCACAAGAAGGACGGTCCTGGGGATGGGACGCCTCAGAGAAAATAAACAGGAATTCTGAAGAAGAAAAAGTAAGATACCACCTAAAAACCCCAAACACAGCTGATTTAGTTATAAGAGCACAACAACTTTTTTTTGCTCAGCCACATGGAATTGAAAAAAAAAAACAAGGTGTGAGATGTACTGGCCTCTACAGATGCAGTCAGTCACAGCACGCATGCATGCATTACAGGTACTCCTGAATCAGAGAACATTCTACAGTCCTACACAGCAGGATATTTACATTGAACCAGAATCTGAATGTACATATATCTATAAATACCAGAGAGAAAACTAAAAACATGCATCACAGCTTATTTACGCAGAAAGACCAATTATCCCTCAGAGTCCCTATGAATACTACTAAACTTTTGTCCCGTGTTGGTGAAAGGACCCTAAACACAGCAATTATTTTATCAAAAGTTCCTGACAGTCAGCTACATTACTATCTCCACAGGCTCATCAGTCTTGGTTTTGTTCTCAGACTTTTCATGAATAAAGACTACTGGAATTGGATGGCCAACTCCTTTCACAGAATGACACAAAGCAGGGCTTGGGTAATAACTGGAAGCCTGTTTTCATTTTGACTTCAGAGGTTTCAAAGTTGTCTCTCCAGAGGAAAAAGATCAGATAACTGAGCACTGTGATGCACAGCTCCCTACCCATAAATATCTTATTAGTACAATAAAGGGAAGCAGGCCTCTTAAATCCATGATGGGGATATTAGTATATTAACACAGGGTGCGCAGCACAGAGAAATGTGCATTAACATACATGTGTTAATCTAATCTATCTAACCTAATCTATCTAATTTCTATCAGTACATCTAGGTAACTTCTGTGAGCAGCTGAGCAGTCCTACATTTTCCAGTACTTAGCTGAGAGTCTGGTAAGAAGCTGAATGTATTATAAACAAAAGAATGAGAAGCTGGTACAATATAAAACACAGGAAACAAGCTGGTTGAATGTTGTCATTACACCTATGCCATTGCTGAGCTAATGGGCAGGAAAAAGTTGCAAATCTGTATCTTAGAATTTTTTTTTAATGGTGACAATGTAGGTAATGTCTGCATATTATACATCAAGGTGTTAAAGGGTGCAAGGGGAATAGAGGTGGGATACAAAAAATTTGTTTCTATCTACATTAATCAACTAACTCCATTAGTATATTTAAGTTCCCTACAAAGTCCAGTGTGCACCATATACACAGGTAACTGGCAGCCATTGTTCATATTCTGATGTTCATTGTGTTCTCTATCTGTGGCTCTGTGAATCACTAGTCATTCAACAACATTTGTAAATTATATTTGTAAACCATAACTCCCTCAGAAATCACAGCGTAATATATGCAATTTCCTTTCAACTATCTAAATCCTAAGCTAGGTAAGTTAGACTGAAAATGTTACAAATAGTAATTTGATTAGGCATTTAAGCACATACTGAAAGAGTTCAAGACATTAGTGGTTGGCTGTAGCTCTGCTGCACACCCCCTAGCTGCAAGAGAAGAACATCTCAATCAGGCAGACACTGTGAAACTACTCCTTCTCCCACAGATGAAGACAGAAGAGAAGAGGATTGCTCCTCAGCCACTCAGCATTACAACAAGTTCCCAAGTCTATATAAATATTGACATGTGACAGGTTCTAGTTCCTGTTCCAAGTCCTTCTCCATATGTTCGGTACTCCTGTGATTCCATTTCCCTTAATGGCACTTTTACACAACAGGAGATTAACAACATCTTCAACAGAGCTACATAGAAGTGTCTGAGGGACAGACATGGCTTAGCATCCATGAATATATGCAAATCTCAGCCCCCAAAGCCTGCTTCTTAAGCTTTTGACAACTTTCTTGTTCAATTGCAATATTTATTTATTTATTTGCATGTAATAAAAAAACCCAAAAAAACAACAACAACAAAAAAACCCTCCCCAAAAACTTCTTAATACTTCTTTTGCCTTTAATTACTTGACAAACAGTAGCATAACTGCATAAATTTTGCCTAAGGTGAAAGTTGGAGGTGAGCCTAATCAGTAGCTGGAGACATTGTTCTGGCTAACTTGGGCAGAACACATTTGTACTGTGTGTCTGAACAATGGTTGGGCACTACAGTTAAGGATTGCTTTTAGCAGTTGTCGATTTTGATTAACTCTTTTCTAGATTATCTAAGAACACAGTTTTTATGTTTTACATTATTTAATTTGCCTTAAAGTATAAAGGCAGAGGCAGTGAGTGTATTCTGAGCTCAGCAGAGTGTAAACATATCACAGAGATATTATTAGCCTTTGGAGAAAGCATATGCAACTTTCTGTAATGCAGACTAGCACCTTCTCCTTACTCACTGTACAATTCATACAACAGCCTTGGTTTTATTTCCAGAATAAACCACAAGTCTTCCTATTTGTCTGTCTTGAAGTAAAAAGTGAAGCCATGAAAGCATACAAAGCTATTGAAGTAGAAGAAAATAAGTTGAGAGAATATAAATGTGTCTAGAACACATATCAAAAAGATACTATTGCAACTGGATGTCATTTGATAAAATGGATTAAAGATTATTTTGGTCAGCATTTCTTGAAAGACAAATGAATTCTACCATAAAAGGGAATTATGTTTTTTTCAAAATTAGATATGGTTCTTAAAATCCCCAAGGTATTTCATTCTCTTGTTTCATGGGTTTAATGTGTAAGTAAAAATTTCTCATTTTATACCACTGTGTAGTTGCAATGTATTTAATTTCAAGGGATCACCAAAACTATTCAAATTTTGCTAGAATGAGAATTTTTCACCACCATTGTGACTCCCCAACATCCTGCAGTATCCAGCATGATAAGCCCTGGCCTGTTTCCACCAGAGTCTGTTTATATAAGCCTTTAAACTCAGGCAAACTTGATGTCCAATCCTGAACTTCCCCTCAATCCTCAAGAGCGTCACTGGACAGGATATCTGCTGGTATGTTTAGAGGTAGTCTTTTCAGATTTTTTGATAAATTACAGAGGAATTTTTCCTCAGGTAAGAATTTTCTCATTAAATTTCTTTCTAAAGTATACATGTTAGTACTTCTGGAAAAAAGCAATTTGTGTATTTCCTCATTGCACTGAAAAAGGCCTAAATGAAACCCAAAATAACAACCAAATCTGCAGAACCACAGAGCTAGAACCCAGATTTAAATCTGAATTTTCCAGTGGTTACTTCATCTGAAGTACAGCACACTGAGCCAATTTAACACGATGATTCTGCAGCCTAGGCCCATCACATCAAAATCAATGCACAGGAGACAGATAGAAATGAAGGCTCCTATTGGTATATATAAACATAAATGACAGAGGTCTCTCCCCTTTACATCAAATAGCATTTCAAGAAGGAGGAAAAAAAAATGGAGGAAACATAAAAGAATTATGCTTACTAGTGAAGAACATGCCCACTGCTTCCAACACTAAAGTAAACATTAAACATTTTTCTTCTACCAAAAAAGTGTGTTTAACGCTGCCAAAGTCAGCTTAGGAGTCTGTACTGAGGCACTCCAGTTGGAACTCATAGTGAGAGAGACATGTTTTTCACAAATGCAAATTTCCCACAATCAGTCCAGCCTGCTCCTCCAAACCTGCAATTTACAGCTTAATTAGCATTTTTTAAATTGGTAAAAGGTAAGAGGTGAAGGTTTTCTCTTAGTATTAGAGAACAGGTATTTTCCTTCTCCCATCCTTTCTTTAACATTGTTACATCATTAACAACTAATAAATGTAAATATAATATAAATATAATATCAAATATTGGCAAACTTGCAGCAGCATACCCATAACCCATATATGCAACAATGACCATCTAAAATTGCTTAAATTCAAATCCTTAAAAAAGCAATCCATTAAGAACTTTACAAGAAAAGTGCCCAAGGCTAGTTTAGAGGCTGATTGATGTAACTGAGACACAGTACAAAAATAGAGGTTAAAAATATGTAATAAAAATCTCATGCTTGATAAAAAATGTAATACTGTGACATGTAACTTCCAGATAAAATATGGTATTCCATTGTATTTTCATTCTGATCTGTGCTGTTATGTTTTTACTGAACTAACAGGAATATGAACTCTGTATACTCCATTTCAGGTAAAACATTTTAGAAGCCCAGAGTGTTTGGTAAGAAACTTTATAAGCAAGAACATTTCAATTCTGTAAGTCTTAATACTAATATTTCTGTTTCCAGTTTTATAAGCTTTACAGCAATTTTTTGACAAAGAAATACAAAGCACAACTACAGGGACCACTAAAGAATACTGTTGTACACAGAAGGTGGAAGTAAATTTGGGAACATGCAGAAGCTAGGGAGGTGAGAGAGCTGAGAAGCTAGATGAAGATTTTAAGTCCTGGGTGGCCTGAAGTTGAAAGATATGCATGTAAGAGCCCAACTGAAGGGGCGGGGCAGGGGGGGCGGAGGTGAAGCCTACTTTTGTGCACACAAACACACGTGGAAGGAAGCAGAGTAGTGAGCAGTGTACAGCCCTAATCTTCCCTTGATTTTCTAGGACTTTCTTCCAGAAATCTGGTGAACAAAAGAACACAAGAATCAAACTTCTGCCTCCTTAGGTTTTACTGAGCACTCTCCACACTGGCAAGCAACTGTATACAGTGCTTTCAAAGGCATATTGCTGTGTAGGAGTGATGACTGAGTGCCCTCCAGGCACCTCAAACGCAATGCTGTCACTTCTAGTCACTACTCAGCAGGGCTAATGCCATACCTGTTATGACAAGAATCAGCCACTTAAAGGCACCACACCTCTGCCCCCACAACACATACTTGGAAGAATGTATGAGCCGTGCAATAATGTTTTAGGTGTTGCCAAGGAGAAGCAATCTTTCCTATAAACACTGTAGAGGTGAGAAGCAAGAAATTTAATAAACTCAAAGAAAGACTTCTTAGTCAGAGTCCAAGTAATAGCTATGATTTTGTAGTAGTTCCTCTTGTGCATGGTCAGAGAAAGTAAAAGATTAAGATGCCATTTGACGAGGCTAAACCGGGTTTTAGTTGTCAGCCTAAACCTGCCATCTGGTGTCAAGACACAGCAGATCACACCCCAGATGTGATCCTTCAAACAAATGGCATTTCTACCCCCTTCCTCTCTTTCTGCAGAGCAAGCAAAGAAGAGGATCTATCAAAGATGCAAATTAGCAGAAGTTAGTTTCTTAGTAGAGCAACTGTTAATAAGGACAATCACATCAAGAGGTAAAATTTCACATACATGCAGAAAAAAATCAGTTACTGCTCACAATCTCCATCTGTCAGTATTCAGTGCCATGGAAATATGTCTGCGGTTGAGGAAGAAGGTATGAATTTCTTGCTAGCAAAATATGCAGGTTGGCCCACCTCAGCCATTTGAAAATCTCCTGAAAGCTGAGTATTCGTTTCAGGGCAGTGTAAGTTTTGAAATCTTTGTCTTATTTCTTTACTTCTTTCTGTCGCAATATCTCATTCCACAATTGGGGTGGAGAAGGGTTATGCAGCGCTATCATTTGCACCTCATTAGTCTTGGGCTGGAGCTTTGAGAAAGCTGATACTCCCTCTAAATTTTTACAGATGCTTCTAGTTTACCAGTTCATGACTGCACTACTAGGAAAGACTTCCTGCCACTAAACTGCTTGCTGGCATGTAAGCTGAATTTCAAAATCCCTGAAAAAAGTAAAGCCCTGTGCGGCTCACTTGCCTTATTCTTGAGGGGGAAAAAAAAAGTATCCTGAAAAAACACAGTAACAGTCTTCACTCCTAACCTGTGAGAGTAAAGGCCTTGGAAATACTTCCTTAAAATTGCAGCACATCTTGATTTTGAAACTCCCCACAAAAATGTTCATTAACAGGAAGGTATTTGTGGAGGTGTTTGTGGTGTAAATTACTACTATGACACATTAAATAAGTGGGGAGACTAATTCATCAACAGATACCTTTTTTTTTTCCAAAATACAGACATTTTTCTTAATTTCCTACATGTCACATGCATAATCTTCCACTCAGTATTAGATTTATACAGGAATTCTTCCTTCTCCACAATGTTATACCCTATACCCCCTTCCCAAAAGGGTAAGAACTCTTTAGGATTGTTGAATTTTTTTTT
>VXAC01007472.1:26405-53905 GCA_013399225.1 Rhipidura dahli | reverse complement strand
AGATAACTGCATTTACAAGTGATCTAACTTCAAACAATTCCCAGTGCTTGCTTGGTTAAAAATGAAGTGGGTTTCACAACTCAACATTTTAATTAAATCTTGAGAAAAGATCTCATGGTGGCACTGCCAAAATGGCTGACATGAAGAGGTTCCAAAAGTTTTATCATTGCCTCTTTTTGAGTGAGATATCAGCAAACTTATGACAAAGAAACATCACCAGCTAACAGTAAAGAAAGTCATGGTGGACTGGCCTTGATCAGCAGCAAACTAGTAAATCTTCAGCAGGGTTCCCTCTTTCCATATTTAGGCATAGTTTAACAATATTACCCAGACAACGACAGAACTAATCATTTGGAAAGACGTATGGCAAGAAGACAAAGTTGCATCACTGCTGATCTCGCCACATAATCTTCCACATAAGGGGACCTCATTGGGAAACAACTGCAGACAGCCAAAAATGCGCCTTTCACAGGAAACTCTTTGCCTTTCAAGCAAATACAGCAAAACATAACATTGCCAGACAGCAAGCCAAACAATGTAAAAGAACACAGCCTCCTATTAGTTAATGACTATCTGAGAAAAAATACATAACTCAAACACAATAAAAATTTTAAAATTCTGTCTTATGACTTTTTTGGCCTTGTATTGTCTAATGTTAAATTAGAATTATGGTAACAAGACCTTAAGGCCCTAGATACCATATAGCCCTAATGGGACAGACTCCCACATTCTGTAAGGTAGAAAGGAACCACATCATTTTTTAAAATAATCTGGAGTACTGGATACTAAGCATGGAATTTTTCTTCATTTAGTCTATGTTCACTGCAACAGTTAAAATAATCTTAGTTACACCAAAGAGTTCTTTTGTTTATAATCAGAGAGCTCCTATGCTTGGAAGGAATGGGACTGTGCTGACACTTGGAGTGTCTACTGCAGTGATTGACTGAACCAAGTCCTAAGTGAGGACATGTACTGCTGAAAACCATTCCTCCACAAATCTTGTTCCTTACATACATGCCTGCCTGCATACATATCCCAGTATCATAATGGTTATGCAACAAAGACGTACACAATTTCTGGGAACAAATTGAGAGTCTCTCCATGTTAATTGGTGTGGGCAGCCAATCCGTAACTCACAGAAGTGAATGAATGACTCAGAAGTCAAGCAAAAAATCCTCAACTCATATACACCACCACCACCAAACAGTAATAGTTCATAAATCCTCAGTCTTAAAAGTAAGCATAATGCAAAAGTAAAAAACCAGAAAATACTTATCTCATACTGCCTTACTCAGCTGTCACATTGCCTTATTCAGCTGTGCTGATGTAGCTGTGAAGGTGTTGGCAATGGACAGGCTGCAGGGCCAGCTCTGTGGGAAGAGGTCAAGGGCTGCCTGTCCGATGGAGCCACAGCACAGAACACAGCTGAGCCCTTCTGCCCAGATGGTGGTGCCTCGGGGGAAATATACTTTAAGAGAGGGCAAAACACACTGAACGGGGAGAGTGGGAAGGAAAAAAAGATTAAGAAAAAGCAGAGCAAATTCCGAAGTCAGAGAAGGAGGTAGAAGAGATGCCCCAGGTGCCAGATCCCCCTGCAGCTCAAAGGAACCATACTGGAACAGATGACAATACTGCAGCCTGTGGAGGGTCCCAGACCAGAAAAGGTGAATAATCCCTGAAGGCCCAAGGAGATGCCAGAGTGGAAATGATTTTTCCCAGAGGTCTGCAGTACATGAAAGCATCAATAGTGGAACAAGGAAAATCTGTGAGGAAGGAACAGCAGAGGAGACCTGTTACAGACTGACCATAAACCTCCCACTACCCATCCTCCTGCACTTCTTGTGGGGAGTGGAGAAGTCAGGAACAGGGAAATAAGTGAGAAGCTGGGTGGGAGGGAGTCTGGCCCTTAACCAGTGCTAACTCATCAAATCAACAAATGTAATAACCAGCTCATGGACTGAACAAAGGGCAAGGGAAGCGCGAGGTATCATTTTGCACTTGGGTTATTCAGTTCTTCCTAAACAATTCACAGAATCCATCTATCTAGGTTTCATTGCTCTGACTAAACACTTCTCATATCCTGCACAGTCATTATTGGCAAGCACTTCTACCTTTAACAAGCAATGGAAAAGTCTTTCCATTAGTGAAGTAGGATTAGTATGAAAGTTTCGGAGTAACTTGAAGTCTGGACTTCTACTTCCATACTGCTAATGTATTTTATGTTACACTTGAGCAAGTTTTGGTAACCTCACTGCCATCTTCACAACAAAACTGAGGTTTACTATGCAAAAATAATTTTTCTACGGATTTTCACCTAAACAAAAGTAGCTTTCAGATAATATACAGAATGTTGGGAAAAATTTCAGTTGGTCTGTACAGACATTTTGCAGACAACCAACTTTCTTCCCCTCTTCAGTTGTGGCATGCATGCATTTACTATTCAAAAAATCATAAAGATGGATTGATTCAAAGTTTAGTTAGGACAATGAAGTAAGAAAAATTACACTTTGAATAAAGCACATATATTAATTAAGAGTTCAGAAGAAGAACTTGAGAAGGCTGAGGTGCACAGGAGAATACAAGTGCTATTAAACTAAGGCTCCATCTGGTGAAGGGAACATTTTCATGTACAGGAACTACAGTGGCAACCAGTAAAAGTCAACATTCTTACAATGTCAGTTAGGCCAACTGAGAAGCTAGCTGCATCTTAAAAGTCTGTATGTTACTTTTTCACATGGGATACAATTCAAAAAGTAATACTTGTCTGACTGACATCTTCTGAGAAAAAGTGGACATGTCCTTATCAGGCATTACTGAAAACAGAGATTCATGAAACACTAGAAGACAATGTAAGTTTTAAGGAGCTACATATACAGTATGGTTTGGCATAGTTTAAAGGACATATATCAATCTCTGTTGAAGTCCTGGAGAGAAATTTATATTCATATTAATGTACTGACACAAAATCTGCCACAATACTCTACAGTATTTTATATTGGTTTAGGGACTACTTAGTTGTTGGACTGGTTTTCTTTTAATTTAATCTCACTTTAATTTTATTCCTCTACTCAAACCAGGGAAGACACTTGCTCCTGCCTGCATGGGCTGAATTTACTATGGTTTGTTTCCCACTGATATAAATATTAAGGCTTCAGGAAAGCACTTTTTCATTCAAAGTAAATCCATTAGATGTTCTATGTCACTAATTTGTTTTGTTCCTGCTGCCTTTTGTTTATTGACACCTGAAGCTTGCTCATCTCTCTTGCACAGCTCATCATTTATCAGAGGGGATGCAGCTGGAGTTCAGGTACTCCAAAATACTAAATATGAACAAAACATATTGTAGTCCTCTGCAGATCTTCAGAGTAAGTCTGATCTCTCATGGAACCAGATGCTTTGTTATCTCCAAATTAGGCACGGACTTCATTTTGCACAGGAAAAAGGCTTCATTTCACCATCTATCATGTTTCTGGAATCCTTTCCAGTTCACACAGCACCAATCATATTTCTGAGTCTTTTCACAACTGAATTTTTATTAGTGTATCACATGTCTGGCAGAAATTTTTGGGAATGGGAAAGGGGAACAAGTATTAATGGAGAGGATCAGAGCCACCCTCACCACTTGAGAGATTAGTGATATGATACTGATATTAATGGAGTAGTACACAGCATAACCTTCCTGTGTATGATTCTGGACAAAAATATATCCTTTTAGCTTCCACAATGCTCTTGAAAAAGGAGGTTAACATAGTTGTAATACCAGAAAAACCAAAAAACGTTACATTGAGTTACTGTGTCAGACAAGTTCTGGATAGTGGTTCTTTCAACCCCTACAATCACGCTAGGGACCTAACTCATGGTGAATACAACTCTTGATCTACATGGGACTGTTTCCTCTTGATACAATCAGAGCAGATGAAAAACAGATGCTGGGGGTCTAGTTTGATGGGATTTTGTTTTTAAGGATTTTTGCACAACAAAAGTCATTCAACTTTGTTGAGCTTAAAAATGCTGTCTTCCCAAGAGACATAACTCAATAATACATTGCACACTAGCAAAAGACAACAGCGCTGCTATACACACAGGTCTTTGAATCTTTCCATCCAGGTTTTTTTCATGTATATTAGAAGCAGATATTATATGCTCTCATATTTATACACCATAGATACACAATGACTAGTAAGATGTCAGGATGTTTCAATGTTTCTCTACTTTTTTTGCATGTGTTCTAAAACACTAAAAAAATAATAAACTTGCTTTGAAAGTTGCATCATTGAGGGGAGTAAAATGTAAAGTACTACAAGTTAAAATGTTGCAAAACAGATGCTGACACATAGAAGTTTCCTCTGTGTATATTAAAATTTGTTCAGAAACTTAAAACTGAGACAATGGATAGCAGAGAGAAACCAGCAGCAGACTGAATAACTTCTAGTAAAACACAGCTGTATTTTTGCTTGAGCCATATTCGTAAGAGCAGTGCTGCAAGAGCTTCTTTGGTTCTTCTAGGCTCTTAACTCCAGAGCTAGGACAAAGAATACAGCCACAATACAAAAGTCAATCCCACTTCTCCTACCTGCATCCATTCTGACATTCCACATGTTTACCTCAAAATCAAACTATATTTGTGCAAATTAAACTGAGTCCTTTCCAGAAAGGATCTTGCCTTATTCTCCCCTAAGAAAAGGCACTGTAGTAGAAATGACAACTACTGCACATCTTACTAATTATATTTGTAGCAGAAAAAAGTATTTAAAAATCTGTATTTCATTATTGCAATAATGGGTATTATCAATGCTTTGGATTTACAATTTGATTAATCTAAATGTGATAATGGTCTGCCACATTGAACAGTGACAAAATACTTCCAGTATTCATGTTATATTCATGTCTAGCATACATGTTACAGACAAAACCAACCACAGGCCAAAATTTCTTCACTTCCCACATGTTATCATGCATGGAAGAAAAGCAATTTTTTTTCAGGCAGCACTTCTCTACTTGTTTTAGAGAGCTTAATCGTTTTATGTTCCTGTCAACTACCAGTTAATTTACTGATAGAAAGGTTTCTGTTATTGTCAAATGGTATTTACTCTGTCAATACTGCTACTAGATGTTTTACTCATTCTGATCTTCTATATAGAAACCTTGAAATATATTAATTGTCAGGACTTGTAAACCTCTCTCAGATTTGTGGGCAAGCAGGAATTGCTTTCAAGCAAAGGTCATTCATTTTTAAGAAATCTGGAACTTGTACTTTGAATTTTAATCCTTGTGGCATGACAGGTCTCTCAAACACTGAATGAATGGAAGCAATGTAGAATCTATCTGAGCCTTCAGACCAACAGCTCCATGGCTCTCTGCAACCACTACTTCTTGTAGTTTTGTCTTCACTGACAAGATTTCTATGACCAGAAGTGAAAATTCTCATGTCAGATCCTCACTGCTAGTGCTCTGGAAACCTTGAGATAAGAGCTTTTAGAGGAAAGATAGACTTAAAAATCAGAAGTTTAGGGAGAAGACCATAAATGCCTTGCCTGTCTGAAAAAAAGAACAGTCACATCCAAAGTGACTCAAAGATCACAAAACTCTCTTCTTCCTCTACAGCAAGCAAAGGGAGAGAGAATATATCAGTGAGGAGAAGAATGAATGACATACAGAAGAAGGATTCCCTGGACTGGGATACGGAAAAATACCCAGCCTCCCTTCTTCCTCAGTGGCTGAGTAAGATGCACTTGTTTTGCAGACAACTCTACCTCCAATTTTCACATCACTGGAATAGCTGGCTTAGTTTTCAAATTTAAGTGTTTCAAATCCACATGGGAGTAGAGAGTTGTAAAACCAGATAAGAAAAATAACAAAATTATTCAAAATTCCAACAAGATAAATATTTTTTAAAACCCCACCAAAATACTGTATATAAAGTATGCTTTTTGGCACTGGTAAATAATTCTTCTCCTTTTTTTCTGCAGAAATTAGGATACTAAATTTTTGTATAAATTTGGAAAACAAAACTGAAGTTTAAAAATCACTGGAAGATCTTACTTTGCAGTACACTACTCTTTCTCAGCAAGAAATATTAACTCAGTTGTGACACATATAAAATTGGAATGCAGGACAGAATTATACTTTCTCTGGTCAGACTGACCCAGTCTTCTCCTTCCCTGAGCCCTTCTAAAAAATGCCAGCTGTGGAGAGGAAAGTGGAAGATAAAACTGTCTGACAAGACACTGGAAATGTTTAAAAACACACCAAACATTTTGTTGTCAAAAACTTTTGAAGGAAGTGATTTAATTCACATTAATTTCAAAGATGCCACAAAGTAACAACCTTATTTGACAAAATCATGCTGCTCTCTTGCCACAGAACTAATGGACAGAAGGTTACATAACCAGTAAGTTATCTAAGAAACCTTTAACTGGAAAAAAAAAAAAAACCAAGCAAACCTAAATTTCACATAATGAGAGACAACCAATCATTTGTTATCAAACAAATAAAAAAATAAGTTTCCCTGTAAAGCAATCATCATTATCATAGATACACCCATTATTCTTGCTACATTATATAAAATAAATTAAATATGCATTTTGGAGAAATCCAAGCACTACTGTTGTAGTTTCATTAAAACAGTGATACATATTCTATGAAAGTAACAGTTTTTAATGCTCAACAGCAAGTAGCCATGAAACTCCCATAAAAATGAGGTCTCATAATTTAACAAAGACCAAAATTGAAACACAGCCTAACAATACTGTATCTATTGTTAGCATTAAATGCTCAGTCCTAAGACTTTAATTGCAACTACATGTGAAGCTCTGAGACTTAAGACTGGCAAAGTCTTTCTTCAGCAGGCATGGACAAGGAGCACATATTTTTACAGGCTGGTGTGTATAAATCATTGTTTGCTAGCCTAGCTCTAAGCACGCAAAGAGAAACTGTGCATAACTGGAAGACTCGTTCCTTCCTTCTGCATGTACCTAGGAAAACTTATAGATACTCAAAGACACATACATGTATACACACACACAAAACACAAGCAAAGGATGCTGCAAAGGGAAAGATGAAAGCAATGCTGCTTTTCCCTCCCATTTCCATGCTTTCTTACTGATAAACAGTCTCTAACTACCTTTCTTTTTTCCTTTTCTTAAAGTAAGGCACTGAAAACAGCATTGCAGGCCAACGGAACTTAGCCAAGCACTATATACAGACATATTTTTTGGAAGTTCAGAACCACCAAACAAAATTTGCAGAAAGACAGCATAGCAACATAGGCCTTCATCTGAAGTGGAGATAACAGACACTTCAGAATACTGTGATTAAAAAGAAGTGGGTTATAATAATTACACATGCAGAGGTACAGTTCAAAAACACCCTCTCCCCAGGTTTAAAACAAACACACACAGATGTCAAGAAACAACCATGAGATGATGCACTTAAAATAGTCATATCTGTTTACAAATTCAAGTTGCTGCTTGGTGGAAACTTGATTTCTGCAACATGTCCCCAAGATACAATCTAATACTAAAACTTATCCTGCGGTAGGTCTACTTTCCAATTACTAGAAGTAAGCATACAAGGTATATAATTAGTTATGACACTGGGACAGGCATACATGTTTCAACACAGACAGAGCTCTGAACAAAGTTTTTGGCAGTATATGACAGAAGACTTAAATTGAAAGCTCAAAGGCAGGGTATACTGTATTATAGAAAAAAAAAATAAACCACCCTGTAACTTAAAAAGTTCTCACACCAAATGATTTTTAAAGGTATGAGTATATTCAGCTGAAACACCCTTCATAAGCTGGAGAGAAAAAAAATATTGCCCTGAAGCACCAAAATGGGCTATATTACAAATTAAGAAAAAGAAACTCAATCCTTTGAATGGTTTCTTTTCTTTCAGTGAAAGGGTGTAATTCTTCCCTAAAGACTACATTATGACAAAACATTTATATAAATCAAAGAAGATTTCTTTAATGACTGTGGGCATGGGATCTTAAATCTGGGATGAAACACCAAATTCTATCAATTCTAAAATAAATTAGGCAAGGATTATACAAGTAGTACTTATCTTGGCATTAGAAAAGAAAAAAAAAAAGAAAAGAAAAAAGAACATTACTGTCAAAGACATATCATCAACATGCTTTCAAACAGCAGTCCCTGGAAGGGCCTTTAGCACTAACTTCAGAATAAGTGAGCTCTGAGCAGTTCAATTAGGTATCTGGTTTCTAAATGTTTTCATTTAAGCAACCAACAAGACACCAAATGAGATATAATGGCAATGTCCATATGGATTAACCTTATGGATGTCTTGTTTGATTCTACAGAAAGAATTAGACTTCAGCTCACTTAAATCAGCTTCCTCAGATGTTTGAAAGGGTCTTCTTGCTCTGCCATGTTCCCTACAAACAAGTAGTTTAAAGGCCATTTTCTGAACAGGATGCCCATGATTACAGCTTTTTTGCAACAGGAAGCACTGAACCTGTCTCTTTAAATGGAATTCAAAGTCCACAAATTCATGATGTAGATATCTTGGAAAGTACATGTTAAGCTAAAACAATCATAATTGATAGACTTTTCCAGACTAAAATTCATTAAGATAATATTTGCATAAGCCACAATAGTAATTTTTTTAGGGTTTTCCTGTATTTAGGAAACGGCTTATGTATTACTGATACACAAACAAACCAGATATTCAATTTTGCTAACTATCTTATAGAACATAACCATGTAACATCTTTAATTTCACATTCTTAGACAAGCTTTGAGCAACAAAATACATTGCCTTTCTAAAATTAATGTAGTAATGCTATCTCCATCCTCTTAGATTAACATTACTTAGAGAGCTGATACAGCACTGTTGGCAGAAATATTTCTTTTGTTAGCATACACCATGTCCTATCTAAACAAAATCTGACAATAACTCTCTTTTTCCCGCTTCAGATACTTAACAAAAACCATGGCCCTTGCCGAATACTTGGAAACAGTGTGCCTATGATGTCACATGCGATGTATATATGAGGAAAGAAAAAATTTTTCAAAGACACAAAGAGCACAGTATCACATACCTATTCCTTCTGAAGCTGAAAGAGTTAAATATTAGTTCATTGATTAAAATTGTGGTAATACGGCTAACATGGCACTTAAAATTAAACTATATAAGCCTTCCTCAGTTAAAATGACTACTTCCAACATCATCCCAGAAACAGTTTACTTAACCTGCATAGTAGCTGGGTGGGCCACATTCAGCATTTTTTCAGTTCATGAATATAACAAGAAGGAAAATAACCTAATTTTGGCAAAGCAAGAAACAGAACTGGCGGCATGTGGGTACACCCAAAACTATCAACCTATGTTAGCTTCTCTAAATTGTGTCTGGCTCAGCAACTAGACCTTTACTTCTCAGTCTTACAAAGAATAGTTTTCGAAAACTAGCTTCATCTCAAGAGAAGGAAAGACTTTATCTTGCATACTCTGTGGGCACTGATCCTGCATGCAAGAGGCGCTGGTGCATTTCAAGTGCTGTAAGTAAGTCATAGAATAATGCTATGAATCAATAAAGTTACTACAATTCAGTGTGCTCCAGAGCTACACTGCACCTCAGAAAAACACATAACAACACAGATCGTTGCACTGATCAACCAGACCAAGTTTTTGCTAAGGATGGTTGGACCAGATGATCTGCGAGGCTCCTTCCAACCAGTATTCTGTGACTGTGAAGTTCATTCACAGATTTTGCTCTATTTAAGAGAGACTTATGTCTTTTGAATATTGCAGTATACTACAGAGTTACATTACTACCCACATTTTCTTTCTTCACATATGCCACAGATGGTAATATTATGCAGACCATACATTTAATGGTATGTATTCAGTTGAGGGGTTTTTAACCCTGCAGCTATTACTTACAGTAAAACTGTTCCCCTATTTCAGTTCTTACAAGTTGCTATGCTGGAAGGATGACTGGACTGCTGCTTCAAACAATGTTTTTTCCTCAATTCTATGAGGTTTTGGGTAATTAGCATGGTGACTCAGATACTATTCAAGGAGTGCCTGTCTTTAACAAGATATTAAAGAAGCCTCTTGAAAATATACTGTGATTCAAGGTACCATGATCCCTTCAGAACAAAGTGCTGACACCCTGGCCCTACTGTTTTCCAGCTCTGGTAATTAAGACTGGACACTAAACTCATGAAAGCCAAAGGCAAAACACCCATGAACTATTAGAAAATAATTACACAAAGAAGGAACTATCAGGCGACTAGGATACAGACTCACTGTATATAAAATGCATGAGTTAGCTTGAAGAACATCATGTAGATTTACCAGCACTGAAAGTGAGGTAAACTGCATGTGACCAGGATAGTACAAAATCAGTTGACAAGCTTTCACTTCCTACTGAGGGTTAGTAGAAGCAGTCTTCAGTAGGTATGCTCACAGGAACCAGGGACTTAGAAAGGCAAAAATCTTTTTCAAGTCAATGTGAGATCTGGTACTGACTGCTTTGCTGAGGGGGGATCTGTTCCATCAGTTCATTCAAATAAACTGCAGATTAAGTTTTTTCACTCCTGAACTGTCACCTATATGCCAAGTTTCTGTATGAGTAAGGTTCTAGAATGGTAGCTGTCTTAACGTCTATAACTCAATTCTTTAACATATTTTCTTGACAACTTGGGATGAAATTTCAATAAGCTAGATAACAGAGATTTTTTAAGTACTGAAGGCCAACAATGAGTATAGTACAAACCATCTAACAAAACACTCAGTACTTCCACTGAAATTATGTAATACCTCAAAGGCACTAACTTCTACCTTGCCTGAAACCGAGTTAAATAGCACCTGTGTCCATTTGCACGGGACTCCACAACTCTGCACACCTATTCCAGTGACTGCAATAGTGCAATTACATGAATGGTAGTCCAAGAAGCTATCTGTAAGTAGCATGACTTAATTTCAGCTGAGTTTCCATCACCCTTCATATAACTTACGAACTTCTATGGCTTTTTCCCGCTGTGCCACTGCACCTTGTCAACACCTGGTATTTCATTATTTTATGTGTAGCCTCAGCTATAAATACTTATTTTCCTAAGACTATCTTACTAGGAACAGCAAGTTCCTAAAATTTTCACAGTCCTGATGCTTTTTCACAGAAAATACAGAAATGCTTTCTATAATATAACAAAAACTAACCAAACATGCACAATATGAAACATTCCCATGACAATACAAGCACAATATATTTCAGTGCACATTTTTAGCGGCAATAGAACCAAACATAAAAGGATGGAAGATCCTCTTTTGCAAGCCAATGAAATGCCAGTTCAGTTTTGGTTACTCTTCTTTTATAATGTATTACAAAAGGCATAATTTTGTGCTTTTTATGAAATACTGCCATCATAAATGGAAGTCATTAGATTTCTTAAAGGAGAGGAAATCCTTAAATTAGGTAAAAATGGACAAGGATTCTTCTACAAATCCCATTCAACACTGCTTTCAAGACAAACTGTCCACAAGAGGTGGCCCTTCACAGAATTAGAGAGATATCAGAGGCTTGGTTGTTAGCAGGTCTCATTATCATTACTATAATATATTTATAAGACACAGGTTCACAATACTGACTTCTGTTTAAGTACTGTCTGTGGAAATATATTCAAATCACAGAATAAGATAACTCAATATCTCAAAGGAAATTCAGTGCATTGTATCAGACTGTTGAGAAAAAGGGTTTACAATACACAAAACAGGTAAGAAAGATGGAGAATAATGAAAATAAAATAAAAAAAGCGAAACTCCAAACAGAAACCAGTATTTGCTAAAAAGTACTCCTAAGATTAAAGAGATATACAGTGTTTGGTTTCCCTTTCAACAGTGCAGTAATTTTCACAGACAATTTTTAGAATTTATCAATATCTTGCTTTTATTCAAGAACCAGAACTACAAAAATTTCAGTCCAGAAAAAACGTTACGCACACATATATATATTAATATGTACGTTTATCACTGAATCAGAATCATAAAATGGGTAAGGTTGGAAGGGATTACCAAAGAGATCATCTGGTCTAACCTGACTGCTCAACCACGGTCATCTCAGAGCACATGGCACAAAATTGCATCCCAGTCGTTCCGGAGTATCTCCAACAGGAAGACTCCATAGCATTGATGGGCAATCTGTACCAGTGCTTGATCAGCTGCACAGTAAAGAAGTTCTTCCTCATAATCAGATGGAACTTCCTGTGCATCAGTTTCTGCCCATTACCTCTCATCCTATTCCTTGGCAGCACTGAGAAGAGCCTGAATCCATCCTTTTGACACCTCCCTTCAGACAATTGTATGCAACGATGAGGTCCCTGCTCAGTTATCTCTTCACATGGCTGAACAGGCCCAGCTGCCTCAGCCTTTCTTGACAAAAACACGCTTCAGTCCCTTAATCACCTTTGTCACCCTCTGCTGGATCTGCTCCAGCCACTCCATGTCTCTCTTGCACTGAGGATCCCAGAACTGGATGCAGAATGCAGACATGCCTCCCTAGGGCTGAGTTAGGGGGAATATATGAATGCATGTATGTATGTATGTATCTATGCACTGTGTTCACACCATGTATATGAGTATAGGTATGTATGTGTATATTTATATGTTAACAAGTTTATAAGGAAATACTGTGTATGCATTTACCATAATATGTTGTATAAATACCTACACACAAAAACACAAAGAGGAAAGTTGCAGCAGAATTTCTGAAAGTTTTTCCTTCCAGTCCATCGGCAGCTCATCTTTCTATACTGGCCACTGGTTAAGTTTTTCACAAAGCATTAAGTTGCTTTTCGAAATAAATTTGCATTAAATTTAAGCATCAAATCAAAATCACTATTGCAACATGTAAAACAAAAGAAGCATACATATTCAGTACTAGCAAGGGCCTTCTGCCAATGAGTCCGAAATGTGCTAGCCCCACTGGAACACACCTGGAGATGAGATAGGAACTTCAAAGGCAATAACAGACAATAAGGAGACACCACGGAAATATCTCAATAAAATTTAGGGGTGTTCCTCTAAGAAAGTCACTTGGCCAACAGCCCAGCTCAAGTGCCTCTACACCAATGCATGCAGCAACCAGGAGGAGCTGGAAGCCACCACACTGCTAGAAAATTATGACTGAGGTGCCATTTCTGAATCTTGGTGGGATGAATCCCATGACTGGACCCTCTGGGAAACTGCCCTCAGAGACAAGGAAGCAGAACACAGCTGGCAGATCTTTAATGAGATCTTCCATAAAGCATAAGACCTAGCAAGCTCCAGGAACAAGAATTCGGGCAAAGAAGGCAAGAGATGGTATGGCAGAATAGGGAACGGTTGGTTCCCTATGGAAATGCAGTGACATTGAAGCAGGGACAGATCTTCTTCCTGGGAAGAGCACTGGGGTGCTGCCCAGTTATGAAAAGATGGAGTAAAAAAGACCGAGGCAAAAGTGCAGTTCACCTTGACAAGGCACACAAAGAATGACAAAGGCTTCTACAGATATGTTAACCAGAATGGAAAGGTCAGAGAAAATCTGACAAACAAGCTCGAAAACTGGTACCAATGGATGAGGAGAAGGCTGACAACTCAACAACTTTTTGCCTCAGTCTTCACTGGCAACTTCTCTTCCCACACCTCTTGAGTGGATGAATCTCACAACAGGGACTGGGGGAGCAAAGTGCTTCCCACTCGTAAGATAAGATCAGGTTTGTGACCATCTGAGGAACATAATCATGCACAATTCTGTGGGACCTGATGAGATGCATGCCATACTCACGAGGAAGTTCACTGATGTAATTGCCAAGCCAGTCTTCATGGTATTTAAAAAGTCATGGCAGTCAGAGGAAGTCTCAGGTGTCTGGAAAGGAGGAAACACTTAACCCATTCTTAAAAGGCCAGAAAGAAGGACCCTGGCAATGACTGACTTGTCATCTGTGCCTGGGAAGATCTTGAAACAGATCCTTCTAGAAGCTCTGCTAAGGCACATGGAAGTCAGGGAGGTGATTTGAGACAACCTGCACTGTTCCATCAAGGGAAAATCCTGCCTGACCAACCCAGTGGCCTTCTATGCTGAGTGACAACATCAGTGGACAAGGGAGGGGCTAGGGTTGTCTTTTATCTGGACTTCACATGAGGTCTTTGACACTATTTCCAACAATATCCTTTTCTCTAAACTGAAGAGATATGGATTTGGTTGATGGACTGTTTGGGAGATAAGGCGAATAAGGTATCAGGTTGCATTTAGAGGGTAGTGGTCAACAGCTCCATATCCCAATGGACACCAGTGACAAGTGGTGTCCCTCAGGCGACAGTATTGGGATCAGTGTTATTTGATGTCTTCAGTCATTAAATCAATTACTTCAATCAATGGCACTGACAGGGGAACCAAGTGCATCATCACCAACTTTGAAAATGACACCAAGCTGAGTGGTGTGATTGACACCTGATGGCCAGGACACCATCCAGAGGGTCCTGGATGAGCTCTAGGAGTAGGGCCATGGGAATCTCATGAGATTCAACAAGGCCAAGAGCAAGGTACTGAATCTGGGTCAGGGCAAGTCCCAGTACCAACACAGGCCAGGGAATTAAGGAAAGAGAGTAGCCTTGAGGAGAGTGACTTGGGAGGCTTACATGAATAAAAAGCTGGACCAAGCTGGCAATGTGTGCTTGCATTCCAAAAAACCTACTTTATCCTGGGCTGCATCCAAAGCAGCGTGGGCAGCAGGTCCAGGGAGGGGATTCTGCCCCTCTGCTCTGCCCTGGTGAGACCCCACCTGCAGTGCTGCATCCAGCTCTGGGGTCCCCAGCACAGGGGGACATGGACCTGGTGGAGAGAGCCCAGAAGAGGTCTGACAAGTTCATTATAGGGACAGAGTACCTCTCCTATGAGGAAAGGCTGATAAAATTACAATAGTTCAGCCTGGGGAGAAGGCTTTGGGGTGACCTAATTGTGGCCTTCCAGTACCTGAAGGGAGCTTATAGGAATAAAAGATTTCCAAATTTCATATGGAAATGTAAGGGTAATGGCTTCAAACTGAAAGGGGGTAGGTTTAGATTAGGTATTAGGGAGAAATTCATTACTGTGAGGGTGGTGAGGCACTGGAACACCTTGTCCAGGAAATTTGTGCATGTCCTATCCCTGAAAATGTTCAAGGCCAAGCTGGATGGGGTTTTGAGCAATCTGGTCTAGTGAAGTGTCCCTGCCTGTGGTGGGGGTTGGGGGGGGAGGGGAGGGACTAGACAATCTTCAGGGTCTCTTCCAACACTTACCATTCTATGATTTTACAATTTTGCTTCTTATGAGCTAAATTTGTGTTTCTTTGTTGTAAACTTATCACAACAAGAGCAAAAACAATCCTAAGAACTGATTGAATTTAAAACTGAAGTCTGAAGATGGAAGAGTTGTATCCCTCACATCCTTGAGGCTGAACTCTATAAAGGTGAGGACAAAAGTAGTTCTCTTGACTCCATCACTCAGCAAGCTTCTCTCTTGCAACTATCTGATCTACTGTAATTAGAATCTTTGTGAGTGTGGCAATGGCTACATGAGAAGAGTGGTCTTTTTTGACCCTCCATGTTTGACAATGAGAAGACAGTAACTGCCTGTGTGTTCCACAAGTCTATCTAACAGACTCAAATATCTTCTGTAGAGCCCAGAGGCTTCCAAATGCTGCATGAATTCACAAATTATACAAAACTCATCCCACCATACTTCCCATACCTGTGAATCATTCAGCAGGAAAAGGGCCATGAAATTCCACATACACGTAATATGAGAGAACACAAAAGTTGTGCACAGTTGGAAAGATGCAACTTGTCCTGTTGCTAGGGTGACTAGAGATAGCAGCCTGTTCAGGTTCTTCCAGCACTATACTATCAGTCTCACCCACCTCCTTCCCTGCTATCACCTGCATCACAGAGCCCATAATCAATCTCTTGTTTTTAAAAGGCTGTTTGCTACTGGAGTATTCACAAAGGCTGTCCATCAATCTACAAGAGATGGTGAACAGTTTCTTCCCATTTTCTGACCCCCAAGCCAAACCACAAAGAACCAGAAGATCGCTCCAATCCCTGCTACTGTCATACTGACCCCACAACTGCAAAAGTGTCTGCTCAGGAACTGAAGAAATTCTCGCTTGTGAAGCGTCATCTGATATCACAAATCCCTTAAAGACACCACCTGATAAATGAAATTCACCACTGATACACAAATGAGTACAAGTTACACATAGATGAGAGGAAATACTGAAGATTGTAACTTACATTCCAAAGGCAAAAGTTAAAAAATAAGCATCGATTCAGTAAAGGAACAGAAACCTTTAACTCACATGTCACATATCTGCTATTGCTTTCCATTCCTACCTAACTTTCTTGCTGTCTTACCATGTGGATTACATTAACTTAGAATTAAATTCACTTAGAAGCTTTTAGTTACATAACATATGCAATTTTACACATTGCTTTTTAATATTTGCACCAAAGTGAGAGGAAAATCTTAATGCCAGTTTGTGTACTGCAAAACATAAATTACTCAGCCTCTTCACATTGCTTATAAAATAACTTAGCCAACTGGCTTGTAGTGTCATTTATTTTGATCAGGCATATTTTATGGGATATCAGAAACAGGGTATCTTCAAAAGCTGGCTCAAAATACAGCTGCTAACTGAAATACAGTCATAGCCTAGCACAAAAGTTGAAAGTTTTCACTTTTACTTATGTAGTGTTTGCTATTTTTTTCTAATTCTTAGCATCTCTAGCAGAACAGCAAAACAATTTCCAAAATGCTCTCTAGGATTCTGTACAGAACCTCATTCTGGAGAGTTAAGTATTATCAGTAGATTTTTAGAAGCATATAATTGGCATCAGAACAGTAAAAAAGCACTGCTCAACTGTATTGTAACTATAAATTACTGCTCATAATAATAACTTTTCAAACATACAGTTGGGGTATATGCCCATTTGACTAGTATTAGGAATATACCTGCAACTCCACAGTGAGATGAATAACAAAACCTTTCTTTAATAAAATTGGCACACTGCCACTACAAAGTCAATGGAGTTAGACCAGTAAGAGTCTATCAAAACAACTACAAAAGTAATTACTTAGTAATGAAATTTCATGTCTTAACAATAAAGGGTGAAAAAGCACTTTCAGAAAAATATTTCCCTTAGTTCAAAAATGGCACTAATCAGGGGTTCCAAATTAATTTACCTTAAATTTATTATACCTCAATTCAATTTCAAAGTAGTTTTATTGCAAAAAAAAAATCACTAGGCTAGTTACAGTAAAGAGAAGTGGTTCATCATGCTGAGCACATCTTTCTAAATGTCAAATGCTACATTTCAACACGAAAATTTATTTGATTCCTAACTGGCCCTTTCATCTTTGATTTGGAAACCATGTAGTAAGTTTTAGACTCATCAAAGCTAATATCAGTCTAGTAATGAAAGGATGTTTTAAACTAAGGGAACTTTTTATATTTGTTCCAGATCATGTCTGAAGATTTCTTTTTCCATTTAAATATTTGTCTAATTCAAATCAAAAAATACAAAAGCTTCTCTTTTAATTTCAGCAAACTGGAATTAAGTATCTGTTACAAATGTTTCCAGTGTTTGAACAAGAAAAATAAAAAGACTACTTTTGCTGAATTTTCTCTTAAATATATTTTTCTTTGGATGCACTTGTTCCTACAATCAACTATTATACTGCTGGTCACTTTGGATTCTATGTTCTGAATTAAAGCAAAAGGTGCAGCCAGGCCTTACTTCTTTAATACAAAAAAATATAAAGAACTAAAAAGCACAGGATTCCTATTAATAAATGATAACCATTCATACTTTCAGATGATGTTAATTGAAAATGTTCATCTGAAATAAGGAAGTTTTAAAAAATGTTCCTGTAGCCCACTAGATTTATAATCTTCAAAATCTTCTTAGCATGCTATGAAAAGTGCAAAGGAGGTGACTAGACTTTATTCAACAGTTTTATAAAACTTTAACTCCTCTGGTTTCAGTGGCTTTACTCCCACTTTTAACCTTGGTGTGAATTGGAGCAATATGAGACCCTAATGTTTCACCTAGAATGAAGGAGTATTACTGAAATTATAATTTAACTATAAACATATAGGTCTAATTTTGTTTTGGCCAAAGTTTCCTTATGAAAGTTATATGAAGTTATACAGCATATTGTTACAATGTTACTGATAAAAATGTAACTGAAATGCATTCTATAAGGCCAACTAGAGGGAAGTCAGCAATAAGCATGTATTTTTTGCTATTACATAAACTGAGAGCTCAGAGTTCACTTAGATTTGGTTAACGTGGTAAGATGGGCTTCAAGAAACTTCAGAAGCAAAATGTATGTGAATATTGCACTGGATTAAATGGACGATGTGCCTCAGTAGAAAGAGGAAGCTGTGTCACAACTAGTAACTTTGGCTCTTTGGGTAGCAAATGTAGAATAAACCATTTAGTTGCACCTAGGTATTCTAAGCCAAATTTATGCCTCAGAAAAGACCATGATAATGCTTTTACAAAATCAAGAGTGAACTTTCAAACTTTACTAAGAGGAATATTTTAAAAAGTATTGCAATCTGTACTTGCAATTTTTAAAAAGTAATTTGAAATATTTGCAGCTTTTGATCCAAAAACAAATAAATAGAAGCAATTGTCATAAAGTGTATTATTGAGGACAATTTCAAGTACATTTTAGCCTGGCAGCTTAAAAAGTGAAAAGCAAACATTTCTAAGTCACAAAAAGCATTTTTTTTCTTGGAAAATGGCACTTAAATGAAACTAACATGATTGACAAGTACCTTGCAAGCAAGTCTTGGCAACACTTAGTGCAAATCCATCTCTTCACCGTTTTAAGAGAAATTCCTTCACAACTGTTTGTCTTTGCAATAACTCCTACAAAGCTCATTAGTGCCAGCTTCGGTTTATCCCCCATGTTGTGCATTTATCTCTGGGATGCATTATCAACATGTGGCACATGTCCTTGACATGCACAGAAGAGTTGCACCCCAGGATAGTAGCATGCATGACAATAGTGTTGACTCTTACTCCTTTATGGTTGCTGGGATGTAACCGAGAAATCTAATAACTGTGACAGTAGGCCTTTAGGTTTCTCCTTGCCTTTCCAGACAGTGAAGCTGCACAGACACTAATGAAAGGTTAAATGAATAGGAATAGCTGACAAGAGGTACAATAAAGAAGGGACTTGGTAATCCACAGACACTGAGCAGAGATCCTTGGCTCAAGCCGAGAAAGGACAGCACATCGTCGAGTCACAATATTTAAAACAGCTTGCTATACACAGAGGCTTTTGTGTCTGGGTACATGTCTGGCTTTGGAAGAAAAAAAAAGATACTGAAAAGAGATTTCAGCATGGGGCACTTTGGCAAATGTCAGGTCACAAAAAGGGAAAAATGTTTTTTGTTTGCTGTTACATCTTTGTATTCAACAGTAAAGAGCATTGACTAAGAGCACAAATCAGAAGTTTCAAAATAATACGTATTTGACAAATATAATAAAGTTGCAACACTAATTCAGTGTGACTCCAGCTGACAGCATGACTGGTGTTGTACATACACCCAGCTTCATTTACAGCTGATAACAGTTAATAATATGCTTAGCATACCCTTTAAAACTTGCCATAGCTGAAGATTTTCTAACAGGCCTCACATCTACAGTTTTATATGCAGCAGAAGAGTAGACCTAACCAATTGCAATACTCTGCAAAAACATAGCTGAACTTACGGACAGTGCACCAGACCATGGTGACTTAAAAACTTTTCAGTGGTTAGCTTATGGAATTTTGATTTCACTTGGCTTGTGACTTACAAATCAGCATTATGAACATTCTATGAAATGTGAATATATAATGAAAAAATAATTGCAATTCCCAGCATGGTTTTAAAACTTTTCTAGCTTTTTTTATAGATTACTACAAAAATGTGATTTAAGTACATAGTAGGACATTTTTAAAAAATTAAAGAAACAGAAAGAACTCTTTAAAGTAACAAATCAGAAGCAAATCTGATTGTTACCTGATTTTGTGTGAGTTCTTTTTACATAACATATTTCAAGAGAAAAGTACTGAAATAGATGCTGCAGATGAAAAGAATTCTCTCTCAAAATCCTTGATTTACCTGGAATTAAAAAAAAAAAAGTATTTACATATCTATCTGGAGTATAAAATATACATATTTATAATATGTGGTGAGAGTATTATGGGAAGATTCTAAATGAGAGAACCTCTTTGAACAACCACATTAAATTACAGCAGAAGTCCTGAGTGTACTAAGATTCTAATAATCAACAAATAAAGGGTTTTACTAGCACAGCACATAATGAGAGCTACTGTGTGAGAGATAAAGGAGACAAATCTGGTACTTTATCTCACTGGATTATGTAATTTACTGAAATGGTAAATAAGTTTGTCCAAAGTAATACTTATAAAAGCTGCCATACAAATATTAAGCCCCAATTATGATCAATGCATTTTTAGAAAAAAAAATATGTCAGAATTTAGGTGGGATGAAACTGACACAGAATACATGGTTTAGACAGATGCTTTTTATTAAGCCATGTTAAATGCTATTCTTCTAAATTAAGTACAAATTCCTGGCTAGATTAGGAACTTATACACATTTCCAAAATGACAGATACAGTCTATTTGTTTTGTATTTTATGAGGAAACTTTTGTATTTCCAGACATGCACATTTTTTTCCTAACACATACTAATAGTAGACATTAAATCAAATCAAATCATTAAATAAAAGGTTCTGTGCAAACCTGCAGACTGAAAGTCAGGACTCTCATTAAACAATATTCAGCGATGAAAAGACTTCACATTCTAGTGACACTGTCCAAAGTGCAAAAGGGAAAGGGACACTGCCAGAAACGCCCATATTTGAGACGAAAGAAAAATAAATTTGGTTTTTGTACAAAATCCAATGTTTTACTTGGACTTGTTTTAATGTAATTGCTTTGCTGTTGGTCATTTCTGCTTTGTTTGAAATTCACAAGATCTGTAGTCAGCCACAAATCCTACTGACATACACAGATACATAACACAGAATAAAGCCACCTCAAAGTCTTATTTCTAGATCTTTGGCTTTGAAAAAAGTTAGTAGTTCAGCCCTCCCTTATTCAGAATATTTTTTCCCCTTTTTCTTACCTATGGCATATCTAATAAAATCCGGAAGCTCCCTCTAGCTCTCCAGAGGAGCTTAACTGACCAATGATCCTTTACAGTTCCTTTCCATTTTCAAAAGCAATACTGAGAGAGAGTGAGAGCAGTATTTCCCTTACATAATACATCTTCTTGTTTCCATTCAGCAGTGTTTTCAATTCTACAACTTGAAAGGATGTGGATTATATGTGAGAACATCTGCTATGAAATACAGAAAGTTAAATACTGCTTACTCTTGTGCAGCATACTAAAGACCCCCTTAATCATTTCCAACTTACACTTTATTTACCAAATTCTGATTTGAAATCTTACATTGTTTGACAACCTAGACATGTATGTATTTAAACACACACACATACAGAGACACACACACACAAACACACCTCCATTCTGCTTTCCAATTACCAAGTGCAAAAGAATGTAAAAAAACTAGACAGATAATACTATAGCTCCATTAAGAACCCAGATTTTAAGCACAGAATGTTAGTTAAAATCAATTTGTTGGCATATGCTGGTTTTCCAGAAAACCAGTAATGCCAGTGGTAATTTGCTGACTATATTTTCACCTACCATAATATTTACACATACCATTTGTAATGGCTTTTATTGTTTCATCTCCACTGCATTTGAGTATTGGATACTATGGAATTACAGTTATTTAGCAGGCTATAAATAATGTAGTTGGCATGTGCAATTGATATTTAAAATGTCTTAAAACAACTGTAAAAGCCTCATTACAGACTAGCAAATCATTTCTAACAAGCAAGTTCAACTCACAAACACCAAAGCAAACCTGCAGTCTATGCTGCAAGCATGTTTCTTTTATTTAAATGATACCCATTTAATGCAGTGTGCAATGGACTGTCGGTACAAACTTTATTAAATACGAAAGCGAACTTCCAAAGTAATAAGATTATTGTGCAGTTTTTGAAAATAAAACTGCAATATTAAAAATAAAAGGAATTCTCAGTAACAACAGAAAGAATAGCTTACTTTCCCCTCCTCCCTGTATGAGCTAGTGTCCAATTTCTTCTTTTCTGAACAGCTGTATTATCCAACTTAAGTTGCTCTGCTAATTTCAGTCCCACAAGGACTAACTTGGAAGGCAAAAAAGTACTAGAAAAGATCAATTTGCTGGGAAAGATCAAATGAGAAAACTGTGGGGACAGCACCAGGTCATAGTATGAAGAACTAAGCAGACCTGTTCTTCATTAACTTAAGCTCCCTTGGGATGTCACACACTACCTGTCCATAGGCTTATTGAACCGCCTAACCCTCATCTCTGGACCATTCTTCTGGGTCCAAGTGAATCATATCCTGCTGCTGACAAGTTAGCAGGGGACTGTGGCTGCAACATGAAAGTACTTTTCTTTCTTGTCTAAATCAGGCAGATTTTTGAAAAGAGGACACAGCACTGACTCGTGACATGGCAAGATGAAATGAGAGGTCTGGGCTGGTCTTCGAGCTGTGTAGATAAAAGTAATCAAATGACACTCCTGGAATGCAAATTGGCATTCTTGACTGCAGCAATTGCACAACCATGAAACATCTCTGACAGCAAGCAAGATTAGGACAAAATGTTATGTAAAGCACTGAACTCAAAAACTCACGAGAAAATTCAAACTGTAACATTTACATTTTTATATAGCAATAGCCATCCCTGCTTTTGTCTGTATCTTTACTTTGTTTACTGCAATCTCATAGTTGTCTGTCTCAAATGCCTCAAAAATAAAAATGTAATGCAATTAAAGGCACAGACCTGCTCCTAGAAGGTTTTTACCCTAACATGTCACACGGCTGTGTTTCTTACAAAACAATGTACCGAGGCAGGTTTTTTCTATTACGTGTGCAAGGATGTGTACTTAAGAAGCACTTTCACAATCCCAAGTTTTAAAAACAGTTTCAAAATTTGCTTGTAACATATAGCTTATAATTTACCCTTAGACTTTCCTACACGTGGATCAGGTAAAGATGAGTCATTTTAAATATTTAGCAAGTTTTAAAATTCATGTGATTTAGTATTTTAAAGCAGAACATACACAGAGCTAGTTGGCTCATTAATACTGGACAGTTTAAAAGGAAACTACAGTGTATCAGAGAGGACATATGCCCCATTAAATTTCAGATTAAAAAATCCTGCCATTTTTAAGGGCAAGGAAAGTTCCACGTACTTTTGCAGGAACTTGGTATTCTTGTGCAGATCTGCTGATCAGGCTTATTAAATATTACTGTCTAAAATGAACTCAGTAATTAAACTGTGAATACATGTGTACTCTGAAACCATGACAAAAATGCTACCCATTTTATAATTTGTCTGTGGAGATAGGTCATAATACAGAGGGGGAAGACAATGAGAAATATAAGCTCACTTCCACTAGAAAATATTTCAACAGCTGCTATATACAGCTAGCATACAGATTAAGAAAAGAAATAAGTAATATCCTGTTTTGATTTCATACTTAAAAAATATCTTCAAACCGTTTTAACCGTCAGACACACAAAAAGACACTCGTTGCCACTTTAATCCTGGGTACACCAGATTACTACATGATGTCTTTTGTGCATCAATTTTACAACAGCTTGACTCTAGGGTAAATGGGAACCATCATAAATCGCATGCTGCTTTCAAAACCACTTTAATTTCTGTCAGTGTTACTGTAACCACAGTCCTGGGCACATGCTGCTTTTTCCCTCTCCTTTTTTTTTTTTTTCCTTGTTGTCTACATTTGACAGTTGCATCTCCTACACTCCAATTGTGGCTTTGATCACTGAAACAAGACATGTCATGTTAGGGAGAGAAGGGAAAAACACAAACCCTCCATCGTAAACTCCATTCACACAGACATTCTCTATCTATAGTTTGAGCACTGTAAATACACACATACATGTATGCATGCAT
Source organism: Rhipidura dahli (assembly GCA_013399225.1). NCBI lineage: Eukaryota > Metazoa > Chordata > Aves > Passeriformes > Rhipiduridae > Rhipidura > Rhipidura dahli. Next base: position 29,798 of record VXAC01007472.1, on the reverse strand, counting down.
AAACATACACATACATAAGTAGATAGAGACATAAATATATATATATACACACACACTTCTGTGTGTGCATGTACATATGTATGTATATTCAAGACACAGGAGACAGCTCTGTAACATCCCTGGGTGAGGTGACAAAAGCTGACTGTAAGCAGAACAGTAGTCAAACAGCGACTGGAAACATACTTCATTGAATATGGGATGATCACTGTTCTTCACTAGCTGAGGTCGATCCATGTGTTATATGTGAACAGTTATCCTTCTGCATGTTAAGTGTACTCACGGCTTAAATGAGCTTGTCTTTCGCAGCTGTTTAACCTATCCTCTCATCACAAACCAGACAAACGGACTTCAGTCAAATTAGGTCCTTGGCCATTTCGACTTTTAATTTTTAAATTAAAAGCCCAAACCCTGCTTTGCAAAACCTCTACTTGTAAAGGAGACGTGCATTTATACAGCACATGAAATAAGCAGCAAAAACATGTCTAAAGGCGGTTTTTGAGGGGCTCCACCTTCCCCTTTACAGTTAGGGCATCAGCATAACTCTGCAAGTTCTGTTAGCAATCGCTGACTGGAGAGGTGCAAACTGCAAGCACATGCACAGCAAAAAAAAAAAAGAGTTTCTGAGGGAAGGTGGATTTACACTCCTGTCTCCCTGCCGCAGGCGATGTTTCACACGCAAACACACAGCTCCTTCCCGCTCTCAAAGGTTACCTTTACATTGTGTGCAAACCGTACTCATTTCCGAGCAGAAGGTGGTGGCCAAAATAGATCAGACCACCGTAAGTCCGACTCAACCCCACTCCACCTTCACTCTCCCTCCCTCCATCCGCAAACACTTTTTTTTACACTAGCTCCTGATCTTTAGTGAAAGGAAGGAGGCGGTAAAAAGCATGTGGCCATCCCATTTCAACCCCCCAAACTCACTTAAAAGTTTAGCACAACCTCTTAGACATTTTTTCCCCCAATCCACGCAGCACAGAGCTGATTTATTTATTTATTATCCCCCCTACTTCGCCTTGCCCGGCTACTTGTTTCTTTGAAGGCTGAAACACACCGATAGTGAGCAGGGCTCCTTGTGTAACTGCACAATTTATTAATCAAATCAAACCAAAGTAAAGGCTACAGTGAAAACGAAAGGCTGCTGGAAACTTCTTACCATCTCTGCATGCTGGTTGTCAAGTGCACCCCCTGTCTCTCGATCTCCTCTCAGCGGCAGTGCCTGCACCCTTCCTTTTGCCTCTGGGCTCTCAGTGCTACACTCTCTTTCGCCCCCTCCCTTTCTCCTTCCCCCCCTCCCCCCCCCCTTCCCCGGGGATTTTAACTAAAAATGGAGATTTTTAAAAAATATTTTCCCACCCCCCTTTAAAAAAAAAAAAAAAAAAAAAAAAAAAAAAAAAAAAAAAAAGAAAAAAAAAGAAGGAAAAAGAAAACAAAAGAAAAGAAAAAAAGGAAAAAGAAAAACAAACAAACAAACAAAACAAAAGCTGCACCACTAACCCAACCAACAACAGAAAAAAAAAACCATATAAAACAGTAGCTGTAGCAGCAGCGACAGTCTCTCTTCCCCCCACCCTCTCTCTCTCCCTCTCTCTCTCTGTTTCAAAACTTCAGCCCCCAAAGTTCAGCCCGAGCAGCAGGGAGAAAGAAAGAGAAAAAGCTTTCAGCGGAGAGCTGGAAGTGATGGGAGGAGGGACCCAGGTTCGGGTCAGAGCCTCCACAGGTTGGTTTGTTGTTGTTGGGATCTTTGGCTGGGGAAGGGGAGGTGGCGGGGGGAGGCTGCGAGCGGGTCTGAGAGGGCAGCGCTGCTTCCTTCTAACCCCGCGCTCTCGGGCGAAGGCGGCAGGCAGGGAGGCAGAGGGGGTTACTTTGTCACACACACACCCCCGACTGCTCTTTCCCCTTCCCTCTGCTTGCTCCCTCCCCCGCAAACTTTCTGTGCCAGGCGGGGGCCGCGGCAGAGGCCGCCCGCGCCCAGCTGTCAAAAACACCCAGCGACCGCCGCCAACTTTGTGGCGAGGGCGGCCGGCGGCGCCGCGCGGGGCTGCCGCCCCTCTGCCTCTTCTGCCCCTTTCGCCTTCCCGTCCTCCGCCCCGCTGCTCTTCGAGCGGCTGCAGTCCCTCCCGCTGCTTCTCCTCTTCCTTATCGGCTCCAGGCACCGCTGGAGAGAGCGAGAGGGAAGGCGGCAATGCGAAAGAAAGCTGGAGGGAGGGCTGAGAGGGGGCAGAGAGACGGCGGAAAATGGAGCGTAGCCCAGAGGAGGGGGTAAGGAGCCGGAGGGGAAGAGGGAAGAGCGTTAGAAAGGAAGGGAAAAGTTAGGCGAAGTTTTTGCTCGTGGTGCCGGTTTCCCGCTTCCCACCCATTGCTCCATCAGCTCCCAGGGCTNACGTTCCGCGCCCTCCCGCGGCCGCCGGCGGACCGGCCCGCGCCTCTGGGCACGGAGCCAGCGCCCGGGGCACCGCGCTGCCGAGCGGCGGTCCCCGCTGTCCCCTCGGAAACCTGCCCTTACCTTTTCGAAGCGCGGGTTTCCACGCGAGCCCCGCCGGCGGCGCCGAGAGAGTGGCAGGAGCGACCCGCGTCGCACGGGGTGCTCGGTTGGGGGAAGGTGGCTGAGGGCTGTCGGGCTTCACCTGCGGGGGCCGGCAGCCCAGCCCAGCCCAGCTGTCCCTCGTGTCCTGCCTGAGAAGGCGCTGAGGGTCACCAGTGCGGTCAAAACCGACTCCCCTCGTCAGGCGCCGTGTAAACACGAGGTTTATACACGAGGTTTAAACACGACCGGACCGTTAAAAAGTGAACGTAAGGAGAACTTTCCAGGCGATGTGAGACACAGATAGCACATTTTGCTCCCTTTTGGTGTTGCTGGACACTCAGATGACCTAGCGGGAACTAAGAAAAATTGAGAGGACATTGGAGGTAGCCGTCTGCACTCCTGATTTTCCCTGCGTCTGCTATGGACTGAACTCACAGTAAGCCTGCTGTAATGAACGGCATGTCCCCGTGAATTGCCAACTTCCAAGCTTGTTACCATATTTTGGCATCTTTGTTACTTGTGCATTTCCTGTGCCTGTCAGAAGAGAGAAGGGTAAATCATCTGTATTAGTATGAAAACTAGTTTTTCATAAAACCCCATATAATATATCTCAATGCCTGTTTCTGTGGAAAATTCATTCTGTGTTCTGGGTATTTGTCGGATACTTTCATTAGGCATAATATGTATCAGCTTATAGACAGGATTTACAGTGTCCACATTTCATCAGGATCTTTGAGAGCATGTTTCAGACTCTAGATGACGATTCAAAAGGATTTGGCATTCATCGGGATTTGGGGATATTGCCATGACCAATAAAGATTTTGAGTAATTTATGGTCGTTCTAAAAAAAAAAAAAAAAAAAAAAA
>VXAC01007472.1:0-26327 GCA_013399225.1 Rhipidura dahli | reverse complement strand
AAACAAAAACAAAAAAAAACCAAAAAAAAAACAACAACAAAAAAACCACAGGACTAATTAAGCCATGACTTGGTGCGTTTTCTGTCAAAGGGGAGAGATAAGAAAAACCTTGTTAATTATTTCAAAGTCACATTTTATCGTACATAAAAACGCATTTGCCCTTTTGAACCAGGGATGGGCCAAGAAGTTGCCAAAAGATTGTGTTCACACAGCCCCCTCGTGGTCAAAGCCTTCAGAGCCTCACAACCACCTCTACTCACGAAGGAGGGAAGGGTCAAAGCAGCCTGATGCAAATTAAAAATGAAGTGCTGCAACCTTGGCTCGCAAAAGGCATAGTCACCTGCTAGCATAAAGATATGCCTTGGCCATTACAAGGCTAATCTTTACTGTGCAGTTTCACAGAAGTGAATCAAAGGTTATGAATGGTTACAGCTTTGTGAAAGTATTAGATTCGGTAGAAGGCCACTCAACTAAATGTAAAATCAGATTTCCGTAAAACACTGGATTTTTTTTTTTTTTTTAACTGGGTCTAGTCGTTTAAAGGATATATTTCTACATGCACTAAACGAGTAGATTACATTGATAATAACCTGTATCAATAAAAAATTTTATCTAAGCTCTGATCTGTCATTTCAAAGAACCTGTAAGTGTAGCACAATCATTAATAGCTTCCAGTTACTTTATTTTTAAAGACTCTAAGTAATTTTATATGAAAACTAATAAAGCTTCATGGACTTACTCCTTTGTTATCGTGCTTGATATTTGATTCAGCATTTTTAAACCTTTTTTTTCTTCCACCTGTCAATAAGCCAATGTCTTTTGTATTGGCAGTATATTACAGCCTCTTGAAAGCTGATGAGGAGATAAAATAGCTGGAGGCAAGTTGGCTGTTGGGAGTTCTGATTCTTGGGTTGACAGTATGGGGATTACAGGATAAACATTGTGGAGTAAGACACTTCTGCTTGTAGGATCAGTACCAAAATAACTAACTGCTGGCATTTGAATACATAACATCATTTGTCTTCAGACTGAACAAACTCTGAGTTTTTCAGGACTTTCACATCTTTCAAAGTCATGCTTTCAGTCACATACACAATAGTGTTTTCAATTGCCACTGAGTTCTTGCTTTCAAGTTTGTCTACTATTTGGTATATTCTGAGATAAAAAAAAGAAGACAGGGCCCATATTAAAATACTTTACTATACACATGCACAGTATCTTTTGTTTCTTTATAGTGCTGCAGTGACTGTGAAATCAGCATGTCATTGATATTGCAGGAGCTCACCACATACCTTTACTTGCAGTTCAGTGTCTCAAAAGATAGTGTACAGACTTATGGAGTGTCACAGGGTTGTCTTATGACTTCTCAACATGTGTAATTATCTTAATTTTTGGATATTATACGCAAGGTTTCAGAGAGTAAGTGCAAAGCCTGAATTTTTATTTGCTTCTTAGTCTAATTGTATTTTTTCATGAAGAAAGCAGTGTCTCTAATAATTTTGGCCTCATCAACAGGGGTATATAGACAGCAAGTATTTCTCACTGTAGTTTTCCTTCAAAACCAGCTACAACTAACACAAATAATTAGTAGTATTCCTTGTCTGAGATTCATTCACAGGAACAATGTTAGAATGTAAAATAATTGTCTTCAGGTTTTTTTGAGTTTTTGTTGTGGTTTTGGGGAGTTTTTTTGGGTTTTGGGAGGTCCTTTTGGTTGATTGGTTTGTTTTTTTTTTTTTTGTTGGTTGGATTGTTGTTTTTTGTTTTCCACAGATTGGAGCACCAAGATATTGCAAATTAGAGTCTGGATAGTAACTGCAACTTGAGAAGAATGGAAATATAATTCATCTAAATTGTGATCTCTCCAGAGTGTGGTATTTCTCTTCTGTCTTGATCCTATTTCTCACAGAAGGAATTTAGGATTCACTTGAATCTTTTGCCCATTTTGCAAACCTGGAGGTGTGGTCCAGAGGATTTGCCCAATCAGCAGAGCAGAGGTGTAACTTAAGGCATCAGAATCCTGAAAGGGACTATAGCAAGATGCTAAACTGAAATCTTCCATATCCTGATGGGTGGCAAGGTAAGACATAACATTTCTTGAGAATGGTATAATTGAAATGTAAATGAAAAAAGAATTCACTGGTAGAAAGAATCTCCAGCATGTCCAACTGAGAAATTACTCCCAGTCCTGAACATGAAACCTGTTTTCTGTAGTCCACAATTTGCACTGGGGCAAAGAATCCTATCCAAAAATACCCATCAATATTTTAGACCAATGCCATCATAAAGTCCTAATCTTATTATTCATTTTATTTAGGAATGTGGCTGTACCATCCATGTACATACTGAATATTTGTTTTAAATTCCTACACTAAGTGTTACTTAAAACAGCTAACCTGGCTTTATAGCATGATTTACAGAAGATAGGCTCCTACTTTCTATTAGAGATTCTTTATTTCCTTTTTTTCTTTTTATTTTCTTCCTCTTCTTAGACATTTTTATTTGAGTGTTATGCTAGTTTATCAGATTATAATACTTGGGAGAACTTCAGCCTCTGCCAATAATCTGATTAGAAGAGAATATCTGAGCATTTATTTTTTTTTTTTTAAAAAAGGGTCTAAAGATTTCTTAGGCAAACTATAATTTCCTGACAGAATTTGAAGTTTGACCTTATGTTGGCAGAGTACTGAGGATGCTACTTTTGAAGTGGCTCACCTAAACCCCTTCACAGCTCTGAACCCCAGGGGCCTGAGACAAGATGTGGAAAACTCAGGACAAACTGTAAGCATTTGGTTTAAAGTCAGTTGCACAGGATCACACAGGAGCTTAGAAATAAGGGTAGAATCTAAGACTCCAGGATGAAGCTTAACTGCCTCATCTGCTTTAACCACAGTTCTGACTTTCTTTTTCTGTCTTGTTCATCACACACCTTAAAACTTCAGCAGTAAATTAAGCAGGAATGTTAGGAAGGAAGCTCCATTCATTATACAGGCACTCTGTTTAGAGAATGTCATAGTTTTCTGTACTTGATATAGACACATGTTATGGGAAGGAAACAGTATGTGATCGTACAATTTCAGGTGCTGTGTACCCGTCACATCGAAGGGCTGAAATAATGTGTGTAGACACTTATAACGATAACATTTCTTAACTTCTGAACATGTAACTTTCTAACCCCTGCTAGCCAGCTGTCAAAATTCAGTATTAAGTTCATGAAACTATGTCAAACAACAATACTGATACTGTAGTTGTTCTGAGTCAAAAGTATTTTTATCCTGAAAGAGGTAAAGTAAGAATAGCTAATTGTCATTTGCTTCTTGCACTAAAATATTGAAGGTGATTCAAAACTTTTCCAGCACTTTAATGTTTCTAAGTCCTCCCAGTCATAATGGTGGTTTGGGGGTATGAAAAAAGGTTGTCTGCAACATACCCATCTTTTTTTCTTTTTGTACGATATCCTCTGTACCAAATATTTTCTAAAACTCTTTTAGAGGTTGCTACCACACAGTTTGATTTATCCTAAACTTTCCCCAAAGCATTAGCAGATGTTCCTTGAGACAAATATACTTCCAGTACTGTGCGAGCTCAGCTGAAAGAATATATATTAAAAGCAATAGATATAGATATGACTTTGTAGTTCTACAGCAGTTTTTGTAAGGGACACTAGAAGGTTTTAAACATAAGCAAAGAAACAAAATTATTCAACCACTTTAGAGATGTAAGGAATATAGTGTAGTAAGTTTCAGCAACTTGATTATAGTAGTAAAAAAAAGTGAAAAATAAATGTTTTGGATCAATTTGGTAGTTCTATTATCATCTTTTCTCCAATAAAAATACATATGTTTACATTTAAGAGCTCTCCAGATTGAAGTTTCTTCTTTCTCTGTTGTCACTTCCAATCTTTGTCCATCAAAATTGTTTTCTCTAACTTAGTAATTGCTAGTCAGAGACCACACGTAGTATTCTATATGCATCCTGGAATATATTTCAGCTTATCAATAACACTTGAGGGTATTTTTCCCAAGTGAATCTCAATGTTTTTCAGTTCTCTTAGTGTTTTACCATTTGTTTTCCTTATATTACACCAGTCAAAAATCATTACCTTGGAGAGTTAGTTGTGAGCACGATGGGAAAGTCTCTCTTTTTCCTTACCAAGTTTAACTGCTTTGGTCTTGAACTCTAATTTTTGATGGGCTTTTACTTCTTTCATCCTGGTATCTTACAATGAGTGTCTGTGCAGTTAGCTTGATCTTATAAATTAGTTTTAACAAATAAAATGCCTCAGTCAGAGCTAATAGTAATTGGTGGCTCACTGTCTTCGAAACAACAAAAATGTCAAATGCAATATGGCAGAGCAAGTCACAAAATCTTTCATGTCTGGTCTTGAAAGATACTGCTAAGACTTCCCTACTTTTAGAAAAATTATTTTTCTGTTATTCACACCTTGCTTAAATGGTGGCAAAATATGGATGTGGCAACCTAAGCTGAATATAGTACAGAGCATTCATTTAAGCAGGCTTTAAATAATGTGGCATAAAGATTCCTCATCCATAATAACTTCTCTATTCATTTTTATTTTTATTGTTTTAGTAATTGCTTCAGATATTACAATACTATGATCTTCATGTCAAGAGAAAGAACAGAAGGCAGAAGAATCCACAGCTTGATCCTTGCCTTGTTACAAAAGAGCAACTTTTAGATTTTGACCTCTCCTAGCAGTGTATTCAACTACTCTAATAGCAGATACTTAATTGGTCTTGTTGAACTTGAGCTTAATTATAACCCTCACATCCAAAGATCTAGATAGAATGCCAGGCACTCTCACTGCTTTTATTATAAACACTTTGTTGTGGACATCTAATAGACTTTTCCTGTATTTGTTCATTTTGGTGAGATGCAGTTACAGAAAGAAGGTGTAGACTTTATTATTGCCATTACTTTAAATCTTAGAAACCTGGAGAAAATAGGGAATTAAAATATTGTGTCAAAAACCTAGTTTCCTTTTTAAAGTAATTTTTCATCCATGCACTTCTACCACTGGATCATAAGCCAAATACAATTTCAATTGACAGAGCTATCCAAATAGAGCTTTGAATTTCCTTTCTGTTTATTGGCTGCCTCACTTCCCGTTAGTTTGATTTCACATCCAAAGTGTTGTCTTTGACCTTGAACCAATTTCTCCAAATTTGTAGCCCCACCAGTGTATGTGTGTGTGTGTATATGTATGAAATTAGTAAGAGGAATTTATTCCATGCGTGTATGGATGGACAAGGAGAATAAGAGAAATAGTAAGCAGTTGTCTAAATGTTTCTTTTTTGAACCCTCAAAATATTTTGGAGTCAGTTCAAACTTAAAATGTGGGTGTTTCAACACTGGTGACTTGGTGAGTTTAAATTAATTATGCAGGGCAAGATAGTCTTTCAGTATATTTGATTTCGAGGATATAAAAATGTGACTTCCTACTTTGAAAGTTAATTGTGTAATTCACCCTACCAATGCTGCTAAGAAGTGCCTCTGTTCAGAGCAGAGCTAGAGATGATGAGGACAGGGCATTGGCTGTAAGGAAGAAACAAAGGAAGTTATCACTTGAAAGACTGCAAGAAACTTTTCTTTGTGAAATATTCTCACAGAAAGTGTAGCTCTTCTTAGCATATTGTCTGTAGCAGCTCAGATTTTCTTCCTAAAATTATGCTTGGTATGCTGAATATTATAATTTGATTCTCTTGTTTGTGATTTCTTGGTGTATCTGAAAAGCTTGCATGTGGATGTATCCTCTATGACTTCTGTAAATGAATACACTGTGTACGAGCAAAAACCATTTTATGTTGGATACACATAAATAAAAAAGGTTATCAGTACTCTGTTTGCCTTTGTGATCTAGACAGCATAAATTTAATTTTTTAATCAGCTCTACAACCTGTCCCAATCCAAGGAGGCAACATTATTTCACAGATCACTTTGATTAAGTCAGACTTCTTCTGCCTGACATCTTACTGCAAATTAATGGTATTGCACTGCTAGCAAATACGCTGCTACTAAAGAAGATCTGCCACAAGCTGTGACATAAGAACTATGACAACAACTCTTGCAAAGTTAGCAGTTCTGTGGCATCTTCAGTTCAGTGACATGTGCAGCAAATAAAATAGTTAAAATATCAGGTTTGCTACTCCTAATCACAGAATTAATTGAGTCTTCAGATAGCATAGCAGATACAGTCTTGTGGGTTTTGATGGTGTACATTGCTAAAGTACATGATTCCAAGCTTTACTGTCAGTGCCTCCCATAATATTGTTGCTCCATTTTGCTATTTCCTGGTTTCAGTCTTTAGTAATATAGGAAAGCTCAGGGTTTCAATATGTTTTCTTCTCTTTCTCTTTTTTTTTTCTTCTCCCTAAAAGTTTAAAGAGTGGTTGAAATACAGTCCAAGTCTCATTTTTTAAAAAGGAAACTGCATAGTCTATGCTCTTCTAACTCCATTAATGTATTTCTCTTAAAAGACAAAAGATACATCTCTCTAACTTCTTCAGCTTCTTTTGTGACTATTCCTTTTACAGACCACATAAACATACATAAAAGCATTGCTTAGTGCTTTGTAAGAGATGTTGATAGAATTGAAACAGGTGCTTTACAATTTGAGCTAAAATAAATGCTGTATTTGAAAGGAAGTATGATCTTTAATTGGAGTGTCCCATTTATGCAGAGGAAAGACATAGATATCTGGTCCTCCATGTATAGTTTTAGAAGGCATTTAATCAGGAAATCTGTGTAGAAGCATAACACTGGATATGTTTTTCCAGACTCCAGAGAAAAATACTATTCATCAGGAGTGCAGCTAGCTCAGTCTCATTTTGCAACAAAGGGCCATCAAAACAAATAGGTACTTCTGGCTCTTAAAATACTTCTTTCTCTATTTGTCTTATTCAAAACAATCTAACCTGCAGCCTTTAAAATATCTTTTTGTATTACTATAAAGGCTATGCCAATAATTTAGGCTCTAAATTTATTTACTTGTACCAGAAAAAGTTAATTCATTAATATAAAATAGCTATAGGTTACTGGTATCATGCCTTGTAGATGAAAAGCAGGTATTGTGATAGTGAGCAGGAGACACAAACCACCCAACATCTCTACTGTGTATTACAAACAGAGATATGTTACTTCACTTTAAACTGCGTCTGTGCAGTCTGTATGTCACCTTGAATTCATGTAATTGCAGGGGTTTGGATCTGGAACAAATCTCAGGACTTGTAATCTATTTTGAGACAAGATTATTATTATGCAGAACATCTCTATGACAAGTTGTTTCAAAATTTCCTAAAAAATCCCTCTATACTCTCCGTAAGTGGCCTACTCCAGTACTTTGCTGCCTTTAATGTTAGATTTTCCTTACAGCTAAACAAAATACTTATAAATAAGCTGATTTCTTCTTGTCCAGTCCTAGGCAGACTTTATAGCAGACTTTTGGACACTGGAAGATTTTTCTCTTTTTTTTTAGTCTTCCACCTTCCCCATAAGCCTAACAATGAATTTTCCTTCAAGCATTTCTCATGCATTTCATGTTTTATTTCCGCAAATTATTAGCACTCTTGTTACTTTTCCCTGAGTACTACTGAATTTACCATAAATACCAGCAAGTTTACTAGTCTGATTTGCAAATAGTGCTCTAGCTGAAGCTTCATGTGATCCATAGCCAATAGAGTAATTACCTATTGTAGTTGAAATAAAATATTCTTGGTAATGCAGCTCTAAATGGCATTTGCCTTTTAATACCATACTGATCTATTCAGTTTATGTTCCACTCTAACTTGATCTAACTACTCTATCTGTAGTACTGTGAAAACAATATCCAAGATGCTGGTCTTTCTTTTTAATTATTTTTACATTACTCTGTTGTTCTTTGCCAGCAACTTTGAAACAAACCTTTATTAGATTCTTTCAGTTTATCAAGATTATATAAAATATGCTCTGTCACAAAAGTCATTACTGAAATTATGGTCAGCCTCATAATTGTCAAAATCCTCTGTTCCATGCCATGTGTTTCAAGACCGCTGAGCCAAGTATTGTGATTCTGCTGATCCAAAGATGGTCATCTCAGTTACAAAAACAGTACAGATGTTATCAAATAGGACAGAAACCAAACTAGTAAATGCTTTTACATGACTCTTGAAACCCATTGTAGGTAGTCTGGTACTTCTCTGCAGAATTAGCTTTTATCATAAAAATCTCATTAATTCAGGTTTGACTACAACCTTGCCAACAGAGCACACTGGAGATACATTGGTAAACCAGTGAAGACTTGTTGATGACTTCTCTGAAAACTGCCCTGTAAGACCTACCTCAGATAAAAATTTTTGAGGATGCTAAGGTCTCTGGCTTGACACAAAGCTGTAGATTCACTTAACATTAGTAGAAACACTTAACATTACTAAAAACTAGATCTCCCATAATGACATATTCTCAAGTTTGAAACATTTATCTCAAATTTCTTGATATTTCAGGCATCTCCTCCTTCTTTGTAAAATCACCCTAAGAACAGCAACAGCTCTGCATTTTCTTGCTGTGCATCTTCAGAGAGTCTTCAGTGAAAGCTGTTATATTGGCATAAACATAGCTGTCTGTTTGGTCAAGTAAGTAAAAACAGGGAATCAAATTGAAATCTTTTGCACTGTCTTGCAGACCACTAACCACAGTAAAGATATTTGGCTGGCCCAGAAATAACATGTGATACTGAAGTCATATCCAGACTGGGGATTTTTTAATCATGGTATCCTCAGGAAGCAATAATTTTAGGACTGAGGGCAGAATGATTGTTTTGTTTTCTTGTAAATCTTTCAAGACACTAATTGTGATTACAGTATGAAATTAGAGATCTAGCCAGTGTGATAAAAGCATTTCATATCACAGACAATTAGAAATTTGGGAAACTTAAAGGACTGTCTGTTCAGAATAGAAAAGTATTTGTTTGCAGAAATGTGTTTATGTACAAGAACAAAAGTCAAACAGCAGAATCAGACACCTTTCTGGTAAAGGCTGCCCAAAGATAGGTGCACTTGCGAAGCTGTAAAGCTTTGAGGTATTTTAGATGAAATTAATTTGTCCCACACAAACAGTACTAGGTATCTGAAACTGACTTTCAAAAATTGCTTAGCATATAAAATTGGTTATAATATTCTTTGTTAGTAGAGAGGCTCAAGAATAAATGCTTTCAAGCCATGCAGTGTACATAAACAAATTGCACAAAGGGAAACTTGGATCTGTAAAACAAATCTGTTAGGTAAGTCAGGAGTATTAAATACATTCACCTTGTATTTTAATGCAGAACTCAGGTACTAGGACATAACAAGGAGTGGGCATATTTTATCCCTGCTTGGTAATTTGTGGTGGTGGTGATGTGTCTTGAGAACATCCCTCAATCATTTGTCCTTATATCAGTTCTCCCGGCAGTCAGGTTTCCATGCTGAGAGCTAGGAAGGAAAATATTTATTATTAAAGAGACAGCTGCTACTATGGATCCTGAATAGTTTATTTTGTATACCCTGGATTATGACTTTCTTTTATTTTTTCACACTATTGGGTAAAAGCTTGAGTGTGTGCTTGAAAAAGCAAGCCTTCAATGAGGGTAGAGAATGCCCATTAATTATCTCTTCTGCCTGCTGTTTAGGTAGTGTAGTATATTTGAGATAAACAGCAAGATTGAAAACAGTATTATTGTTGCTATTATTACTTAAGACAAACAGGTATATTTTCTTTGTTTTCCACAAACACAGGGCTCCTTAGCGTAAAGCACCACACTGAAATTCAGACTAAGTCAGTGTCTATACTTAAAAATAAATTGCAGACATTTGCTACATATTTTGACTATCTTAGTTTTTGAAGTACATTAAAATAAATTCTGTCTTTAGTTTCCCAAAATAACTTTCATGGAAGGTCAAAAAAATGGAAGTTGATAATTTTCAATATTTTATTAAAAAGTGAACAAAAGTACCTGCTTTCACTTCTCCTAAGAATGAAGCAGTAGTCTCAGGAAGTAGTTTACTTTTCAAGCACTCCACAGAAGTTGATGTTGATATTGTTTAATAATGCAGTTTACATTACTCTTAGTAGACCAACCACAAAAAGTGGTTGATCAACAACCAAAAGTATACAAAAAGTGTATTGATATTTAAGCAAACAGTTTAAAGGACACCTGTGAACACCAATCATTCAACTCTCAATACTTAGTAAAACTGACAGCTGTGCTTCTAGACAGCTTACATGACTCAGGCACTTAGTTTCATCCTACTGTAAAGTTTCATTGGTGAGTGTGTGGAATTGCTCAGAATTGCTTGTTGCAATGTATTTTGCCTCCAGTACTGATCTAGTGCTTCCAAGTGACTTATTTAACTATGAACTTCCTCTCCTTGTTCTAGTTGGGTCATTTCCTTATATTTTCTTTGGCTTCTGCTTTTCCAGTCACCATAGATAGCTGTATTCTCAAACTACCCCCATTTTTTTTGCTGTATTAGATGGTATAATCTCCAAAGACTAATAATATTGAGTACTTCTATTCAATATTACATCTATTTCTTCAATAAACTTCTATTTCAATCCACAAGCCACATATCTTCACTCTATTCCCTTCTGTTCTGAGATACAATTTCTTCCATAAATTAAAAATAAGGAAGAGGTAGTATTTAAAAGAAAGCAACATGTAAATATATAAATTACTACATTCATTTTCCACATAAAATAATTTATATAACATATATATAAATGTTATTTATATTTAACATTAGTAATTTTACTTCTTACTTTGGAAAGCCTTTTATTAGTAGCAAGCATGTCTTCTGGATCAAAAATTCCATAGAGTTAACATATATTATAAATTCCTTGTATCAACAAAAATACTTCCCAAGATGGCACTTGTTTTTATATATTGAAAAATACTTTATTTACTATGAGAGGTACATACCAAATCTGCAAATACTAGAAGCAGTTAATCTAGAGGATGAATGTCTCTTGGGGCACCCCCCAGGATTCTTGAGAAAATTTGTTTCAATTTTGTTTTCCTACTTTTTTTGTGTGACCTAAGCTAATGTAGCTCTTAGTAGTTCAGTTCCACCTGTTTCAAATGGGCATTACAAGAAGTTTCCAACTTACAGGAGTAGAGACATGTATGCTCAGCTAAAGTTATGAGATTAAGACAGTGATCATTACAAATATTCCACTGGAATATAGCAGCTTTTGACAAAATGAAAAAAATTTCATGTGTACAGGATATCAAGCTTTCTTGGGATTGTGGAATTCTGCGCAAATCTTACTGATTTCTGCTTCAAATATGAGGTGCATTTCCTATCTTTGTTATATCTCCTATGAACATACAGGAGGACAAAATTTTATAAAGTTGTAGAAATAGTCCAGAACACTCCAATGTGCACACTTCTGCTGTTAGGAAGAGCGCAACAGCAGATTACACAGCAAAGACACTGTTGAGATGCAAAAGTGAGAAGAGCAAAGAAAAAGCTCAGAGTACAGAATCCATTTAATGTCCTGGGGCAAAGGCAGGCAAATGGCGGTCAAGACAGAAGACAAACCAATCATGCTGGTGATAAAGGAATAGAAATGGAATGTGTAGAGCATGTAGGGAAGTATAAGATCTTACAGGGAAAGTAAAGAGGAACAGACAACAGAGGAGGATACAGAGTCGCTGTTGCTTCTTACTAACTTTACTTCTCATGTAATTTTTCCAAGTATAAAGTAATATCTGATCACCCTACTTCTATTATAGTAGCTTAATCCTTTTCCACAATGCAATTTACACATTTTCTTTCCCAATTTGAGGCATTTATTCAACTGTCTTTCAAATCTTCTACAGAGACTTTTCTACAGTATGTCTTGTTTTTCACTGTAATCTTATTTGCTCGCCCTCAAACATCTTTTTTCCATTTTCTTCCAAGCCGATCTTCTATTCTTTTAAATTTCATTTTACTTAGTTCTGTATGTTGCAGAAATATTTCCCCTAAGATTTTAACACAATCCAAAGGCATACTAAATACAACATGGATACTAGGCCAAAGCAATCAAATTATTTTGCACTGACGAACTAGCATTCACAATGCTATGAGTTGCATCATGTAGTAAAATACACTGCTACAGTAATTGTCATGTTGTCCAAGATAGTTTTTAATTTTCTGTGTGGATGATTTTCTTTCTAAAAGAAAAAAAAAAGAATGATAAAAAAAAAAAAACATTTAAATCGAACAAGCAAATCATTTGCCTTTGTAACATTTGGTAGCAAAAAAGGCTCCTGATCAACTTACTGTCTACTCTTACATCCATTTACTTTATGTTACTTCAGAATATGACCAGCAATCAAAAGACTTGGCAGCAACAGAACGCTTTCTAACAACCTTCTGCTTAATTACTGGACTTCCTTCCTTCCTTCCTTCCCTGCTTTCCTGTACCATGTCATCAAGGTGGATGAAGAATTTAGGTATAAAGGTGTTCAGCCTTAGGGGAAAATCTGCAAGGTAGTAGATTACAAGTGGTTAGAGAAGTATTGATAGAACGGAGCAAATCTGAAGCAAATAACATGATAAATTTCAAAGGGGATGAAAAGAGAAGAGCAGTCCATCAGGAATGAGGCAGCTATTGCCACATGGCATAGATGGACAGGAGACACAGAGAAGAGAGGGGTATTTAGTTAACTGCTGAGAGACTGATACTATCAAAAAAAAACCAAATCACATTAGGATTAGTTGTAGGGTCACTGATTATGGAAAATATTTGGAGGAAAATACGCATGCCTGCACACACACATGCCGGAGGAAAACACTCAGCCTGCTAGAAGTCCTAGCAATTTTTAGTCTGTGTTTCAAAGAAACAGTTTTCATAGAAGTTATGTACTCATTAAATATCAGATTGAAAAATAGCATGAAGAGACCAAAGAGCTGCCACAAACACAAATAACAAGTAATGCAGAGGATACCGAGAAGAAAAAGCTCAGGCCTGCAGAAATCAACTGAGAGTCACAGAGTACTCAGCTTGAGAGGGATCCCTATAAGATAGGTATAGAAGCCGATGGAATTTGTTCTGTATTCTTTAATACCACCGGTGTAGGCATGAGTTGAAAGTATTCCTTATTTTATCTAAGGCCATTCCATCTCTTCTGAAGTTGGAAAGTATTATGCTAATTGATGAGGTTATTCACTTGTTAGAAACCTGTCAAATGTCAGTACAGCATTACAAGAAGCAAAGCTGCCAGGTCATAAACTATCAGGCTTTTGCTACTCAAAATACTGCTGATTCTACTCCTCGGGAAGTCAAATTCCCGTGGACTGGCACGTCCTTGGCTAAAAGGCCTAGTCTTGATAAGACTCTGACTTCCTGGTTAATCTTTGTGTCTGCTTTCTTCGCCCTCCCTGAACATACTGTTTTCCTGTATACATTCAGGCTGGTTAGTTACTAGTCAGAATAAGTAGTAAGAAAATGGAAACAAGGATTTTTCTTGGGTATTTGCTCAAGGTTTTCAGGGAGTGGTGAAAATTTCTCACTGTGAACATCTGTAGCTGTGACCAACAGCTCAACTATTCTGTAGTTGCTGTACCCTGCATGTCTTTCCACACTTTCCAGCAATATTGGAATAATTTTTGATTCTGGAAGTGGAGGTATATCAGTAGAGAAGAGCAGACTGTTCTTTTTTTGTGAGGAAAAGAGTGTTTAGTGAAAATCTCTCTGAACTTATGGGCAAAGTGACATTCAGGCTCTTTACATGAGAGGAGAAAACAAGGAAAACAATGATGATGACTGAAAAAGTATGTTTGTCAGAACTCTGCATGATTGACATGAGGCCAACTCCAAAAAACATATAGTTGTGCTTAAAAAGAAAAGGCTAGACAGTAAAATATCTTTAGTTACAGTGGATTTTATGACTGTTTCCTCTTGATACTGGCTGAGAAAGGTGAATAAAGAAAGAGTCAGGCAATTGCTTTTCAGGAAGAAAACAGAAAGAGAACATCTTTGGATATAAGTACAAGATCACACAGGTTAATAGCCCCCAAGGGAGCAGATATTTCTAGAAAAAAAAAAAAAAAATCCTCAGAGATCCCAATGACAAAGATTCCCTGGTTTTAGAGGTTTTTAGAGGTTTTTCTGTTTCTCATATCAAAAACTAGCAAATGGAGTAATAGCAGAGGCTCCTGAGTAAACTGAGACCCCGAATGGGCAGTACCCATGCTATTCAGGTAAAGACCATCCAGTTCAGCGTGCCAAAATGTTTATAGCTTACATCCCAAGATTCTCCTTTGCACTCTGCTGAGGCTTTAGCCAAATCCCTACATACATTAAAAATACTTACCACACTCCGTACTTGCTTGACAGGCTGCCTATCAGTGGAGAATACAAATTCAGCCTGGATACTAAGTTTTTCTAGCACGTAAAACAAGTCATATACAAGGATGACCAGTAGTGATTAGGCTATGGTACTACACAGAAGTTCCACCATGTGATTTGAATTAATTGATTTATTAGTAGCAAAATAGCCAGGCGGGTCAAGCTAATTAAGACTATGATTGTTAATTGCCAACACTGGGGACAGCATGATCCACAGAGGCAACAGATACTGTCTGTTTGTAACAGCTCTGTAAACTGCTACATAGTTGAGACTGGGGAGGAAAAAATAAGGGAGAGGATGTTTCTTAGATGAAGGTGTAACTTTCAGTACGTCCCATTCAGATGAGGTGGAAGCAACCAGGTCTGTAAAAAACTTTTGTCACTCCTCAGCAGTCTAGTCTAGTGGCCTCCAGAGTGGTGTGGGCACAAGATTGGGAAGAAAAATACATCTTGTACCACTGATAAATAAAAATAAATAAAACATTTTATATTTTAAAATACATTTTAAAAATAAATAAAAATAAATACTTAATTTGTCTTTATATCATCCTTTTTTTAATTTTGATTTTAAAATATTTTATACATAACAATATAGTAGTGCATGCATATAATCTATAAATTATATAGGGGTGCGTGATCAAAAAAGGTTGGAGTCTACAGGTCTCGCTTAAAATTCAGAATGACTTTTCATCAGGTTTCCAGTTTTCAGTGTATTTCAGTCTCTGCTAACCTGGGTCATTTCAGGTAGCTTGGCTCCCAGGTTTAGGTGTTAAAAAGAAAACAGCAATACAATGTGGTTTATGGTGTTCATCAAGCTCAAGACATAAACCTGCCATTCACGTGCATTTAAAACTGTGTGTTTCTCTATAATGCTTCATAAATCATATCATACAACTGTAGGGCCAAATGGGTACGAATGATTGTTATTGTCAGATTGTTTGACTAAATGCCACAGAGAAACTATGATCTAAATTTGGAAAATCTATTTTAATAAGTCTTTATGACCATAGCTGTATTAAGCCTAAAAAATCCAGATAGTATGTATATTGCAAAAGGCTGGGGTTTTAAAAACTTAGATTTTTTAGATCAAGGAATTAAAAAACCCACAACATACTTTGAGCCATGGAATTGCTATGGAAGATGTTTTAAAGCAATATCAACACTAATTTTGAAACCTATCTTATTCTGAACCCAGTTCATTTATGATAAATTAATTTCAAAAGAGACCCATAATTTTTTATATTGTACATTGGGTTCCTCATGCTTCTTTCTTTATCAAGCACTACATAGTTCTGGACATTCCTGTTCTTAATGTCCCTCTCCTTTTTTCTCACTAGTAAATGAATCATGAAATTTACTTCTTTCAAAACAAGGTTCCTGTTCCTTTCAGTTTGCCTGCCAAAAGCGATAATCTCCTTGGATGCTGGCACATGTGTTTCAGAATGAACCATTTTCCAGAACTTATTCCATGTTCAAAGTGACACTCTGAAAAGGGGTGTTACCTTCTGTTTTCTCTTCTCCATAGCTTGACTGAAGTTTCGGATAAATATTCTAGCTTGTTCTAAAAGAAAATTCTGCATGTATGATTATTTTTTCTTTACCATTGCTTTAAATGGAAAAAGTTAAATGTTATGTTGTATTAAAGAAAATTTGATTAACAGTACATTCTAATGAATAAGGATACTTGCAGCATTGCTTACTCGAATATAATTCAATCTCTATCACAGATAATTTTGTCTTCTCAGTTGTTGCCAACATACATGGCAGGCTTGTGGGAGGAATGTTTATTTCCCATACTAGTTATATGTGTTTATTTTGTGTTTTCTAATTCATTTGTTTCAGTTCACTTAGCTGGTACTGGATCTTTCCTCTATGGTGCCACCCCCCCATTTAATTTGCTTGGTGGGAGAAATTCTCATCCTGAAGAAGTTGCTAGGATCAGAATTTTCCCAACAGATTTTTTCTGATTCTTTATGTGTTCTCTAACATCACATGTTTTTAATATACTTAGAGAAACATTATTTTGTAAATAATAAACATCACAAGGCTAATTATTTTTTTGAGAGAGGTTAACAATATTTGGCAATTCTGTGGAATATACTCTGCCTAACCTTCAGTCTTATCTTTATTTTCTTGAGCATAAATTGTTAGGCAAGGTTCTTCTCAATGAGGTTCCTGAGGGAATTTTAAGTGCATTAATTCACTAACCAGAGTAAATGAAATTTATTATCTATCTGGGTGACCTTTCTATCTCAAAACATTAGTTTTCATCCAATTTTTTTTTTATTCTTATTTTGATAGTTTGCTGCCAAAGGATTTGTGTACAGACTTTACTGAGACCTCCCTATATGTCATTATGTTCATGTTTCTGTGCTGCCACACAAGTTGTCAAAGATGCCACATTTTTTTCCATTTCTTTCTATTTGACACATCCCTGGCATTTATTTCTAGTTCTGTTTTTTAAAACACTTGAAATTAGATTAACTAGATGTCTTTTTTAAGCTATTTTAGTATTCATTCCTCACTTGATTGATACTATGTGTTAGTTTTCACCCATTCTGTACTGAAAATAGAAGAAATATAAATGTCACATTCTGACCTCATGTCAAGCCCTTTTGGGTTTCTTTTGACTAGTTACTTTTGAAATATTTTAGTTATCTCTTTAGGATTTTTGCTTCCATTAGGGATGCACTGACAGTAATATCCTTGCTTTGTAGCTTAGAAATATTCTCAGTCTGTAGCCTGAAATGCCTGCTGTTAAGCCTGGAGAGTGTTGTATGCTTTGGAAGCTGTGTACGTACTTAGAGATATACCCATATATAAGCTCCAGCTTGTACAAAATGCTAAAAGTAGCAAACTTATTAGCGCTTTGGCCTCTCACACAACATTGCTTAAAGAGTGGTATAGGCAACACTTTGTTCTACTCTTCCTGCAAGAATACATTTTCACTTGAAAAACAGCAATGCAGTACAGAACATCCACTTTCTAGGTCTGTTGACTGTGTGCCTGCAGTTCACCTCCAGAGGTCTTAGACTGCTGACCTGTGGCCTGACAACTCAAATTTATTTGAAGCTTTTGTATCTCTCTCTCTCTCTTTGAGGCTGCTACACTCCTCGAAGATAAAACTGAGTGTTGTCCATGAAGGGATAAGATGTAAAACATACTTCAGGTTTTAGATCAGAGCTCAAACCTCAGTGGATCCCTTTGGCTCAAGCTGATTAACTGATCCCCACGATTAATACCTGCAAAGTGTTTTGGCAGACCCTTCTGAAAGGTGTTATTATAGTATAATGTTCATTGTACATGCAAAAGAGTTTCAGAATTGTTTTTTCTGTAGGAACAAAAATATTGGGTTTTAATTGTTATATGTAATGGAACAGAGTAAAATATTGTTCTATTTGATCTCTGTCCCCTCGTGGGCTTTCTTTTGCTCTTTCTTTCCAACAGTGTGACAGTTTCCTCTTTAGACTTTTAATTATGTCTCCAAGGACCTTCTATATTAGCAATGGTGGTGGCCGTTTACCATTCTACCCAGCTAGATTCTACCCAGGCTGTAGCAAGTTTTATAAAGATGGTTGTTGTATATTTTTAAATTCCTATAGTTTCAGGCTTTATTGGAATAATGGAATGGCAGAAATAGTCAAATCATTCTTTTATCTGGCTACAGAAGAATTTGACACGCTTGTGATTGTGGTAACATGGTCTATTCAGGTCATGGATCTGAGCTGAATATGGTAATTCAGACAACTATTTCTCAACAAACCTGGTAATGGCATTGCCTTTGTGAGGTGATCTGATAAGATCCCTAGTTTTCAACCTCTTCTGTAGTATTTGAATAGCTCTTAAAATCTGACACTTTAGAGAGACACTCTTTTCCTCCTATTTAGGATTATTATTAAGAATGCTACATTAACTACATTGCATCTTCCTGCTTTCCATTAATTCTATCACTCCCTTTTATTGCATCTCTAGATACCTTTCCATGCTAGATGCTGAGAAAAAAATGTAAAAGGCATGCGCCTTCCTTTTCACTCAAAAATGCTTCTCAAAAGCCTATTTTCCTCTAAAGTCCAGACAGAAAAACTCAGACATTCATCAGACTGCCACACAGCATATTTGTAAGAGGATTGTAGCAAAAGTGGTGTTAGTTGTGCAACATTTTAAAAAATTAGAATTAAATATAAAATCTAATAAGATAGCCTTAAAACCTATTATCTCACTATCAAAACATGTCCTTAGCTTCTTGTGTTCCAAATTCCTCTTACCTCTCTGTCATAATCAGAACATCAGGTCTAACGCAGGGTAATTTTAAAGGAATTTTAGGCTGGTACTGACTTTCAGGGTTGTTATGAAAAAACACACTGTGCACATGTAAAAACACATGGACTTAGTGAAGGTGCTTTTATTTGTAAGTCACATCTGGAATGCTAAGTTGTTTTTGGTTTTTTTTTTTTTTTAATAAAGAGTTCAGTCTGGACAAACTGTGAAAACAAGACTAGTCCAACCCAAGACAAACAGTTACTATGCCCAGGTAGTTGTGGTGAAAGAGAAGACTCCCCTCTTCTGGCATGAACTGGAGTAGCTCTCACCAGGAGATGATAAAATATGTTCAAAACCATGTTTTGATCAGAAATAGGAATAAACCTAGTATCAGTATAAAAAGTATCTCTTCCTCCATCATGTCCTCCCAAGTCTTCTCATTTCACACTTAAGCAAACTTAGTCCTCCACACCAGCTCACTGCATGTGTACCAAAAGTGTTCTAGCTTCTCCTTTGCCAGACATTGAACATGGACAGATTATTTTTTGTGTGTATTTGTGTGTATTTGTTTTCTGGTTCAGGACAAAACATCTGAGGAGAACTCTCTATTCCAAGCACAGAGTGAACTGAGCACTGACATTAAAAATATGCCCTGCAGTCTTGATGACTGTAGAAGGAAAAACCTTTTGACAGACAAATTGTCTTTGCTCAGGCAATATTATTTGCTTCATTCTTCCCTGAAGGTGACCAACAATTCCAGCTAGTGAGAAAAGACTTTTGCTAATGATCCAGCATTTCAACTGTTCCTGTAAATGCAAGGTTTTCTCTATGATATATGTGGCAGTGAGAATTCTGTCCTAGTCACATTTCAAAACAGATAACTGTGTATTTATGTGTATTTATCATTATATCTCTAGCTGCCAGAAGTAAAGAAGCAGCATTTATAATGTTTCCATTTGTTTATTTTTAAACTTTGTGTTGTTTTTTATTTTTTACTAGCCTTTACAATTTATGAGTTAATGGCAGGTAGATGGAATTCTTCCCTTTTAGATCATATATTTCACTCTTTGTGAAACCAAGACAGACTAGTTTCCTCTACATCCTAATGGTTGGGAAAAAAAACAAAGCAGGGAGAGACATTCACATTCCTCCTGTATTGCTGGATGAGCAGCTGTTTTGCTTTACTTTTAAAAACTGAAGTCAGAGATGGAGAGAAATGTTATGCTGTTTAGTGTAATTCATCTGTAAGGTAGAATATTCCCTGCCTGAAAAATGGGAAGAGTTGACCAGTGGTGTATAGTTGTCTCATTTCTATGCAGTAATACACAAAATAATACATTTCTTTCCAGCACACAGTTAAGGTATAAAACTCAGGCGCCGTTACTCAGGTAAGTGCTGGAAATAGAATGGCAGCTATTATGACAGATGCTGAAGTGGCATGGAAATTTATCTTAGAAAGAATAGAAAAGCTCTTAGTTTTCAGCAGTTCTCTTCTGTATGTCAGGAAATTCAGATAATTTTAATATATTTTATATTTTTAATTCCAGATTATTATGTCAAATCTAAATAATATGAAATTACTAGTTTTCATTTTTCTGTTCTCATTGTTTTTACTATTTTCATTTCTATTATCCATATCTAAATATTAACAAATCTTTGTTTGACTTTCCAGTGTGAAATCTGAACAAAGTACAGGTTGCTCTAGATTTTTTATCTAGACTCTCTAGATTTTTTTTTTTTACTAGATTCTCTCTTCTCTAGATTTTTGTCATGACTTCTCAGATTGTGTAGTACAGTTTTGTTTCAGATCTGTTGTTTAACTGGAGCAGTTTTCAACCACTACTACAAGAAAGGAATTTGTGTTGGAGCTGCTATATTGATGGGTGGGAAGAGAACTTCATATTCTTCTGAATACTTTTGCACTTTACTAAATTTATGTGCTTTGTCCCAAATAAACTCTATTTTTGAAAGAAAGGTGAGATCTATTCTTGAGAATAAATGGCTGGTATATCAACCAATATCTCCCTGAAATTTTCAATTACAAATGTTTAACAGTTGCTGTTGAACTACAGTAAAATTAAGGCAGTCACAATTTTGGAGGAGTAAAAGGTTTCTTGGGG
Source organism: Rhipidura dahli (assembly GCA_013399225.1). Classification (NCBI taxonomy): domain Eukaryota; kingdom Metazoa; phylum Chordata; class Aves; order Passeriformes; family Rhipiduridae; genus Rhipidura; species Rhipidura dahli. Next base: position 5,577 of record VXAC01007472.1, on the reverse strand, counting down.
TACAACAGTAAGCCAGAAAAGAAATCAGCAATGTATTTCTTATTATTTCAAAGCATGCTTTTGTCAGGCCTGGGGAAGCCTATGAAGGACAGACATACAGTATAGAGTATAAAAAAGGTGATAATACTTCATTAATTATGATTCTGTCATAAAACTGGAACTGTGAAAAAAGGAACCTTGATCACCAAATGTCTTAAAACTAATTGTTAGAGAACAGCAGATTAGTAATTTATTGTATCTACAATTTATTTATCTTCATCTTGAGTGTTTTTATGAAGAACACATTGCATTTCTACCTGCAATACTTTATGAATTCTTTCTCAAACTTTTTTAAAGCCATTAGCAATGTATAAAATTACTTTTTACTTGCATATCTTATATTAGGTCAGTTTTTCATTCCTCAGTGTTATGACATGTTGGAAGATTATTGTGAGCAATTGTCAGCAGGTGGGTTACAGAGAAAGAGGTGTTTTATCTCCTATGAGAATGAGGCTAAGCCTGTTCTTGTGTTGCTAAACAGAGTTTTAAAATATTTGGAATTTATATTTCATTTTATTGGTGACTTTAAGTGACTTTAAAGCAGCTAATTTACAGCTTAGTTTTTAGAGATCTTCTGGCATGTGTTTTCCAAGGATTTCAATTGTTGTCCAGCACCAAAATTCTTCAAAAATTAGTCCTTACTGTGTGATGTCCTTGGCTTGCATTCTATAAACATCTTGCCCTAATAGGTCTGTCAAGAGACTATACATTACATGTATGTACTAGTATCCTACAATATTAATACAGACATTAGCCTGTATGATGTTCAGTTTTACTGAAAAGGGCATTCACAGTAATCAAACAGACTGAGGTTCTCTCAAAACAATGGCAATCATCGTCTTTAGGATTTGAATACACTAGAATGTTCTTATTCAAGACAATTAATTCACTGGTGATTGCACAATTATCCCCTGCATGAAAGTAGGCAAATGGCATCCTCAGCTGCCTTAGGAGGAGTGTTGCCAGCAGTTTGAGGGAGGTGATCCTTCCCATCTACTAAGCACTGGTGAGGTCCCACTTCAAGTGCTGTGTCAAGTTCTGGGCTCCACAGTGAAACACACCTATACAAATATGGGGGAGGGTCCAGTGAAGGGCTACTGAGATGGAACTAGAGCAATTCTCTTAGGAGGAAATGCAGAAAGCTTGATCTGGTCATCTAGGAGAAAAAAAGCCTCAGAATCAGAGATTGGTCAGGTTAGAAGGGACCAGAATGGTCCAACACACATGCTCAAACAGGATCTTCTCAGAGCGCATTGCACAGGATCACGTCCAGATTGTTCTTGAATATCTCCAGTGAGGGGGACTCCACAACCTCTCTGGGCAATCTGTTCCAGTTCTCAGACACCTACACAGTAAAGAATCTCTTCCTCATATTCAGGTGGAACTTCCTGGGCATCAGTTTGTGCTCATTGCCTCTAGCTATTGCTTTGCACTACCAAGCAGAGCTTGGATCCATCCACTGACACCCTCTCTTCAGGTTTCTATAGACAATCCTTTCCTTGTACAAGAGCTGCTCCAGTCCCCTCATCATCTTTATCACTCTCCACTTGACCTGCTCCAGCATCTCTGTGTCTCTGTGCCTCTCTTGTCCTGAGGAGCCCAGAGCTGGGCACAGCACTCCAGATGTGCCTCACCAGGGCTCAGTAGAGGGGCAGGATCACCGCCCTTGNGGGAGCACCACTTGTGACAGGCCTCCAACTTTGGGTCACAACTCTGGGATCTGCCATTCAGACAGTTCTCAGTCCATCTCACTGTCCTCTCATTCGGGCCACACTTCCTTGTTTGTCTGTAGGATGTTGTGGGAGACAGTGTTGAAAGCCTTGCTGAAGTCCAGGTAGAACAATATTCACTGCTCCCCCCTCATCCATCTCTCCAGGCAGTTGTTTCACTGTGGAAAGCAATCAGATTGGCCATGCATGGTGTCCCTTTGCTGAATCCATGCTGACTCCTCCTGATCTCCTTCTTGTCATCCATGTGGATAGTGACGGCCCCCAGAATGAGGTGCTCCATCACCTTTCCAGGGACTGAGGTGAGGCTGACTGGCTGGTAGTCCCCTGAGATCTCCTTCTTGCCCGTTGTGAAGCCTGGGATGACATTTGCTTTTTTCCAGTCCTCAGGCACCTCTCCTGATCCTCCATGACCTATCAAAGATGACTGTGAGTGGCCCAGCCATGGTGTTCACCAGCTCTCTCAGCATTCATAGATGCATCTCATGAGGAGACATGGATTTCTGGATCTCAGTTTTGCCTAGGGGTTCTCCAACCCAATCCAAACCAAGGGAAACTCTTCGTTCCAACATTCCTTTTCCCTGGTCTTCTGGTTCAGAGATTCCTGAGGGCTGGTCTTATCTATTCTATGAATTTTAGTCTTAATATGCCATGATTTCAGGATGAACCAATTAATTCTGTAGAATGGAAAATCTGAGACTTAACTTTCTTGAATTACATTCTTTAATAAACATATGAATAAGAAATATGTCCTCTTTTGATACTAAGAATCATGCTTATTAGTACTGAAAATTTGGTGTCACTTAATGGCATGCAGAATAAGGGAGAATGACAGGACCATCATATTAAATAGTTAGTAAAAAAAAAATTCCGCCATGTCAGGTCAACATACAGCTAAGCATTTCATAGACTTAATTTGAGTTACCTTGGTAACTTTTTAAAGCTTACGTACTGCAGAATGGTATTTTCTACTACCTCAGATGCAGGTTTGTTTGTTTTTTGGGTTTTTTTAACAAAATAATCTTGGTTTTGTAAATAAGACCAAAAAAATTGCACTGGAAACTAAAAAAATTCTCATAGTTCTTTTTGTCATCAACACTGTGTGTTAATGACTTAGTAATCAATATGAATCTGGCCTTTGTTTTGGAATTATTCTTTATCATCTTGAGGGGAAGCTCTCAAGGAGACTCAAGAAGGACTCCGTCATGGCGTAATGGAATTTATGGAAAAGGAATTGGGTGCTGACGGAGAGCTGAACTGGAATGAAGAAAGAACACATTAGAACAGTGACTGGGATTGGACAACTGGTCTTGAGGCCAAGACTGGAGAAGGAGTCCTCCACACTGCTTCTTCACCCTGTTTCCACTTCTGTGTTATGGGAAAGAGAGATTGCATCAGCAATAACCTGCTTAAGAGCACAACTATATTTAACATCCTGACCACCTCTTTAGTGAATGAATCAAAAACCCTAGCAAAAAAATGTCTATCAGTCTATCTTTCAAGTCTATCTTGAAACATAAGTTGTGTCATCAGCAATCTTTTGCTCAGTAGGTACAGAACTCAAACCTAAAACTAGAATTAACAGATTAAGTTGTCTTGGAATTATTGTGTTATTCTGCACAAGGAACAGCATTTTAAAACCCTGTAATGTACTTTTTGCTGACAGGTTTCATGGTGTTTACATGGGATAGAAAAATGTAAATACATAGGGCAGAAAAATATCAACCCATCCTTTTGCATTCATCTAATCCTACTTTTTCTGGCTTTGAGTTTTAATTATTCCTTTTTTTTTAGGCATGCCTCTAAACTTGTATATCTCTTCATCTGTAGACTTTCCCCTCTGCTGCTGCTGCTTAAATTACAAACTCAGAAAGAGCTCCTTTGCATCTGTGAGTGATGCCTTCTTCCCAAGTCTGCATATCCCTATCTAAATCTCCTTCTCTTCAACTTGTTCTCTGTATGACTTCTGTAATGTTTTATTTTATCTTCCTTACAGTGGATTCTATTTTGACCACTTATCTTTTCCTGGCTTATGCAGAGAGAAGCGTCTGAAAACACTGGACAAATATTCACTATTCGGCTTACTGAACTTATTCGGTTTCTGGCTCTAGAAATGCAAAAGGAAATGCTTTGCTTGGCCCAAGATTTGAACATAATCTTTATTGAGATGTTTATTAGGTCTGAAAAGATAATTAGCTAGTTAGTTAGACAGGTGTTCTTTAAGTTTTCTTTAAGAAGTGTCCACCAAGCATATGACAATCATGGCTGCTTCTGAAAGCTTATAAATTGCCACTGCTTGCAAAGAAAATGATAGACTCTTTCTCTAAACCCTATGTGACTAAACCTTATTGCAGACAGAAAGTGTGTCTTCCCAAAAAATAAATCTGAGGGTGAATGTCATCCTGGATGAGTGGCAAGGATTAGAGCACAAATTTATGCACACAATAAAATGGTATTTAAATACAGAACTAAATAATGCATTTTTGTAATAATAATTTATCATTTGGTAAATAATACCCTTTTAAAAAACAAGGGTGTAGCATGTGCACGTGTGTGCTTGCGGCCTTGTTGTAACGAACTTTTGCCCTTTTTTTTTTGCTGTGTGGTCTGGAGTGTACATTTTCCTTTGCTTGAGTTTATTGAGTACTGTGTCAACAAATACTGTCTTTAAAAAATTGTTCTGAGAACTGCTACATTCTCGACTTTGCAACTGAACTTTGTCTTCTTGAGGCTGTAATATTGTTTGTGATGAGAGTCTATGCAGGAACAAAAAATAAACCCAAACCAAAACAACATAACAGCTTAACTGTGGCGACTGCAGGCAGCTGCAGCCCCCATGGAAAGGCACTCCAAGCACAGAGTACACTGCCCAGTGTGTGGGCAGTCTGTGCTAAGACTTCTCTTGGAACATTTAAATTACTCTGACTCAAAATCTCTCTCTTTTCCATGGAAAATTAATTTGTATAAGCTAAATGATGGTAGACATTTTTTATTTATTTAACAGGGACAAACTAGAAAGCATACCAAACAGGGAGAATGTATCAGGGTGCAGGGAGGGACAGATGCTCCCTGGGCTCACAGAGGCAGCCACATGGAAGCAGACAGAGGCAGCCCTTACCAGGGCTTCAAGCAGGGACCAGGGTGGGCAGGGCAAGGCTGGGACATCAGCCCAGAGGCTGGGTAAGGGAGGGCTGAGAGAGGCTGTTGACCAGCTCTGCTGCAGCATCACTGGGACAGGACCTGGTGGCCCTGGGGCTTACATAGGATCCTGGGCATTGCTCAGGCTGTGGAGAGGCACAGTGGCAGGCTGGGCAGTTCTGGTAAGGTCTGTCAGTGCCATGAGGGCCCTGAGAGAATAGAAAGTGGGCTTTAATTGTATTGTAAATATAATTAAAATACATAATAAAATTTTTGGCAATGGGGAAAGTCCAAAGGGACAGGATTTTTCAACTACCTTTCTTGTAACTACTGAATTTCGGCAGTGAAACTAAAGGAACTGTTTCAAAAGCCAGATAAAATCATTATTCATGTATTATTTTACTCATTTAGAGACTCATTTTGACCTTAAATTAGGAGTGCATAAGTAGGAACAAGTATGAAGAGACCAGATAATAATACAGTAAGCACTGTGTCAAATCTAATTATGTACCTAATTTTTTAATTACAGATTGGTCTTTCTGTACTATGGGACACAGTTCACAACCAATGGTATACTGTGGTTGAGGAAAATTTCTATGCAAGTGGCAGATGTACATCAAATCATGGCGAAGGCCAACGGGGTTGACATTCTGTTGGGAGTCTGTTATCGACC
>VXAC01007471.1:363179-425493 GCA_013399225.1 Rhipidura dahli | reverse complement strand
TATACACTTGTACAAAATATCCGTAGAAATAATATGTAAATAAACACTAAACAAAGACTTGCCTTTTCTCTCTGAAGAGACAGATGCTTTTCCCTCTCTTCTGCAGTCTTGGCCTCTTTTGCTTTGTCCTCATCACTTTTCTCAGACACTTCTTGTTCTTGCTGTTTACTCTTTTCTGGTGAAACAACTTTTGTATCAGATCTTAACTTTGGAACCAACCCACCAATATAGCTGTCTACAAAAGCCTGTACACTGTTACTGGGATATGAAAGAAAGTTTGCAATACTTTTTTTAGTGGAAACTGGGAGAGCAGTATTTGTCTTTTCAGTACCCAGGGTCTCTGCTTCAGAAGCTAAAGTACCTGCTGAATCCACTCTCTTTTCTTCATTTGTTACAGTATTTGCTGATGAATTAAGCTTATTCTTCTCTTCAGAGTCCTGTAATAAAGCATTCTTTTTTCTTTCTTGTTCCATAACAGAATTATTAAAGTAAGAGTTGATATGATCAGCTACAAAGTTGTAAGTCTCTCCAAAATTTGTAGAAAAGTAACTTATATGAAAAAGATGGTTTTTAGTAGATGCTGAAACTTCTGGAGTATCTTGACAAGTGCCACTTGAACTTACTAACACAGATTCCAAGTTTTCACTTGCACAACTGGATTTCTTTTCAGCTGGGCCTCTGTCGCAATCGTCCTGAGTTCTGACATCTGTGACTTGCTTATCATTTCCTAGATTTGCACTGATGTTATTCGCATCTGCACTGCTTTTATTTGCTTTACCCAAAGTACCTGAGTGGGACCTTAATCGAGCTATCCGTGACACCAGTTCACTGTGAGTGCCAGACACTGCCTTTGAAACAGACTCTATAGTATTCTTAATTCGTGACATGCGAATGCTCACCCTTGTAAGTCCTTTAGAAGAAGAAGTTAAAAGTTTGGAAACTCTGTAGTATAAAAACTCATGGCTATAAATGTACTTGTTATACCAAAATGTTCTGCTTCTGGTCCACTTACACCAAGGCTCACTTGTATGAAAAACTCTCAGGTGTGCAGCATGATTTATCCTCCAGCAGGCTTTAGGTCTACAGAAACACAGGTATTTGTTCCTTTGCTTCCACCAAAGATTTTTTGGGTTAATCAAAAAGAACAAATATGCGTCCAAGGATAAATGAACTGTCATTACTTTTAAATAATTGCACTGTTTCTATGTTGCTTTCTACTTCATTCCAAAAAATACATGTCAATAAATAAGTCCCGTAATGTAGTGTTGCCTGAAAAAGAAAAAAAAAAAAACAAAAAACAAAAAACAAAAACCAACAATGGAAACCCCAAATCAGAAACAACTTAAACTAAAATCACAGAGTTGTTTAAAACAGATGAAGTTTATGTATCCTTTTGGTAAAGACAGATAAACATTCAGATCAGATCAAGTATTCTCATGGGCATATCTACTGCTCAGGACTTTTGGTAGCGTCACCCCAACACTTCAACATGCTACTGCCTAAAGGCCAGTTTAAGCTCATTCTGAGCAATATGTGACACTTCTCAAAAGCACTTAGCAGCATATACAAAGTTGACTGCTGTTTCTTCAGCAAATTATCTTATGCAGACACAACGTTTCAAATGTCATTACATAACCACCACTTTGCAGAACTCACAGGGAAGAAGTGGCACCAATACTCTGAGCAAAGTTCAAGGAAAACGCGCCCATCCTAAGAGCCAAGGGCAGCGTATAATCCTTACTCTGCAAAAAAGGATGCAACTGGTGGAGCAGCGTTTCCCATAGAACACCAGAATTGTACTGATACCCCAGGCCCAACTCCATTATTTGCTGTAAAAGCAAGCCCAGGCTTCTCCAGCGCCTGTGACAAATGCAGAAGGCACGCAGGCCAACTCCTGCGCAGGCCGACTCCACAGTGACAGCAGAGGTGACACCACCGCTGGCAGCACCATCGTTACTTACAGCCTCCTCCTCTGCCTGCGCTGTGCCCGTCCCGCTGGGTGACCGCCGGGCTGCGGGCCCCACGGCCGGGCCGGGCTATATAGGCACGGGGCACCTCCTGTCCCGGGGGCAGGCGCGGCCGCTGTTCCTGCCTTGCGCCATTTCCCAGAAACGCTGCCGAGAGCGGCCGCGTAAACAAGCACCGAGTCCCGGCCCCGCTGTCCCCGACCCACCTCCCGTTACGCGAGCGAACCCCGCGTGCCCCGCACGCGCTCATCGTGTCCCCCCCCGGCCTCATATTCCCCCACGAACCGCTGGAGACACGGCCCAACCCAGCAGCGATGCGGCCCGTCCTAGCGGCGGTACCTGCTGGACAGTCGCTCCCGCCTCCCCCCTGTCCCCAGGCCGCCGCCGAGCGCCAGGCAGAGGCCGCGCCCTCACGAGCGGTGCCGCCCCGGCGGAGCGGGCGGGAGNTGTGGGGCGCTGGCCGGGGTTGGAATGGGTGGTATGGATTACCCGGTTCCAACTTCCCTCCCACAGACCCGACCGGACCAGAACGCTCAAAGCCCCATCCAGCTGGCCTTTGAGCACTGCCAGGGTCAGGGCATCCACATCCCCGGGCAATCTGTTCTGGTACCTTGCCACCCTCACAATAAAAATTTTTCCCTAATATCTAACCCAAATTTCCGGTATTTCAGTTTGTACCCATTATTCACTGTCCTGTCACTACAGTTCCTGTCCTCTCTGGCTTCTGTGTAGGTCCCTTTCAGGCACTGGAAGGTGCTTCGAGGTCTCCACACAACCTTCTCCATGCTGAATAAAACCACCAAAACCTTGGCACATGAACCCAATGCAATGCCAGTTTTACACTCAAGGCACGTCACTTCCTTTGTGGAGTACTCAGTGGCCACAAATATTTCGTGAGCCACATATAATTAGGATCCTTTTGCACAGGACAGTGGCTGTTCATACCCAGGTGCTCATCTGTTCCCTCCTAAATGTCTCCAGAGTTGCTGCTTTCTGTCCTGTTCTGCGGGTATATTCTGCCTGCCTTGTTCGTAGATTACTACACATCCAGTTGTGTAAAAAACTCATGTTTTTTTAAGAATGAGGTACTGTTTTTTAATTTTTATCGCAGGATTTCATTATATATGCTTAAGCTCATTTTTAAACCAAATAGTTCAAACAGTTGTGGGGTCTGTCCTGAGTGCCAGATGCAGCGAAGCAGGGAGGTTTCACTGCCTCTTGATATATGAGTTACTTCATGTAGAGGCCTCAATACTCTTATGAGAGCAGCACAGTACACAGAGTTTTAGACTGTGTAGCAATGTTAGCTTAAGCAGCTTCCCTGGGTGTGTTTGCCCTTCTGTGAGCCCCAGGGCTCCAGTGCATTTGCCAGTGTGCTGAACCAAGTTGGATCTCATCAGATGACTTAAGAAGCAGGGGCCCATCTGAAGCCACAGTCTGAGCTGGCTTTAAACAGGGTAACTTGCTTTCTTACTACAACAAAGGCTTAGGCAAAACAAGACCTACAACTTCAGTAAGAAGGAAGTTTGGACATTATAAACTTCCTGCTGCCAGGACACGTCCTGCCTCTTTGACTGGCAAATAAGGTATTGGAGGTAGTAGACAACTGATCCCTTTTAGCTGCTCATGGTTCCTTCCTAAACAGTCAAACTTTACCCCATAATCTCATTGCAAAATTCTCTCCTGTACCTGCTCAGACATTCATCTCACCACTGGGATATGTACAATGGTGTATAGGTTCATACTTTTGCTAAGAAGGTTCAAGGATGTCACATTTCTGGTCCAATCACAGACCCATGTATTCTTACCACATCGCTCTCCCCAAGGACAAGGAGACCTTTCTTATCTGACATGTTCAGAGGTGCATGATTCATCAGCTTCTCAAAACAGCCATGAAACAATCCAAAAGAACTGAAAAACACTGGACAAGAAAAGATAAATTCATGTATTCCCAGGCACAAATTCTGCATCTACACCTCCTCAAACTTCTTGCCAATTTAGTGTTCTCTTTGCTGTAGTCATGACATTAAGAAGAATTTATTTCAAATTTATTTAAAAGATAGACTAATTGTATAAGCTCTCAGTCAAAGGTGAGTTCATCCTGTTTGACTAAATACTTGCTTCTTAGATAAGAGAGATGAATCTGTAAATGGTATTCAGATGGTGGCCATCTCTGTATGTAGTTGTTTTCACATAATATGGATATAATCTCATTTAAATAATGTTGAGATGTATCTAATTTTATTAGGATGTACATTAGCTATTTGAAAAATATTTCCATTTCAGTGCTTTCCTTGGGAAGTATCAAGAGAGAAATCTGTTGTTGTTATTATTGATGGGTTTTTGCTGATCTCTGTTAGGTTGCATACCCAGCACTCAAGCTCTTTTAGAGTGGTCCCTTGAAATATTATTGTTTTCAGTTTAGGACAACAATGAAAGTAGTTTAATGAATTCTATCTCTGTTACTTAACTCAAAAAATCAAAGGCTTTCAAAACATTTTCTCATTATACCTGTTAAGACATGTTTTTGTAGATAGGATGAAAACTTTTGTAAATCAAATTACGCATCAGTTGTGGTAAATCTTCTTGTTTTAAAGAAAGAGTTCTTTGGTGTACGTGATTTTTGTCATATTATAGCCAAAGTATTTTTGTGTCAATAATTTAGGTGAGTTAACTGTATTCATTTATATGCATGCTACACTTTTAAATACCTTTAATTATTTCTAACATTCATATTTTTGTGTCTGTCTTGGACTGCTGCTTGAAGAGACAGTTAGAATGGATTATGAGGCAGTTTGATAAAAACTGGATATTTACCAGAAATAATGGTTCCAAAATTCGTCAGTGTAGGATTCCCACTCTTGACCTATGAAATATGGAAGTTTTAATTTTGAGTAAATAGTTTTGCATATTCTCTCACTGTAGGTTTGATAAAAAGCTAACATATGAATAGAATTTATATATAGCATTATATATATGGGTTTATTTTTGCTTGCCATGTTGATTATTGATTGTATTCTGAAAATACAGAACTATCACCTGAGAGACACAAACAAATTTAAAAAATCCCCAAATATTTCAAAACACTGTGACAAATTAACATATATTGGTAGAGCAGTATTCTGCTAATAATGGTGTCTGAGGTAATTGCTTAAATCTAACTTTCTCAGTCAAGCTTTAGGGAAAACACTGTTTTCTGTTTTCATCAGCATAATATGACAGACAGAAGCTGTGTAGTGCTAGCAATTATTGTTTGGCTTTGCAAACACAATTATTCTGCCTCTTAACACTAGATGGCAGACAAAAAATGGGAAAACATTTCCTTGTTTTCAGGGATAGAATGTTGAAAAATTAATTTGCAACTTGAATGAATATTCACCAAAAATTCTGAAAGTAATAAGAATTAAGACCATTGAATGCATGCTTATGAAAGCGTGGATTCTTTCTGCAACCTTTCATTTGGATGTGTTTTTTGGTACAAACACTGAAAATAATCAGGCAGAACTTTTCTATATTATTTTCATATTGCTTTTTTATCTGTTACTTCCCTTTCCCAAAAAAATATTTTGCTCTTGTCAAAGAGCTAAAGGTTCTAGAAGCCTTAGAAAGCGAAAGAGAAACTTTTAAAGAAGGTTGTCCTCACCAGGTAGTCACATTGTTGTGAAATTGTCTTCTGTAAATCCAAAGAGCAGATGATGTAAAACTCACATTGCAGCTGCTTGCTGTCTTTGTCTTGCATCAGTTACCCAAAGTAATTGGGCTGCTTTGCTCCTTATTGTCATTGAATCTTAGACAACAATGTGAAGTGACATATTTGCTAAGGGGGTAACTTTTTTTCATAGAATATTATAAATTAGTGTGCCAAATATTATGTAATCAGTTCACCCAGAAGCCAGTGAATATTTTTCCTTCTTCTCCCAGATACATCCTCGAAAAGAAGGGTCAGAATCTCCAAGATTCTGAATCCCACTCTAAAATATTTGTTCTTTTAGCTAATCGTGTTGTGCATACACACTACTAGAACTGCAACAAATCCCACCAAATCCCACCGCATCTTTCTTTCTCAGTGCTTCTATTGTGGCTGCAGAGATAGCAAGCCAGGCTGGCTATTTCTAGTGCTAGCAGCTTTAAGGACTAAAATCAGAAAAGACGCAAGTTTTTTCCCATGGTTGTTTTCCTGTTGGAGTTATTCCAAATGAGAAAGGTAAATGTACTGGAATGGAAGAGTAAGTGCAAATGTACTTGCTTGCTTCACAGTTAGAAAGTCAGCTACAAAGATGTCTATAGATTCTGGTTTAGGTTTCTCAGATTATTCTCACTACATAATAACTTTTGATATAAAATGTATATATAGACTGTGGCACTCCCCTTCTCATGGGAGTGCTTTACCCACAAGGATACATGGTCATTTTTTTTCCCAGGGCTTCTTGGTTTCATGAATTCTTGTTTGTAGTTACCTAGTTTCAACAAGAGTAGAAACCATTTTCCATTTTGCCTTGTCAATAAGTTGGTGACCAGGAAATTCTGTTAAGAAATCAGAAATGTGTATTTAAACCTTCTCTGACTGAAAATAGCAATGGCCCCATTTTCTTGCACCACCTGGGTAAATAATCAATTGAAAATAATCCTTTCCTAGATATTGTCAATTACTTTGTTCCTGTTCCTCTTCCCTCCTGTTCCTGCTCTTCCTCCTCTCCTCACCTAGGAACCTCCATGTCCTCACCCCATTTGAAAGCACTGGACAATTTTCAGCCTGTTTCTTGAAGGGATGCTTGTAAGGCATTGTAAAAAGAGTTAAAGGCTCTGCATTTTGAATGCATAAAGGTATCTGGCTCTCGTGCAGAGTTAAGACTCTAGATTACTATCAGGATTTGGAATTTATCGATGTCCTGCTCCATTCATCTTTCTGCTTTGCTAAATCCAGGTAGTTTCCTGCTTCCCACACAACATAAAGGTGCTTGGATCCCTAAATCAGGGATCCTGCTCAGGGAATTGGTACCTGAAGTCTGTTACACATCTATCCTTGATTTCCTGTGCCTCCACTGCTCATAGCTGATGGTCTCTGCCCTTGTGCTTTTGAGCATTCTAGAAATCTATCTGCCAAAACAAGAGTGTACCTGTCAAATAATTATATACTAGATATGAATAATGTAGTTGATTACTTAGGATTTAAAATTCAGGCTTGTGCTAGAGGTCATGCTATAAATTCCTCTTCAGCCCCCTGTGATTATCACAGTAGTCATTGTGTTACCTTTCAGCACTCAAGAAGTGATGGATGTGAATTTTGTTACTGCAGCATCTGGTTGAGAGTATGACTCTATAAGTGTCACCCAAGGTTTTTGGTGTGAATGGAAGGAGGTCAAAACACAGTTTCTTTAGGTCTGCTGGAATTAATTCACTGTCCACAATGTTTGCAACTGCTTACTCAGTATTGCTGAAGAAACTGACTGTTATTTTTATTTACATTGTCTAATTAAATGATTGACAAATGGCTGATCTTTCCCCTGGACCTCTTAAGTATTATACTAGGTACCATCTCAGCATTTTTGCCTTTATTAAAATGCTCTAACTTCTCATCTGTGGAAAAGTGTTTTGTAATTCTTCATCAAAACCAGTTCATCATAGCTCCTTCTCCTAAAGTTAAACATTGTTTCTCCATTTTTCTTCTCTCTGACCAGCCTTGGTGAAGCTCCTTATCTGTCAGTTGTTTTCCATGACCCTGGTGACAGGTGAGCTGTCAGGCCATTTAGCATCCTAATAGAGAACCCAGACTGTCTGGAATGCTGCAAATGAAAAAGACAGTTTTTGGTAGAAGCCTATGTAACTGATTTGTAATGATTTATTTCTATCTTAAAATAGCCTGATGGAAGTTGTAGGAGAAACAATAAAAGTTGTGTACTCTATGGGTAAACACTTTATTAAAGTTGCATGAAATTTTACAGCAGCAATAGGAAAGAAGCATTACTTAGAGAATGGTTTACAAATTACAGAAGATAATTCTACCACCATAATAAGTGCATGAATTAAGCAAATTGCTTCCACGCTTTGGACCCAGTGGTACCCTCACTCATTGCTGTCAGTAACAGCTGTAAAATCAGAAACTTGCCTAAAGAATGAGGTCAGCAGTAGCGAAGTTCTTACTGAAACAGGTTAAGCAGTTATTGTTTCAGATGTAATCTCCTCAGGGATTAAAAAGAGGCACGTAGTACTGTACGTAGTTAGTGGTGTTGTTTTGTGGTGAGTATCTGGGACTCGCCTAGTTACAAGTCACAGGGGGCCCATACATGTTTTTTTTTCCCTCTGGCTTTAATGCCTTTGGCTAATTCCTACTGAAGGATGCACTCAATTTAGGAAGGGTTTTGTTCCAAAATATTGCATAACAGTAAATATAGTTGTTTGATGTGTTGCATGAAATTGTTTTGATGTAGCCTTTAATCTTAATGAAGTAATACCCTCTTCCTTTCAATACTCATTTGAGAAATGAACATAGTTTCTTGTAAAATGAAGGGCATCCACATCATGTGTGTGCAGGAGAGCAATGTTTACACACACATAACACATGTACACCAAACACAGATATGCACAATTCCCTTTTGGTGTATAAACAGGGTTAGCAGGACAAAATGTTGTCCTGTGTTCATTGTAAGTTAATTTGAAAACTTAAGGGTGGGTTCTAGTTCATCTTGACTGGAAATGGATGAGATTTTGGGTTGTCCTGACATTTTCTAATATTGTTTTGGCTTCACTAAGAGCTCTTCTTCCTGCCCAGAAGTGGTTTTGTCCAAATCAAAGCTTAACTCTTTCTGAGGAATAAAGATATTGATGCTATTTGTCATTTTGTGTCTCCTTACGTGGCTAAGTATTGAACAATACTCATATGTAACTTTGACTAATCTCCTGTAGGAAAGAATCCATTTCCTATCCATTGCACTACTTCCAGAAGCAGTCCTCATAACATTTCATGCTACCGATATGTATTTACTTAATATATCTCCTCAAATGTATTCTCAATCCATAGAGCAAGTTCAATGCAATGCTGTTGAGTCTTTTTATCTACCCTAGAATATATTACTAAGTAACTGTTTTAGGTAAAAAGATATTAAGAAATAAATGTTTCTACCATCTTTTTGATAACGAAACTTTTACTGCACACTCTAGTCCTTTCCTCCCTTTAAGGTCTATGGAAGCTGTTTTTACATTTTAATGTTTGAAAGTAAATAGAATCACATCCGCTCTAAGGAAATAATTTTGATTTTTCTAAAATCCTCTAAAGATGTAGCAAATCATGCAAAAATTTGTTTTTCTAAATTAGTTTTTGTGACTTGACAAGTGCAGTAGCAATAATCTGCTAGCTCTTCACATCTACAGAATCTCACAGAGATAAGAGGCAGACCTGGATTTCTTACATCAAAAGCAGACAGCAGTATTTTCCACTTTATCTTTTCTTAAACAGGAACTTTTTAGAACTTGTATATCCAAAGTAAAAGAGTGCAAACCCATTCCTTCACAAGTTATATTTAATAAGTAATGTCTGTCAAAAAATAAACACTTTCTGGGTTTTAGAAACCGATGGAAGGCACTTAACCCTAAAATGCACATATTTCTGCTTCAGCATATACTCCTCACTTGACGAGTCTAAAAAAAAATTCTGTAATGCACTGCAATTCATGCAGTTTTTGGAAGACAAAGATTGTGATAGGACTTGACACAGACAGGTCACATGGAATTCATAGGTCAGGGGAAGTGTTTATTCCCCACCAACTCAGCACTCACTACTCACCTCATATGGAATATTTCCTCTGGTTCTGGAGGCCCTCTGCAGGAAAGGTGTTGATGACCTTGAGTGAGCTCAGCATGGCGCTGTGAAGATGATGGGAGGGCTGGAAGATGTAGTCTAGTGAGGAAGGCTGAGTGAGCTGGGCTTGTTCTCTGCACCAGGGGGTGCAACAATAAAGAGGGTGGCAAAATAGCTGTTTTCATGAGGTAGGGTAAACTCCACAAATATAGACAGTGAGAAAATCTTCCAGTGCTGGGAACTCCATTTTTGTGCAGCATCAGACAGATATTACATGGATCTTCCCATGCACAGATGCCATCTGTGGAGGCGTTCCTCCTTCTTCCCACAATGTGGAGCCTTTACTTTTGTGTGGCAAACAATCACATATATTTTCTCCTGACAGGCTGGATTGTCATCTCCTTCAAAACATTCACCAGTGTCAGCACAGGCTTTAAGTACAAGGCTCAGTAGAACAGACATGTCCTGTTCAAGATCACTAACTCCTTGAATAAAACATTTTCCAGAATACTCTCAATGTTCAGCCTGGAGGAGAGACAGCTTCAGAGGCACTAACAGTGCCCCCACAGTGCCTAGGAGGATGCTGGCAGGAGGTCTGAGCCAGGCTTTTACTGAAGTCATGCCAGAAGAATGAGAGAAGGTGGCCTGAATAAGGGGAGGGTCTGGTAACACATAAGGAAAGCTTTTTCACAATGAAAACAAGCATTTGTAACCAGTTACCCAGGGAGGTTTGGGGTTCTAAGCTCTTGGTGGTTTTGAAGACCTGACTGGACAAACCCAGGGTAAAGTGGTCTGAATTTGGTGTTGTCCCTGCCTTGAGCAGCTGTGTGATTCTGAAATTCAGAGCAGACAGCTAAACTGAAGTCTTAGTCTGTGAGCTGAATCTCTTCCTTTAGCTAACTGACAAACATTAAATGACATTCCACATTGAGAGGTTCAGCAGAAGTTAATTAAAATTACTTAGGAAAAGATTTTAACTTGAACAGATACAGTTTGGAATGAAGTAAAGCTGGGCAATGGGAAGAGGACAGTATTGGCATAAAAGAACAGGCTACTTAAACATTTTCATCTGTTATCCTAATTTTCTTTTCTCAGCATGTTGTATTCCCAGAGTGGATTAAATTTCAATTTAACAGTATCCTGACTATCTGCTTGCATGGATGAAAAAGATTGAAAGGGCACAATTATAAAGTTATGAAAACATTAACACATATTGAGCTGATTATATGCAAGATGGATCAGAGTCTTACATCACTAGGATGATGTGGACAAGGAGGGCCACCACCCTTTTTATAAAAATAGCAAAGGCTACTTGTTTCACAGTGTGCTTGCCCTTTAGCCTATGACCACATGCTGGATCTGACACCTGGGCTATTGCCCAGACACTGTGTGCATGTGTAGACCAAGGAAGAGTTGCATGTTCCCAGGGATCTTTTTGGACCATTCTAGGTATAGCTGATAAAACACATTTGCCTGAAATGTATCTCTATCCATACATTATGCATTGTGAAAAATCATACAAATAGGTGCTTTTGGTATGATATTCTGGTTAGTCTTCCAACAGTATCCCAGAACTGACTTGTGTTGCATATACTGGTCTTTTTGCATATAATTTCATGATATTTCAAATTATGAAATATAAATTTATGTTTATGTTCCATACCTGACCCTGAACTTATTATTCTGTTCAACATGTTCCTGTTTCAACATACTTAATCCTAGCTCTGCCTAGGTGTACATGGTTACTTCTTATCTTGCTGGAAGAGTAAAGATCCCACCTGGCTTTTTGTTAAGTTCTGGAGTGAGGATGGCCAAGGTAAATTATTTTGGACCACACGTCTGAAACTTAGTCTCCATCAGAAGACAGGACCTGAGATCAACCCAGATGCTCTCCAGCACAGTCTTTGCCATCAACAGCATTTCCAGGGGTTCATGGTTTGTGGCCAATTCAATTGCTCTTCTGCAAGTTGCTGGGTGAAGGGACAGTGAGGCAAGCCCATTTGTTCCCTTATGGTCTTGCTATGCCTATTTCCCACTAATTGAGATAGATTCCAAATTGAGGGGGCAGACTAAACGGAAACAATCTCAAAAATCCAAGTTTCTTACAAATAGGCCTTTATTTAGGAAAAAAATCAGGTATATTAGATTAGGTTGTTGTGACTCATACTCTTTGTGATGCAGTCTTAGAGAAAAGCCTTTGTAGTCTTGGGCAGCTGCAGCGGTGTTCAGCCAAGTCTAGATTGTGGATACTTACAGCTGCTGTCAGTGGAAAAGTCTCCTGAGATTGTTCAGCTTCTCTGTTGTCTGCTCTCATAATCTTACCCTTTCATGAGCTATTAACATCCACCCCATGGTGGCATATAAAGGGTAAAGACATAGAAAAGAGGTCATGTAGGTTTTATAAACTTTGGTAGTCCGCCTCAGCATCCTGTTTATGAATTTTACACTTCACCTGTTTGGTGATACATGAAAACATTTGGTGGAAAAATAGTGGTAGTCTGTCCATGAGCTTCCTGAGCTGGTCTTATAATATAGTTGTTATGACAGTGATTAATCATCTTAGGTGCAGGATTATGTACTATATATGCAGCGTGGATATAGCTTTTCACTGTACTGGTTTCCTCTTCAGAAAGACTTTAAATTACCAGTCTCCTGACTGTAACCAGAAAGATATGAGTGACCAAGCTTCAAATAAGATTACATCCAAATGTCTGTTATTTTTAATATTAAAATAATGAGTTTTATTAAATCTCTCTTTTGTGAATAAGATGGAGGGCTGAGAGATAAAAAAAACTGAAATCAGATCAAATTTTCTATTTTTACCTGCCACTAAATTTATGCAGAAGTCATACTGGAAAGTTGAAGAACAATGCATTTCCTGTGTTCATGATACAATTTACTCCACAAAAATAAAAATGTTTAAATACTGAAAAATGAC
The DNA here is from genome assembly GCA_013399225.1 of Rhipidura dahli. Taxonomy (NCBI): domain Eukaryota; kingdom Metazoa; phylum Chordata; class Aves; order Passeriformes; family Rhipiduridae; genus Rhipidura; species Rhipidura dahli. Next base: position 412,793 of record VXAC01007471.1, on the reverse strand, counting down.
CTTACAGACTTTAGCACTATAATAGAATAGAGACCTTTGGATATTGTTTCATCATAGAGACCTTTTCCTCAGTTGGATGTGCCACTGAATTTTCACGTATTTTTTTTATTAAATTCTCAGTAGACTCACAGTCCCAATAAAAGTAATTTATTTCACATGTGTTATTTTTCATTTTGCTAAGAAAAAAAAAAATTGAAGTCTTGACCCTGTCAAATAAAAGTATTATTTTTAGGACAGTACATTTTTCTTTTTATTTTAAAACCAGGTGACTCCAAGAAGGAGAAAAAGGAAAAAAAATGGGCTATGGAAAATGCATTTCTTTTTCTGTGCTGGATATAGGATGTGGTCATGCCCCAGGAGCCTGGAGGTTGCTGTTACCATGTGCCTGAGCTCAGGGACCCAATTCTGTCTACGTATAAACATTCCTTCCACTTCTCCTGAAGTGTGTTCCTCTGGTTTGCGTAGAAAAATTTTTGCAAGAACTCTCCTGAGTAAGGTCATTTAAGTATGACTCTGACCACAGCTATTTACAAGTTCGGGTTTTGACTGAAGTGAGTAATTGAATCACGTTGAGCCTCTGAAGTTTGCCTTTTATTTATATATTTCCCCCAATTGTGTGGCTCGGTCTGCCATTGGCTGCTGTCCCTGCAGCCTACCCGAGGGCTCTGCAGTTACATAAGGCTCTGTCTGCTGGGAGCCTATATAAAGCCTTTCTGCATGCCAGCAAGAGACAGAATTTTATCACAATCCAAGCTCCACTGCTTTAGTTTGCATGAGCAAGAAGATTTGCTTGAAGATACACTGAAACTCGAACCCAGGCTGGTTTGTTTGCCAGCCAGTGCTTCACAGCTGTCAACCTGAGTCGCAAGTGGCAGCTACTTTGAGTAGCTTCTGTGCATTATGAAGAATTTTTCATTTCCTATGCAGGATAACACACATCAGACTGAGAGTCCTCCTCCTTCTCACAGATTCCTGAGTTTGACAAATCAGTCAGACCCTATTGGAAGACCAGAAAGAGATGAGCAATTAGCTCAAGTAGAGATTGCTGTACTGGGGGTCATATTCCTGACAGCGTCCGTGGGCAATTTTATTCTCATACTGGTGCTGTGGCGAAGAAGAAAGAAGCTGTCTAGGATGTACGTGTTCATGCTTCACCTCAGCATTGCTGACTTAGTAGTAGCCTTTTTCCAAGTTCTGCCTCAACTCATTTGGGATATTACAGATGTTTTCATAGGGCCAGATTTCTTGTGCAGAATTATCAAGTATCTACAATTGCTGGGCATGTTTGCCTCTACTTATATGATAGTGGTCATGACAGTGGACAGATATCAAGCTGTTTGCTACCCTATGGTCACTTTCCAAAAGAAGAGAGCTCTCTGGAACATCCCCATTTGCACCAGCTGGTGTATAGCACTGATTCTTAGCCTACCACAGGTATTTATCTTTTCTAAGACTGAAATATCTCCAGGTGTCTTTGAATGCTGGGGTGAATTTATTCAGCCCTGGGGCCCAAGGGCATATGTGACTTGGATTTTTGTAGTTATATTCTTCATTCCCTCAGCAATCCTTATCACATGCCAGATCAAGATTTGCAAAATAATCAGAAGAAATATAAATGTGAAAAAGCAGAACGAATGTGAAGCAACAAATCAGAATCAAGTCCTGCCATCCCGAGCAAGCAGTGTGAACTGCATTTCAAAGGCTATGATCAAGACAGTAAAAATGACAGTGGTGACAATTGTTGCCTATGTTCTGTGTTGGTCACCTTTCTTCATAGCGCAGCTGTGGTCCGTGTGGTTCCCCAGCATCCTGACTGAAGGTAAGCTGCTCTCCCTCCTCGCTCACAGCTCCGGGGCACACTGCTGCCGAGTGCTTTATTGCACTTTGCTTCTGTGTAAAGGTTACTTGCGGTCATTTGAGGAGGATTAAAAAGAAATACCTGCGTTGATTATCTCCTGTATTTAATTAGGTACAGGGAGTTTCTTGTTTTATGTGATCAAAACATCATGTGTCTCTTTTGTGTGTGTCTTGAGTATTAAAAGTTTAAAGATTCGTAAGCAGCGTGGTGAAAAGTATCATGTGCTCCAGCAAAGCTTCAGACTTTTAGAGGTTTTAGGTACTACAGCAGCAGTATTTTGGATTCTTGAGGTGAAAAGCAGCAATTAACTATTCAAAGTAATAAGATAAATATTTCTTACTTTCTGTGTATAACAGTGATGTTATAAGACATCTGATTTTTGTTATTAAATATTAAAATAACATTGGTGAAATCTCTGTAGTACACTATGAAACAACCAAAAGTTGTCATCCAGCTGTTTATAAAGCAAAAATGCAAGCCTGAGAGAGTTATCAAAGATCACCATGTTGTAAGCAAGAATAATCTTGTCAAATATATACTATTGCCTCTTTGTGAAAGGCAGACTCTATATGTGGCTTTAAATTCACCTATTCTAAACTCAGAGGTAAAAAAGCAAAGGAAAAAATGTAATAGTTCTGCCTGATAAAAACAGTAGTTTCTGATCTTTGTTTTAAGAATTCTTCCTGTCAGTGTGAATTTGAGTCTTATTCTACATGAATTAATGTCAAAATACATATCTGTATTTATTTGTAACTGTTTAACAGCTTTGTAATTGAATTTAAAATTAATGCAGCTACATAAAAAAGAGCTATATGAAACCATTTACCTTTGCAATGCACACAATAAAGTGTGCTTTATACCTTCAGCAGTTGCAAATTGTGTTGAAATGGGAATTTCCTACTATTAGATTAGCTTCGATATATGAATAGATACAGCAGAAAGCAGCAGCCTCTGAAAATATACCTTATTTGTAAAAGTGCTTTATTTAGTCTCTTATTCCTTTAACTGTTTTCTTCTAGGTTCAGCATTCACCATTATCATGCTCCTTGGCAATCTAAATAGCTGCACCAACCCATGGATTTACATGTATTTCTGTGGCCAGATTCCATATTGCACAAATAAGCAGCTGGAGAATACCGTGGCTCAAGAGGAATCCGTGTTCACGGGGAGCATTCATCTCATAGAGAGAGACCCTGAGGAAAACAGTACCTCTGCATAAATGCTGAGACTTTTTTGTTGTTTTGTTACATTCCCTCTGTTCAAAAGACATTTCGGTATTTTACCACCATTCCTTATTTTGTGGATAAGGAAGCTGAAAAATTGTTTTCTGTTGTAGAAATGTATTTCTCTGCAGTTCTGTAGCATATACAGGAAGGTTCTGTGTTGTGCAAGCCTGACTCAGTGCTTCAGTCACCACTGTCTTACCAGAATGAATTCCTGTAAAGACTGAGAAAGGGTACATAAAAGTATCTTAGATATTTTGTGTCCCAAACTACTTCCCCATCTGTGATTCTGGATTTCTAAGTAATAAAATTTTACCACTGTCTGGTCCAACAAATTGAAACTTAACTGAAAGGTAACGTGAAACAATTAAACTTGGATATGTTTTCAGAGTGAACGCTAAATTGTTCATCATTCTGGTGTGATTGAGGGACAGTGAGAAATCTTGAGAAGGCAGCACAAAGCCAGAAAAAGCTTTTGCCAGCTCTTACTAGCACCTGGTTTAAATTAACTCTTCATATACATGTATAAAATGCTAAGCAGCTTTATATAATTTTTAAAAAATGAAAGAATTTGGTGTGCTTGTGACATTGAACCTACTTCAGTTTCAAATTCCACTGTGGATCACAGGTAGCAACAGCACAGCAGCAGTTCAGTTTTTTGGCTTCACATCATAGGATTTGATTTTCCATGCATTTCCTGATTTGCAAGCAGTTGACTGGGCACCTACACACAGCCCCTACACACACATATACATACTTTAAATAAAAATGAGTGCTACGAGTGTACACTTTCATTTGGCATTCACACCCATTTGTTCTAGCATGCAATTAATTGTCAGAGAACCAATTATTATTCTATTCCTTAGTACCCCTTCAGGCTCAAATTCAAATATTTCCCTTTGCTGTAAAAATAAATCTGCCCATCTTTATCTCAAAATGCCATTTGGTTGCTGGTTTGTGGGCGTTATGTGCAGGTAGCTTTTTATTTCCTTTCAATGTCTGCAGTCTGGTCAGAGGAGTATGGAAGGGATATCAGCAAGGCTCGTTCAGGTGAGAATGGAGCTGCATTCCCAGGGATTCTTTGTGGCACTTACATCTGGTGGCATATAATCTGTCTACATGATACTGTGTTTCATCACATTTCAGTTTTTAGAGTGCTAGCAGTCACAAATATCATTAGAAAAGCGATAAAATTGTGGGGTTTTAATACGGATTAGTTAAATACTGATCACATTGTGAGAAGTTCTGCTGTACAGTGAGTAGTTATGCTTCAGGTAAATCTGTGCTGATATGACTGCATATTCTATGATTTCTATTCCCTATATAGAGTTAGACCAGCTGAGGGAAAGAGCTAAATATTGCTGTTGTTTATGATGGGAAAAGCTTGTGTCTCAGTTGAGCTGACAAGAAGAACAGGTCTCTGGCCATTAGGAAGAGGAAGAAGGTGGGTGAAGGTAGTACCAAAGCCAGACAGGAATGGGAAGGGTCTGTATGAAGTCTCTTACTATACAATTACAACTGATAGTTTTGCTTGCTGTTTTCCCCCATCTCTTTAATTATTACTTCTACCCCACAAATAATTCCCTGTTAGAACAATTCTGTAACTCAAGTGAATATCCTTATCTTGGCTAAGAATATCCAAGATACTATCCATACTATTGATAGGATATCGATACAGTCACTGACTTTCTAAGACCTTCAGTCAATTAGGTCTCAGTGAAGTTCTCCCTTATGACTTAATCCAATGGTTAATGGTGGGGTTTTTAGTTTTTCCACTTCCTTTGATTGTAGTTAGTTACATAGCATAATATGCAGACTTGAAAGGAACTATAAACAGAAATGCCACAAGGAATTGCCAGTGTCACTGTACTACTGTATTGGCAGCAAAACTCCTCAAAAGGCATTCATTTGAAAGGAAAACAGGCATTCAGATTGTGTGCAAAGAGTCATCCAGATCCAGAAGTGATGGAAGTCACAGTTCTGCTCAGACACCACAGTGGAGCTGTGCCATTTGGCACCACCTGATCCGACCTCTGATTGAAGTTTAAAGGTGTAACTTCTACTACTTATATTTCTGCACTGCTGATGTATTTGTTACTGGCTGTATAAATAATTTTGTAGAGCTGGATTTTGCAAATAACAGTGGCTCAATTTCATTAAAAGTCTGAAAGCAACGTTAACTGTCTGTATCTCAGATATTTTGGTCATGTACTGAGTGAAATGTCAGAACTTCTTAAGTCCAGTGATCTTTGTTCACTGTCTGTAATATTCAAAACACTTATATTTTTGTCTCTCAAGTGCTTTCTTTCTGATTTTTTCATTTTCCTTCCCCTGATATCAGTCCTGCTCTTAAAAAGAAAATTAAAGGGCATGGTAGGTTATGGTGCAAACTACAGGCTATAAACAATTTTAGTTTCAGTCGGTCAGGAGGTATTTGAACATGGGTATTCCTGCTTTTTCTCTCAGTAAAATGAATTGGGCTGCATTTTCCAGATGTAAGTCCTCATCCTGCATACCCTGCCCTGCCTACCCCATGGGGAGTGCTGACAAACACTCTCAGTGGGGAGCTTGGTTCAGGTCCACTTTTTTCATTTCAAAACTCATTTTCTAATAATGGGAAATTAGTTTGGGTAACATTCTTCCTTTTCCTTTTTTTTTTTAATCCCTATAAAATGCTCTGTACAGGACTTCTCTTATTTGTTAAAAAAAAAAAAAAAGGGACATCCAAAAATAAAACTAAATTTTTCTCTTTGTAAACTTGGTCATTAGTGTTCTTGGAATTTTTGGTTTGAATACCTCATGCCCTTGTTTTACTCTATATTTTGAGTCCTGATCTGGACTATATAATTTTCAATCCTCTGCACTTAGATTTCCAACAGGTATTGCAGTATCTCATTATGAGAGAGGGTTGACATCGGGACAACACCGTAGTCTGGCCAGGGTGTTTAATCCATATGGGAGAACCAGTAACTCAATCGTGTGAGTCTCCAGGGGCACTGTAGAAAGCCATAAAAATGAAAAACTCCAATTATCAGATGAAAGCCTTTCTCATCAAAGCCTGGATTCTGTTTTCTCACACAAATAAATTCTGAGTAGAAAAATACCTAGTGTACAAGTTCCCAGTCTTGAAATGAATGACTATGTTGTTGATGCTGGCACTGTGATATGGTTTCTGGTTATCTGGGTGGGAATTTTTTTTTACTTTCCATGGTTTTGTTACTACTTGGGAAAGGCACAGTTCATTAAAAAAAATTAGAGTCTTACTTAATAATTAGTAGTTTATATTTTGCAGTACAGATAAGAAGAATCAAAGACAATGTAATCTATCAATTCTGTATAGATTTATTACAGAAAAAAGAAACTACAAAAACAAACTAGCAGAATGAAAGGAAAATCCCAACATGTGTTTTGCAACCTTTAACAGTATATTTTGGTAATTCTTTTATTCCACAGAACTGCTTCTGTATTTTCATAGCAAGGCCCAGTTCACATTCTTGTAGATGGTGAGTAGATGTGGAGACCCAAGTTAGAGCTGGCAGAGTTTGTTCTGTGAGGCAGACATGGCTGTGTTGTCTAGTTGTCAAACACATGACCAGGTCAAAATTTTCCTCAAGAGGTATTGAATGTTAGCTACTTTTGGCTTAAGGGTATCATGAACTGACAAAGGCAGAGCAGGACGACCCAACTACTCAGTTCTTTTAGGCAACTTCAGTTTGGGTTGGATTCCTCAGAGGGGAGAAAAAAAAAAGAAAGAAAGTTGTTTTCTGACTTCATAGGGTAGAGATTTGGTCCTGAATGCCCTGGCTATCTACAGGAAACATCCATGATTATGAAACAGATTGTTCATACAGGAGCAAAACAGGATTGCAAACAGTTCAAATGGGAACTGTGTTACTTGAAGTAATACAACCACAAATAATTTATTCTCTGCTGATGTTCCATTTATGATGATTCATAGCTGATCCATATAGATTTGAATTGAAAGGAAATCATGCTGTTAGGAAATCAGAAATAAAAAATGGTGTAATATATCCTACCAGATCAAAACTCTGATTGCCTTTCCAAATCCTATCTCTTCAGTCCTATGTGTGTCAGCAGCATCTCCTCTCTGCTCTCCTGGTCCCAGGTAGAGCCTCGTGATCTGCAATGTATTTCCCAAACTCTACCTGCTTTAATCTCTTGCTAAGGTAGCTAAAGTTGTCTTCACTTTGCCTCTCTGAAACAAAAGGATAGAAGCTGTGTCTTTTTCCTGGGCTTATATGATGCTCCTGCTATTGCCACTTCAGGAATTCCTGAAGGTCATCTCATTACGAGGGCAGATTCTGGGCATTTTTACAAGCCCTCCTTAAGATTTTTATTAATTTTCACATCACTCTTTAGGAGCAAAAGAAAGAATAGACTTTGAGTGAAACTAAGTGGCCATACCCATTCCCTCATACTTCCTTTTTTTTTGCCAACACAGCAAACCAGAGCATACGCTTTCTGCGCTAGGTCATAGCAACTAATTTAACTAAAGTATATCATCCATCTCCACAATGAACTTTGGGGGTAATGAAACTCTAAGCAAAGGCTTCTTGCCTTTCATCCAAATATTGTCCGACAGATACAGTGCAAACGTATTCTAGTGCTATTTTATTCAAGAGCTTTTTTCAATACCATGACTCACACTTTGAAAGATCTTCAGAATTTTGGATTTGTGTTTCTTGCATCCATTTCAGTATACAAAAAATTGATAAAACTGTGTGTTACCCAGGTTTTTTGCAAGAAATCTCCTGAATTCTGAGTTAACAACACAGGTATCAGTAGGACTTTGTATAGGGAACATTACATTACCATCTGGGGAAGGTGTTCAAAAAAATGCCAAACAAAAACATTTGAACTTGAAGATCTCTGGAAATTATGGCTGGGAAGGTGGATATGCCTAGAAAGACATCTCCTTAAATGCCAGTGACCACTTTTCAAGACAATTGCTGTAGTAACAATTACTAAGACACAAGAAAGACTTGATGTTCTTGTCATCATTGTTATAATTTCTATCATTGTGATCATGATCATCATAATCATCATCACTGTTATTTAAATGAAATCATCATGTAGCCTGTAGTAAGTTTTAAAAGAAAATAAATTTAGCACCATGTCAAATATGTAGACCAGCTATGAAGCTGAAATATGAAAGGCGTGATGTCAATCACAAATGCAAATTTATATAGGATGCTGCTATTTTATTTAGCTAAAAGGATATAGATAAATTTTTTTGTTCCAATATTATTGCTGTGCACTGAATTCCATGAAACTACCTGAAGATGAATTCTGGCACAAAATGTTAAAAATTAATTTAATGTTTACACACTTACTTGGGTATTAAATCAAAACTTTTGCTTTAAGATGCTATTCTTGTATTCCTCAGTTTATTTGTGAGTTCTGTTATTATCTGTATCACCACCTTTGAAGAGATACTAGGAATAAATTATCTGCTAGCTATCACAGTACATTGGAAATGTTTGCCCATGTCTCTAAATGTGTTCCTAGATGTCTGGCCTCAAATGATTTAATGCTGAGTAGCTCCAGCTTTTGACTTACTGATGGGAAAAATTGTGCTTTGTCATGGAGCATACAAGCCTTCTGGCAAGCAGAGCCATGATGTGAGTGCACCGCTTATTGATACGTTTCGTATAAATTACAGTCTGCTGGGAAGGTGTTTTATATTCCTGATCCTTTCTTGACAAGACTCATGTTTTGAGATGATAGGTGTTTAGCTGTAACTATCTGTTCACAAAAAATATCTGAGAAAAAACTCAGAAAAAAAGTTCTTGTTTTTTTTCCTCAGCCTCTGTGAGTACTGAATCTTGGAGTTTAATGCATTTGCTGTGAAAGATGAGGTTAAAAACATTATTGTAGCATATAGGCTTGTTTTTTTGCATTCAAACAAAGAGGTAATACTGGATTGTATGACCCTTACATGTAGATTGTTGTAAAGGAATGATATCATGGCAAGTCGAACACATAGAGCTCTGGAATCTTAGATTTATAGAATCATTAAAGTTGGAAAATACTACCAAGATCTTCAAGTTCAAACATTAATCTAGCACCACCATGTTCACCAGTAAACCAAGTGCCACATCCACATGCCTTTTAGACATTTCCAGGGGTGGTGATTCCACCACTTCTGTTCCTCTCTTTCAGTGAAGAAGCTTTTCTCTAACATCTAATCTCAGCCTCCTCTGACACAACTTGAGGCTATTTAGTCCGGTCCTGTCACTTGTTACCTCAGAAAAGAGACTGACCTCCACCTCACTGCTGCTTGAATGTTAGCATGCATGTGCATAATGAACTAGTTAATGCCATGCATCTGCCACTGCTCTGCAGGTGCTCCTGTGGATCATGGATGAAGCATGCCCATCATGTTCACAGTCTTTAGGACCTTTCCTTCCCAAATGCTCCCCAAGAAGGATTAAGATGGCACTAAGAGTGCACATGCAGTAACGTTGCATACTGTGAGGCTGCTGAAGCACGTTGTGTTTATGTGAACAGAGATGACAAGAGATGATCAGAACGGGACCATTTGTATTATTAACTGGACTGTCTGTGCATGGAAATAAGCACACAAACAGGCAAAGTGATCAAAGTGCATCTCAGGTGATGACCATATTGAAGGCACTAGCACAGGCACATCCATAGCTACTTGCTGTGCTTTTTTTTGTGTCGTGAAACTGGGCATTGAGTATCCAACTGGGCATGAACACAACAAAACGAGCCATCAGTGTGTGGAAGTTGACATCATTGTGGACAAGTACTTCTGGGGTGCCACTGCCTATTTCAGAGGGCAGAGGTGGTCTGTAGCCCAACACTCTCCCCACCTCCACCTGTTCTTTATTCCATGAGGGTAAAAGGAAGACACAGCACACAGTTGCATCTCTGCAATTTATAAACATATAGATGACACATATAGAACATATAGAACATATAAATGTCTTCATCTTTTGACTCCTTTCCCTGCAATGTCACCTTAGTCTGATACTTCTGGTAGAAGCTCTCAAATGATTCTGCAAGAGAAGGGTGTTATAGAGGGGATAGAGGTCTTGTTCTGCCAAGAATGAGACAGTGAAGCTCATCTTACTTGCAATTGAAGCAAGGACTGTATGCCATGAAGAGTTGAATTTTGTATTAATTACCTGGGGACACGGTAAAAATAAGATTTCCAGTCACTGAAATGAAGAAACCAGACTAACTGAATAGTTGATTTATTTATTAATTCAGTAGCTTCAGGTTTTATTTTAATAAAGATTCTTTTTTGTAAATTAAAGCAGATGAGAGGAATATCATAAATGTGAAATTAGACTAATCCTACTGAACTTTAAGCTGTGCCAAGGCTGCAAGAGAGAATTAAATCATTGATATAAGACAAAGAGTTAACTTGAGACTGATATTGAAAATAAATACAGTATTTTATGTGCACTATCTGTAAAATAACTTGAGGCACGAAAGGACTATCCATAAAAAAACTATCAAATACTGTTTTATAAATCTATTTCTAAGGTAAATCCATAATTTTGCAATATAAATATTCATGCCAGATATAGATGTGTTTATATGTTCAAATTTAATCTTGTTATTTGATACAAACTGCATCTTGTAATACTCTGATGATTTTTTTCTATGCTGTGCTCCAGAGATAAAATAGTTTCTCTGCCTTCAGCTTAAGAAATTAATTACAAGTTTCTGAATGCATTTGTGTCCTGGAGGGAAATGTAGAGTTGATTCAGACAAAAGTTTCAGAACTGAATTGCATTCAAATTATTCATGAACATTTTACATCTGTAAGGGAAAGGAATTGTGCAAGCAGTATTGTTTTTCTTGAAGTTTCAACATTTCTCTAACACTGAACATTATGAAAATATATTGTTAGTATGCTAAGTAGTTAGAAAGGGTCTTAATGTGGTAGTGTATAAATTTCCCTTACTTTCCTAGTTAATATTTGAGCACTGTATAATTTCACATTGTTGTCAATTATGATTCACCTTCTAATCATAAAAACAGAAAAATGAAGTGGAAATAATTATGAAAATTCTTCTCTGAAAAATTTTTTTTGAGCTCTGCTCCTTTAAATTCAGCTCTTCACAAATTGCTCCAGAACGCTAAACATTAATATGTTCATTTTATTAATTCAAGTTATTTTAAGGCATCTCATTTCTTTAGTGTCAAAGGTATTGTCAGTGTTTAGAAGAGTTTTCATTAGTGGCAAAAATATTTCCACTTCACTCTTTGGTGAATTGACCCTGGCTGGTCACCAGGTGCCCATCAAAGTCCTCTATCACTCCCCTCCTCAGCTGTACAAGGGAGGGAAAATAGAATGACAGGCTCATGGGTATGGATAAGACAAGGAGAGATCACTTAACATTTACTGTCACAAGGAAAACAGACTTGGCTTGGGGAATTAATTTAATGTATTGCCAATCAAAAACAGAGAAGGGTGATGAGAAAAAACCCACATCCTAAACCCCACCTTTTTCCCTCCATCCTTCCTTTCTTTCCAGGCTCAACTTCACACCTGGATTCTCTCCCTCCTCCCTGAAAGTAGGAGACGGTGGAGGGAAATGGGGGTTGTGGTCAGTTCATCACATGTTGTCTCTGCCACTCTCTCCACCTCATGGGGAGGACTCGCTCCAGTGTGAATCCTTCCCATGGGCTGCAGTTCTCACAAACTTCTCCAGCGGGGGTTCCTTCCCCAGGTCAGTCCTTCAGGAACAGACTGCTCTGGTGTGGGTCCTCTGCAGGGTCACAGGTCCTGACAGCAAACCTGCTCCAGCATGGACTCCTGTCTCCATGGGGTCACAGGTCCTGCCAAGAGCCTGCTCCAGTGCAGACTTCCCATGGGGTAACAGCCTCCTTCAGGCACCTGCCTGCTCTGGCATGGGCTCTGCCAGGACCTGCAGGGGAATATCTGCTCCCCTGTGGACCTCCATGGTCTGCAGGAGGACAGCCTGACTCACCAGGGTCTGCACCATGGGCTGCAGGGAAATCTCAGCTCCAGCAGCTGGAGAACCTCCTCCCCTTCCTCCACTGTCTCAGGTGTCTGCAGGGCCGTTTCTCTCACATATTCTCACTTTTCTGTTCTAGCTGCTGTTGCATAGGAATTTTTTTGCCTCCTTCTTAACTGTGTTGTCCTGGATGTGCTACCACCCTCGCTGTGAGTCTGCCTGGCCCTGACTCCGTTGGATATTAGGGAAGCTTCTAACATTTCTCACAGAGCCACCCCTGTAGCCTTTCTTCTACCTAAACCTGGCCACGCAAACCCAATAAAATTGTGCCCACCCCCTGGTATGCTTCACACTCAGACTGTGGAAGATCATCCACAAATGAACGTGCTTAACATATTTTGTGTAATGAACATGATACATCAGAAAAAATTGCTTGATTAAAAAAAACCAAAATCTAATCCAAGGTTTGAAACCAAGTCCATATGCACCCTTAGATACAGAAACTGACATATCCTCCTTTTAGCAACAAGGTGAGGAGAAATTGCCATTCAGGAGAAGGTGCTTAAAAAGCTCCTTCATGTCCTAGGCTATTTGGGACTCGACCACTTACTACAAGTATAAAAATGCAGTGAAGTGCAAACATGATGATTGCTCAATCATACATCCCTATAAACAAAAGTTCATTTCATTTGTCTCAGTTGTCTGTACTGAAGCATGGTTTGTCAAAAGGGTGCATCATGTGGAAATCTGTGGTTTCCTTTGTGATCTCTGGGGAAAATGGGACTGTTTACCTCTGAGTAGGCTTTAAAACAATATTGTCAAATACTTTAATGTGTCACGTGCAGAACAATGTTTAGGAGCCATTTCCGTGCTGTGCAACATTAGCACAACAAAATCCATGTGTGCTGCCAGTTTTTGGGTTGCTGTGTAATTGGGTGGCACATTTGCAGCCCGTCTCAATACCAAGCAAATACACTTAAGGAGGCACAGACTGTAGACAGCAGGCTGTTACAAACCTAGCTTTCTGCAGCACATATGCTACAGAACAGCAAAGTGTAGAGAGATGAAAATATAGGTTTGAGGGTCAGTGAACAATGCCAATTTGTATGACAAAACTGCAAAAGCATGTGTGCCAATTTTTTCCTACGCCCATGAGAACATCTACAAATTACATAATAACTATTAAAGTTTGCAGCTTGTTCCTTGGCAGAAGAACAGTTCAAATTTTAAGCTGTTTATATTACTTTTTTTAATGTCTGTGGTTTGAAGTTGATTGCTGCTTGAACAACTAGTACCTCTTTTTTCCTCTAAGTCTTGGGATTTTTTTCTGAAGTTTTATAGTGTTCTTTTCAAAATTAAAGTTTCAGTGACTAAATCAGAATGTCAGACTCTATTGATTTCTAGTGAGTGAAAACAACCTGCCACCTTTTGGGCCTCCTAATCTTAGGTCTGGATGAAAACATTAGGATTCCATGTAAATGCAAAGGTCTGGAAGAACCCTTGTGAATTGTCCTCAGGGGCTTCCCTGGTCCCTAGAATGCTCTACATAATATCTGGAGGAAGAGGTGATACACATTTTATTCTTCTGCAAGGGATGCGTGGCCATATAAGTAGATTTCTGGTCTCCATTAATGTGTTTGTCAGACAGGGAGAGACAATTAAATAAACCAGTTACTCTTTTCATTATCCCCTTATTGTATACACTATGAAAAAAGACATTTGAAACACTCTTTTAAGTATGAAAATATTGAGTGCTCTATAAACAGATAAATTATTCCTTCCATATGATATTCACCACATAAATACCACATTAGAAGGTGGCCAAAGATAGAAATTGTGGATCCTTTTCAGTCAGACAGTAATCTGAAAGGGTGAATATTTTCCTAACATAGTTTATTTGATTTTTACTCTATGCATCAGCTATTGAACACAGAGGCTTCCACCTGTCTTGTCCTTCAGCAGTTTCAGCCCAGATAAAAAAAACATGACTCAGAAAGAACAGCACTGCACCAAAAAATTAATGCTAGCAAGTAAATGAGAGTGAATCTTTTCTGCCTTCATCAGCTACCCATGGCTCTGCGTCTTCAAGTCACAATACAGTGCAATATACAACATGTGTTTTAGATACCCATAGTGGTGTAGTTAAAGAAAGAGGCCAAGATCTGTGTCTTTTTAGAAAAGGCAGCCTTTGAAGTGTAGGTCTTTAAAAGAACAGCTTGGTTATTGAAAAAAGAGATTAATTTCCACATATCATTTCACATACAAATCAGTTTATAGTATATTCTTAGGGGTCCTTCTGTTTGTCTTCCTGAGTATGAATACAGTGAGACTGAAATGGATGAGAAAAAACAAAATGAGACAGGGGGAAAGAAGTAAGATCCTTTAAAGTATTCTCTAAATAAAAATGTGAATACAATAACCACGGAGAATAAACAGGAATGGGCCCAATGATACCAGTGAATGTACTTGAGGTTTAACCTAGCTTCATAGCTTCAAATACAATCTCTCTTGTAAATCTCATTATTTATTTATATGTCTACAGTAAAAACATGTTGGTGGCTTATTCTGAGAAACATGCCATATGGCAAAAATATTAGTTCTTCTATAAAGTGTTCTTAAATGGGAACTACTGAGTTTTAAGAGTGTGAAGCTAGTAAGGTTGTCTCAGATCTAATTTTAGTATCCTAACAAGCCAGCCTATATCAAAGGAACTGGATGTTAGGTAAAAGTGCCAGTACATCATCTCTATTTTCATTAAGCATCCCATACTTTTCTTATGGAAAGGCAATTAAATGAGCAGAGGCTTCTCAAACCAGAAAGTATCCAATTGTACATTGAGGGCTTTTCTCTGATCTTTGAAGAAAGTGAACTGTGCAGAGTAGTTTTACCCTTAAACTTGACTGTGAATGTGCTAGATTTTTTGGTAGCAATGCAGTAGATGGCTGTTATTTGCCCCAGTTCCCCCACCAAGGAGAGGTCAAGGTGGGAAGAAATACCACTGGAAATCAGAAGTCAGCTCAGGCACTAGGCACTGTGGAGGCAGATCCTGAGGCTTGGCTGCAGATGGAGTCACAAAAACCAGTCCAAACAAGACCAGCAGCAGGACTGAATATTTGCTGTGGATTCACAGTCAAGCATGTAATTACTTGAGGAAAATGGGCAGGTCTGAGTAGGCATCAGAACAGCTGCCTTCTGTCCTTCATACTGGGTTATTCCTCAGATTTGAAATATGGATTAATTCTAAATTTCCTTTTACATTATCAGAGAAATGTGTGGGAAGTATTCACTTTTTTTATATAGTTTGTAGGTGTCATAATAAAGGAATTTACAGGAGTCCCTGGAAACCCCTCATTTGACACTCTGTGAGAAGATTAATATGGATTTTGTTTGCTGGCTTTATCTGAAACAATCAAATCAGTTGGAGAACTTGGTTCAAGTTGAGTGTAAGTTTTCAGATAAAAAAGTGTAATAAAAAAAATTTACTATGTCAAAATTATCAGTTATCATTGAAGGACTATCAATTTATTAAAAATAAATAAAGATTCACCTGAAAATTTTAAGATGATTAATCAATTTAATTTTTCAATAAATTAGAAGAGTCTTTCTATTTTGAATTGATCTCAGTATTATTATCAATGTTCTATTTTAAAAAAATTTACTTTAGTTACTCGACTGTCTCTGAGAAAGCAGTTGTCCCTATGTGTTACCAAATACAAAAGAACAGGGTATGCACAGATTTGATAATGATCTGAGCTCACTGTCTGGCTGGTCACGCCCCAAATCTCATACCAGCTCTTAAAAAGACCAGAGACGAGTGGTCACTCTGCAAATTTAGATAGCATTGTAACCCCCCTAGACCTACATGTCTCTGTCAGTTTTTATGTCTCCCTTATACTGTTACAGCTACTTGAGCTTCCAAAGAGTATTTCTGCTAGGTATACTAGCCTGAATAGCTATTAAAACCTTCACTGTGTGAAAAAGAATTGTGAATTAAAACTTCTTGGACTTCAAATGCAAATGAGCAAGGAGTTAATAACCAGGCAATAGCTGAATCATAAGTCTCTTATGGAAGAATAATATTCAAAAGCTTCTGGGTATAAATAATGCCTTCATGTTTTGAAGTCTGTCATACCAAGTGGAGTGCTAACTGTATGAACTGAAGATTCTGATAATTGTTAGCACATGGGTGCTTCATATTATAATAAAGAAAATGGCCTGATATTCCTCCCACAGGAAATGCATCCACTGGGAGACACCATAGTTCAAGGAAAACGCACATCACTGAGAGGTGAGTCCTACACTGCAACATGCCATCATTTCCTCCAGAAATTTGTTCATCTTGATTTGTTCATCATTTTGATGAAGAACATCCCCATCAAAAATTGAGGATTTATACTAACTTTAAATGAGAAAGGTCTAGATACTGTATCATAGAATCATACAATTATTTAGGTTAGAAAGGACCTCTGGAAGAGATGGAGTCTAAACCCCTGCTCAGAACAGGTCCAATTAGTTCAAGTTGCTCAGGGACTTGTCTAGCAGAGTAAACAGCAGAGATTATAAACTTTTTCCATTTTATTTTTAATTCAAATCCCTGTTTTAGTAACTAGGCAAGGCCTACTTATGGAGAATTTAAGGAAGCTCATATTGTCTATTTTTCACTTATTAAAATCACAATATTTGTTTATTGTATTTCCCAAGCACACTTGAGTTATACCAATACACAAGCAGTCAAAAATCTTCCTGCTGTAATGGATTTAATCATGACTTAATCTTTATTTTTTCATTTGAACTAGACTTACATGAATTATTTTTTGAAATGCCACAAAGTTCTGACAATGTAGTGGAAACCTTTTAGGGATCCTTCAGATCTATAAAGCCTTTTGTTTTGTTTTGTTCTCAGACTGCAATTTATGCTATTTCAATTTATTTCTGAGTTTTATCAGCAAGGATTTTACTGGATGGGATGATTGGTCTGGATGCATTCTGAGAGCTAGTTCATCACTACTGCTTGACCTGCTACTTGCACGCTCCTAGATTGAAAGTTTAGTGAATAAAGCAAAAGCGTTCAACTCTCCGCAGTTACTCTTTGTGCCTGATTGTCAGAATATGGCCCAAAAAATTTCATGCTGCTCAATATGTATCTTGGAAGCCAATATTTAGGCCACAGCTCTGCTCTTGAATCTGGGAGTGCTTGATTTTGGCTCCCATCTCCAGTCCAGGTGTGAAGACAGGCACATTTGACTGAGGCAGGGGAATAAGGACACCGCACTCTCCTCATCTTCCTACCTCTGCATTGGTGTCCTCGTATCCACAAATACAAGAGAAATGACCATGCTGCCCTCCAGCACTTTCTCTGCTTGGATGGCTGGAGAATCAGGCTGGTGAAGGTGCACCAGCCCTGTGGAAGAGGTGGCACAGGAGTCCTGGCTGGGAGGTTTTGTGTGCAGTTAGGGGCACAACAGATGGAAGGAGCAGGAGACAATCTTGAATGTTTGGAGATCATCTCCAGGGAAATCACCCTGCTGTTAACTATTCAGACAGCAAAGGCAGGTTAGCTGAGTAATATAGTTATCTAAAGCTGCCCTGTATTACCTCTCTGCTACACACACAGAGGGATATAATTCTTTGAAGAGGCATCTCAAAAATGCCCAAAATCACAGCAAGATGGGTTAGGGATTAGTAGGCATGATACCTTGAGGGGTCCACATAACCCTGAGTGAGAAATGTTAATACTATGGATGATAAAAGTGAGCTTTTCATCTGGGTAAGACTAAATATTCAGTGTGAAAAGACATGACAGGAGAGAGAGACAGAACATTTATTTCCTGTAACAGGGGCAGACAGCCTTAGAATTGGACTCATTTATCATTAATTGACAAGTAGGCTAAATTTTTACAAATGGAGGAGTGATACTGAGATGGCTATATCCTTGTGACAGCCAAGTGGCAGATCATTTCTTTTCTTTGTTTCTTTGTGATACAATTGTGAACAAAGGAAGTATGGTAAGTATTTTAAAGCTTTATTTCATTTAAACATCAAAAATAATGGCTTTGGTGATTTATACAGAATCATAGAATCATTTTATGTCACAAAATACCTTCAGGATCATCTAGTCCAACCTCTAACCTAGCACTACCAAGTCCACTAAATCATGTCCCTCCCACTCAGTCAGCCAAGGTTTGTTTAGGAGAATGAGGTTGCCTCTGTTACTTATTTTTTTGTTCCTTCTACCCACAGTTTTTTTCAATTTACTAGCTTAAAGTCAACTTAGTGCAACCAGATTCTTTTGTCTTTGTTTTTTTACTACCTTTCACTATATTCTTGTCTTCATTGTAATTCTTAGTCTGCGTCATAGATCATAAGCCCAAAACATCTCCAGAGAGGTCTTCTGGCTTTCAGATATCTTTTATTTTTCTATTTTCTCTCATTTAATCTACAGCACACACCAGGAAGATGCTTACTTCATTTCACTGTTAGTGTTACATGAAACCTTCACTGGGGTTTTTGTGGAAACGGATGTGAGTCATACTCCAAGCAGTAATGCCTTGTATGGATTGTAGGCTTGACTGAGAGGAAAGAGTGAAACTGGGAGATTGGACAGCCAAAAAGGCAACTTTCCGGCAATTTCAAGTCTATTTTGTGTATATCTACTTTAAGTCTCCTGTGGATGCACAGGTGTGTGAGGAACAGTGGCTGGGTGGGTACAGTTTTGGCATTCAGTATTTCTGGGATGGTCAGAGAAGAGCCCATGGCTGATGGTGACTGTGGAATCTGGAGCTTGCCTACACCTGCAGTTTGGACAACATCAATACCCACAAAAAGTGAATTTCCCAGGGACCACTGGCTCTGAAATCGCTGTGGAGAATTTGCCTGTGGTGTCCTATAAATCTAAAACAGCTGACAATTACATTTAGAAAGTTAAGTCAGTAGAGCAAACTGAACAGTTCAAAGGGCCCATGTCTGAGTAAGCATATAAGGATAAACTGATAAGCCTGTAAATCACCCAAAACATTTACACACTGTCCTGTAAATGGATTGTGATATTCTGCAGAGAAGTACAAATAAATCCAACTCAGGCAGAGATATGCTGAGCAGGCTGCTTGTTGAAAGCCAGAGTGCCCAGACAGATACAGACATAGGCATATATGTCTATGCTACTTCAAATGCTTATAAAAATAAATACAGTAAATTCCAAGGAGGCTTTTTGGAATCCTGTCAGAGTAGGGTTTACAGAGTTTTTGTTCATGTTTTTAAACTCAGATTCTATTTAAATGGATGGAGACTAAACATCCACAACCCTTAAGAAGTTAAAAATGAAGAAATCATTAGTCACTTGGTACCTCAGTTTCCAGGGAATGATAGTTTTCCTTTCTTTCACCTCTCACCTCTCACAGCTAATTTGAAACTATTTCATGTAGAATGACTTCCATGATGATTTGCTCTAGAATCATCCTGGAGCTATGGATAGATTGACCAGAATTTAGTTCTCCAAATCCTCTTTCTTGCCAGGTTTTTTGAAGATATGTGAAGCATTTGCCTTTTTCTGGTCATCAGTCTGGTCATTAGGAATTAGGAATTTAGGCATTTCTTTTTTACCCAAGCTGGTTTTCTACTCCCTCTACCTGTTTTCTTGCAAACCAGGATGAATTGGTTTGCACATTATGGAAATTGTTCTTGATATCAACCAGCTCCCCTGGGCACTCTTGCCTGTGATAACAGCCTTCCAGGACAACCATTTTAACATTTCCCTGAGCAAGTGCAACTCCACTATCCTATAGTCCAAGGTCACAGCTTTTAGAATAATCTAGGTTGGAAGGACCTTCTGGAAATCATCTGGTCCCTTCCCTCACCCAGGGTAGGTCCAACCTATCTTGGGTTGCTCAGGACCAAGGACAGAGGTTCCACAAAACACCTGGCCCATCTCTCCCAGCATTTGACTACAGAGTTTAAAATATTTGTCCATCTGCTCAGAATTTTCCTTGTTTAACTTGTGACCCTTGCCTCTCATCCTGTCATTGAGTACCTTCAGGAGTCTGGCTTCATGTTCTCTATAACCTTGCACTGGTTACTCTGTTAGCATTCTCACTTGCTTCAGGGTCCACGTTGTGATCACTGCATCCCAAAGCTGCCCTCCACTGTCATATCCCCAAACAGTTATTCTTTGTTTTTGAGTAGAATATCTGTAGGAGTACCTCCCATGTGTGAAAAAATCTTCCTCAAAATATTCCATAAATATCTCTGTTGAATGGATGATGAATGGCAGAAAAAGTTAATTTCTTATGTTTAATTAGAAATGGAATGACTAAAGCTTGACTGAATTTCTGTCTTGGCCAAAGCAATGAACACCCCAAAAATGCACTATTTGTTAGCCTGTGTCACTGACATGAACAGTATAGATATGATATACATTTTTTTTTCAGAATTTAACTGGGAAGTGCAACTACAGTTATAATCTGAAAATATTTCCTGTCTTATAGGTATTGATGTAGAGGATATTAAGGTTTATTTGAATTGAGCATCCTTGTTAGAAAGATTTCATTAGAAATCATTGGGACTAAAAGTAAGATATCACACAAGTGGATCTTTTTTTGGTTTATTTCAAAAGGGCAGAAAAGCCTGCTTGTATAATTACAGTTCTGCAGTCAATCATTTAAATCAATAATTATGATTTTATTTCTTACTACCATTATTATTAAGCTCTTGTGCAGAATTTAAAATAATGATGAACACCACGTATTGATGGTTTTAAAAGTGCTGCAGATTGTTGTAAGTGTTTTGCTATCTAGTGGTTAATTAGGATAAGGAAATCATATAAAATACAAAGCTTTGGCTCTTCACATAGGAATATGCATCACTGTAGACTTATCTTTCTTCCTCCACAGTCCTTAATGAGACCATATATGAGATCTCTCACTGGAAGCTCTGCAGGAAAGCAGTGAAGTAAAACATGGCTCCCTGGCAACCTTTTATTACTAAATCATTTCCCTCTAGAATGCAGTGGGAAACACAGGACAAAACTCTATTTGGATATATTTAGCCAAGAGATTTATGACTGTTAGGAAACTCCAAACAGTACACAATGTGACCATGGCTTCCTCAGCTCTGTGGGCTACTTTGGGCACTTCTGATCAGCATTCAGCTCTTTACACTCAATTGCCACCACTGAACTCAGGGTTTCAGTTCTTATATTGTTACACTTTAAGGTCTAAGTTCAGATAATCTGAAATACCATCAAAAACTTACACATAAAAACATTTGTCCTTCTTTGTGTGCTGTAGCATAAGTAGTGTGCTGCATGTTTTATGGGTGAAATGTTTTGCATAAGGATAAGTACTTTGAAAACCCAAGCAATGTTCAACTCAAACCAGACTTCGAAAATTAATGTCTATTTCTAGTCTTGCTCCACATCATTAAAAGAGGTCTCATAACATATGCTATCTCAACAGGATGCTGTGGAAATGCAATTATATGTGTGCAATGGTCAGATACTGGAAAGACAAATACTACAGGGAAGTCTATGGAGAATTTCCATGTTCTATGCAAAGTTAGGGGTGTGTAACACCTCAAGCTTTAAACTGATCATCAAACAGTGAGCTTTTGAACTCTGTTTGTCTATGTGTCAAATGATACAGATCTGAGGAAAAAAAAGCATCAATCATACATTCAATTGAATCCCTGTTATAGGCACAGGAAAGATGCAGGCTTCTACACTGTCTACCAATATGTGTGTCATGATGTGCATTATGATTACACAGACTAGCACATGCTAGTCCATTTAACCATTTCATTTTGAAGCCCTGAAATTCTTGTAGTCTAGTGTTCATGTCTGTGTGTATATCTGTTTAGTGGAATGAAATTTTGGTCACTGTATGTAAGTGACTATATGCAGATGAGATGTTCTCTTTCTTTTTTGCAATTTGTGTCGAGATTATCCTCATCACTGCCTAGCCAAATGTGGCATAGCCTTCAAAATAAAATATTCACAGCCTGATGATTTTCTGGCTCTGCTGATGTTTGTTTTGTTTTGTTTTATTTTTCTAATCTCCTCTGTTATCAGTTATGGATCTGTCATTTATATTTAGTTCTATTATTATTGGTCTAACAAAGATTTCATAGGGTATTTCTATCTCACTAGATTCAAAAATTGGCAAATCATAACTATTGAGATACTAGTTATTTTAACCTCTTTTGGAGATATTCTTTCTGATCAAATATGGTCTGAGATTGGAGTAGGTATTTTTCCATGGTACAGGAGGATTTTTCATCGATACTGACAGGATGTATGTACTGACCAGAATATATGTGCTCTTATTTGAAAATGTCCTTATAGAAGGAGGAAATTAAATTAAATTAAGGCAATTGGAACTTAGGATCTGTAACAAAGGGATCAGATGCATCTCTATTTGGGTGTATTTCACCCTGAAAAGATGTATAAATCTTTTCACATTCATGCCTGTCAAGAATGGATCAGTATTTTCTTGGTTTATGACTTTAAACCTGCCAAAATCTAAGATGTTGCTTTGCATCCGTCACTGTGCCATTAATACAGTAATTTATCCATCTGTGTATCAAGACACTGGGTGCCATTTGCTGGGGACCTTGGAAATGCAAAGTGGCATTATATTTTTTTTTTTCAAGTATTTCAGGTGGACGCACTACAGGGAAACAAATCAATCTCATCTGCCTAAAACTATTGCAGTTAAAACCCATGTCTGCTGCCATTTGTTTGTGGAAACAAAAGCTTAATTTTATCAATATCTATTCTTTGCGCATTTGACCTGGATCTGCATCTATTTTTTTTAATGGTATTTATGGCATTCTTCATGGTCTCCCAGAAAAAGAAAGAATTGTGCTGCCCATAACAGTAATTTTTAATAGACAGACATGAAAATTATCTTGCCTTGAAATCTTTCTGAAGGAGAGATCATGTCACAGCAACAAATTATTTATTGCAGTACTTGTAACAATCCATTTAATTTGGCTTTCACTTGAACCTGGCTTAGAAAACAATATGATTTGAGAAGAGTCCTGTATTATTCCTCTCAGATACAAGTTTTGATAGTATCCATCACTGCTGAGGGACAATGAGAAGTTTGCTCTGAATCCTTAGCAGTATTTTCCCTTTCTGGATGCAGCTGTGTGCAGCTGGGGGAGCCTGAGGTCTGTGTCTGGACAGGGGATATGCTGGGGGCAAAACAGGGCCACAGAGCAAGGTGGGAATGTGGTCCCTTGACAGAACATGGGTGCCTGAAGCAGACAGAATGAGCACAGAAGGAAAGGCAGGAAAAATATTGAGCTATACAAAAGCATGGTTTTCTGTCAATGTTCTTAGCTTGTTTCCGGGGTGAAAAGCCCATGCATGACTTGTGCCTTTTTAGTGTTAAGACATGTTTAAATGAAAATGAAAGGTTTGGGTAGAAAAATTATTGACTTTTAGGAACATAAAAATTAACTTTTCATTAATAAAAGAACCCTTGAGACTCAAGTGTAATGACAAGTTAGCATGGGCACGCTGCTGCTGACAGCAAGAGGAAGTGACCCCTTCTTCAGCTTTGGTGTCAGCTGCTTTTCTTTGTGACTTTTACAGACTTTCACACCAGAACAATTTTTTTTCCACTGTGTTTCATACAGCAAAAGCTTTGCAGTACTTTCAGTTTATAAAACTTCTAAATAGAATATTTACTGCATGGAACAATTTATAAAGGAGAATATTCCCTCTGCTGCATGTCTTGTGGGAATCTCATCTGAGCACTCATCAACTGTGTCTGTAGCAAGAAGCAGTTCTGTAGGAAAGAGGAGACAATTTTGTACTATTTTTTTTACTGCCTAAGTAATTTTTCCTTTGAAAGATTTGTTTGTGGACTCATTTTGACTGTATTTTAGTTGAACTTCTTGATGTATTTTTTCAGGACTTCACTAAAGATTCCCAGCAATGATTTCCCAAGTCACCAAAACCTGTCAGATCTCAGTGCAATAGTTTATTCAAAAAAATGTGTGCTCACTTTCAGTGTAAGAATACTGGAGCTATGGAGGAACATACATTACAAGACTTTCAGTGATTTGATACATTTTTCTTTCATATGCAAACTTCCCATTCTTATAACCCTAGTTTGTTTTATTGCCAGTCTGAAATTTCCTGAACATTCCCTTCATCCTTTGGCAGCTGCTGCTGAGCTTCTTTATAAATATTAATGATTGCTTCTCATAGACACTATTTATTCTGCATCACTCCACAGATGTATGCTAGCAAGTTCATTTATTATTACTTTTTTTTTTTTTTTTTTTNNTTTTTTTTTTTTTTTTTGCCATCGGAGAAGAAAAGACTCTATTCAGATCTTTTTGTTGACTTTAGATTGTGTCGTATATTTATATTCCAGGGTTGTGTTCCTGCTACTAGGTGAGTCTTTCTCACAGAAGAAACTGAAAATCAAGCCTTTCTCTGCTAATCCTGTTCAGATTTTAAGATGGTGGGTATCACAGCACTGCTTTGCCTCTCAGCTTTACTGATACAATCTCTCCTCTGAAATACCAGGGCACTGTTCTTCCATAGTCACTGTGGCAGTATTTTCCCTGTGTGTTATTCTGCTGTCTTGGGTGCCATGACTCTGTGCCTACAGACCTCTGTATTGTTGTTAGACAGGGTTCTCATGGCAGGGGGCTACCACCAGCCTGACATCTGCACCCTTTTCTCCCTCTTGCCTCTTTCCCGCTCCTCTTGCTTTGCAGATTTTCATTTGTAGCAGAGATAAACACAGATCCCAGCAAGGTCAGTAGCATCATTTAAAGACAGGATAAATCTTATGCAATGATATTTGTGCATATGAACTTAACAGACAATGGTTGTGCAGCACTGACATTAATTAACATGCTCCAATCAATACTAACAACATCACAAACTGAAACAAGTAACAGGGACTTTCAACAAATCACAATGGGAAATACTAAGGAGGAAAGTGTGATGGAAATCATCCTTCCAGACATCTTCAGTGTTGTTACCTGCTGCACTGGAGAGAGAACGCAGAGGACTGTTGCTGCTTTTCCTGTCTGGCTACGTATACAGCTTGTTTCCTTACTTCCTCTCACACTTCCTCTCCCTCTCCTTCTCTGTCTTCCCCCTTTTGCTTTCTGTCTGTCCTTTCCCTTTCTCCTTCCCTTCACTCTCCTTCCATCACCCTGATTTTATTCTACCTGAGAAGTAACTTGCACTCTTATAATTGATGTAAGCCACCAGCTATGAACCACCCTAATAAATCTTCGTGCATATGAAACTTCACATTATTTGTGCAATGGCACCATTCAACAATGAGGTGCTCCTTACATGTTTAGCTCCACAGTTTTAAAGTCAAACTGATGTGTTTATTATTATCTGTTTATTATCAGCTGTTTATTACTGATCAGTACTGGGAACCATGGATATCATGAGTGCTGCTCGTGGTATACCTGACTGAGTGCAGTTCAAAGCTTCCAAGTGATTTTACAAGGCTGTGTCATTGTCAAGCCACACCTGCATCCTTTAAAGCAGCTTTTGGCTCCAGAAATAGCCCCTTTTAGCAAGAAATTGTTTCCCAGCTAACACAAGACTTTATTAGAGACAACATCAGCATACCTGATCTATTCCAATGGTAAGTCACTGCTGAAAGCAATTCAAATTAAATGTGCACACTTTAGTGAGTGTGTACTAAAGTGGATCCACACTCTATCCCATTGTCCTCCTGTGGGGTCTGTAATCCCAAATCCAAGGACTGAAATGAGTATCTGAGCACATCTGCTTCTTAGACTGGTCTAATTTAATTAAAAGAGCTCTCGTGATCCTACCTGTAAACTCTCAAAGTTAGTTGTGACAGTCGCTACCTGTGAGATGTTTGGTGCTCCACAGTGTGGAACAAAGCCCACTTATGCCAGGGGTTTACATCATCCTGAAAGACCAATGGATTTAGGAAAGCAATCCCTAAAGCATTGATCCAGAAACTGATTTCAGCCTGCTAATAAGAGTCAGTTAGACACAAATTTACATGTAAAATGCTGCAACGACTGGGAACAATCTTCCCCTCCCTCCAAAATTTGTTTACACTGTCCAGTGAGAGACTCGGTGTCATTGGAACTACTGTGTTTAAACAGTACTCTCTCATTTTCTAAAAGTTTGATCTCCTTAAGGTTTTCTGCCTCTCACAGCATACACTCTTGTCAATTTTCCATGCATATTTTACTTCCAGGAAGCAAACTCAGTGAATCGAAGTATCATTTGAAGTTTCCTACAGTCACTTGTAAATTCCAAGCTGTGTTTTCACTTACTTTTGCTGATACAGTGTGTCTTCTCTACAGCAGAGTCTTCTGAGGACTTCTTGTAAACTAATATTATTTTGGTGGAGGTTATGTGCTGTGTTGTGTTTCCCCAGCCAAAGCAAATAGCTTTGGTGGACATTAGCACAGGGCTGAGCCTCAGCCACAGGCAACAAGGAAACATCCAGTACCTAACTCCTTGCGTCCTTTCTTGTATGGCAGGTTCACCAGCCCGTTGGTCATCACTGTGGGCCTCCTCTGGACTCTCTGCACCCTGTCCACATGTTTCTTGAACTGTAGGACCCAGTGCTGCATACAGTACTCCTGGTGTGGCTTGACAGGTGTTGACTGTAGTAGGATGCTCACATCTTTGCCAGCAGTCTTTTAGAGCTGCTGAAGTTGTTACTCCTGAATTAATTACTATACCAGTTATCCTGGAAGAGGATTTTGACATGAGCAACTCAGACAATGCACAGAAGGAACCCAAAGTCTCATTTCTGCCTTCTCATCTCCAACAGTCATTATGTTGTAGGAGGGTTCTACTTTTGTAGTACGGGCATATTTCTGCCTCAGATACCTGTGTGAAGGGCAATTAGTTAACGAACAGAAGAGGCTTTGATTACTTAGAGATTACACTGCCTGGGAAGCGTAGCTGTGGGGGAGTGTGTGTCGTGAGCCTGGAGAGATCTGTGCTACACTAAGAATGAAGAAGCCACTGCCTTGAGCTTTTTATTTCTTCTTCCTGTGAAGAACTGTCTTTTCTAAGTAAAATCCACAATTAATCCTGAACCTTTTCTGGTGTAGATTCCATCCAGACACTGTTAAAAAGGAAAAAAAAAAAAACCTGAGTAAGTCCTATCAAAGGATCATTCACCTGTTCAAATCTTCCAACACATTGATATATTTTATGGTATTTTTGGTCTTCTCTTTTTTGACACAGTACAAGCTCTTGCTTTCTTTTATCATTTTCCAGGGTAGGGCTGACACTCTGTCAAGAGCTAGACAGTGCCATTTTCTTGGCAGTTTGCTGTTTTGATTTTTTCTTCTTGTTAATAAGGACTCATTTTTAACACTTTTTATGTGTTAGGAGTCTGTGGTTTCCATTATTATTTTTAAAATGCCATACTATTTCACTGTGATATTTTGAAGTGCAGCTTATTGTTAACATCAGAACAGTAATTTTAATATTGACCTAGTTTTGGAGTCCTTTCTGATCAGAGCAGGTGAAATATCCCTGTCTGTCATGGAAATAACTTTTGGTCGAGCAAATAATGAAAGTAAGAAAGGATCTTACATGTTTCATGAAACTCAGTAGTTTGACAGAGGAGAGAGATTGTCCTGGTGGTCTGATGGAGAGGCTGTAGAGTATCCATGCCTGAGGTACAAATCTATAAAGCATCAGACTTCATTGGTACTACCACTTGTGTATTTTTTGCTTGATTTTCTGATCTTTCCTCTTCTGGTTCAGCTCCTCAAAGTACATTATTCACAGTGACAGTGTTAATAGTCCATCCCCACCCTGCACGAACCTGGGCTTTTGTACAGGTATCCTTTTGAAGGTGGTTGTTGCAGTTTCCCTTGTTGTGGTAGGGAAAATCTGCTCTTTGACTCATACAGTAAGATCCTGTACATTATGCACTTCTGTTGTCAAAGACTTGGTTCTCTGGCCCATAACAGCCCTGACTTTGTAAGGAGCTAGTCTTTTAGTCACTTGTACTTATGGATAAATAAGATTGCACTAAGTTTTCAGCATGGTCTCGATGTTGACCTCCCTCAACAATCCCCCAAACTCAGATCTCTCCCATGGTGTTTCTTTCCATCAGTAAGAGAAGAAACCAGATATGGAATTCTGAACATATGAAAGCTTCCCCTTTTAAACTGTTTCAGAGACTTGCATCTCAGTCTGAAGCAGGAGTAGCAGCTGCTTTTATTCTATTTATTAGAAATAACTGCCTTTTTGTAGTCTGAAAAAGGCCTGGTATCTAATTTTGCTCATTGGCTATGTTTTTTCAGTATGTCTAGTCAGACAACAACCATGAATGTATTTAATAAAAGCATTAATGAATTTAAAGAGCAGTGAAGGAAATTTAGGATGGATATTGTGGAAATACCTTCTAGTGGGAATATTTAGACATGGGATTAAGTTGCCTAGGGAGGTAAAAGAATCTCTAACTCTATAAACTTGCAGGCTCTTGTTTGACAAATGTCTGCCAGGAGTTATTTAGTTGATCCTGTCTTATACAGACAGCTAAGGAATATGACCTTTAAAGTCCTTCCCAGTTCTATTTCTTGTGCTTGCTAAGAAAGAACAGAATGTATAAATTAGGAGCCAGAAACACTCATGCTTCATCCCAGATTCTGTAACAATCTTAATAGCAGTGCTGTATATCAGGAACTAAAACACTCATCTTCCTGAAGCCTCAAGGTGGTCTACAATAATCATGTGTGCTTTATAATACAGAGGAAGTATCACCATTGAATGCAGAAGACAAATATATTTTTAGACATATAAAAGGACATGTTGTTAGTAGCCTAGCAACAGGCTCATCATCCAACATTGTAGTGCATTTAGAGACACACAGATGTGCTTGAATGAATACTTTGTAGATAGAAGAAGTAAAAATAAACTGGAAGCTCTCCTGCTTGCTCATCTCCATCAACATCAGCAGAATAAATTGTAAAAGTTTCTGTAGGGTGTGTTCTGTGGGCTGTTTTCATGTCAGCCAGGCAGCCTTGCTGATTTCCAACATTATCTTCAGATGTGGTGGGATAATGTCAGTAATGAGGATACTGTGGAGCAGCTGAAAAAATACCTCCTGATAAATGAGATCCTGGATCTAAACCAGGAACCATTCATTTGTTGCCTTAATTAAGTAGCAGTGTTTTCCCAAGCAGTCATAACAAAGCAATGACTTTTTTTCTCATTTTTAAAAATCTGACTGTTTTTTTCTCAAATAAAGGGGGGGAGAGGGGGGAGNGGAGGGATGGAGGGAGGGAGGGAAATGTACCCTGACAGAATCTAGATGTAAATGAGCCATTTTGTTGTTCATAAACAATGACATACAATGGGGTCCAGATCCTTCTCAGATGGCTGCATCCAGTTTGTAGTAAATAAGGGCAGGAATAAAAGTAATCTTGTTTTGCTGTGGAAGACTATAGCAATGAGTCTGAACAAAGCTTTGCAGCAAGTCTGAGGATGTGGTGTATAATTTTTACAACAATCTTTGTTGAAAATAAATCATATTTTGGAGAAGTTAGTGCTAGGGGTAAATGCAGTGAAAGAATGTAGCCATTTGAGTATGAGGGATTTCTAAGGGATTTTTAAAGGTTGTGTCTAGAGGAGCTGGACAAAGAGACAACCAACATCCTTCTTTTCCTCTTGCTCTAACACACAATTAAGGGAAGTAAAAGAACTTTATTTAAGATATCAGTGACAGCCTCCCCTGAAATTCATGAAACTGAAACACAGGCAATCATCAAATTAATGACCTTTCTAGCCAGAGAAAGAAGGGGGATACAAATGCTGGATAAAAGACTTGTAATTCCTCCCTTCAGTCACCCTGCAGTGTATGTGCATCCATAGTCAAGACATGACTTGCTGCCTTTACAAAGCAGGCCTTAGGAAGGGTGGCAGGAGGGGGACTAGGGGGCCTTTGCCAGGTGCTTCAAAGGGGGTTTCACCTTTAGGCACTGAGGAAAATTATGCTTCAGGAGCTGCACCCACATCCTTCAACAAGAGGCCAACACATAGCTTGGCTGCAGTGTCTGTCTTGGCTACAGAAGCTTTGTTAGCAACATTTAATTCTCTAATGACAGTGATCCCAAGCTGTCAAAACTCCCCTTACAGCTTCAGTTTTGAAACTGTATTGAAATTAGCACTGAAACCCTTTAGATTCAAGGCAGTATTTACATATTCTGCATTTAACTCTCCCTTGCTAGCAATGGCTGTCAGAGCCAATTTGATTGCTGTCCTAAATGAACTAGGATCCCAGAAACTGATCTTAAAAAGTCACTAACCTCTCTCAGGCATAGGATGCAGTTTTGGAAAACATAGAAAACTGGAAATTTGTACTCTGTGTGTGTGCACTAATTATATTGAAACACGTATAGCCACAGTGATATATGAAACAATACTGGCAAGCATATATGTCCTTTCAGGTAGCTAAAGGTATACCAATGCAAAACTGCTTACATGAAAACAAGTAAACTATACTGCAGCTTGATTTTGTTTCCAGCTACTTTCCTTCACAGCTTCTGCCATGTACGTGTGTAAATGGCACACTGAAAAAATTGCCTGAGAAAAATAAAACCACCTTAGACTTCATATTCAATCTGATTCAGTGTTATTCACAGGAAACTGTGCATGGGTCCAACAGGAAAATGTGAGACAGCCTGACAACTCTCACAGCATTGGAGTTTGACTTTGATCTCAGAGTATTGTTGTGGCTTTCCACACCAGCCCATTGGGTAGCAGGGGAGCAATAGTTCAGCAAGTACAGGCAGCACAGACTTTCCAGAGCAACACATTAACTTTGGAAATCATGTGCAGAGACTACTGGAAATGAACCAAAATGTTCTCCCTTTTAACTCCTGGTGCCATTTTAAATGTGACACCTTTTTTTTTTTGAGGTATCTCTTCCTTCCCTTATGAAGAACTTAAGACTCATCTCTGACCATGCCATATATTGCATTAGAAGAGGAATCCTGCTTGTCATAACCAGCATATTCTTTTAGGAGTTTATAGCTTTGTTTACAGGAAATTCATCTTTCATACATCTCTCTTTTGCTCAGAAATCCCATGTGCAATCCTTGAAATATTGAGTTCTCCTAGAAGGGAAGCAGCAGTATCATCAGAGGATATTTTTACAAGACAGTTTTTATATACAGGAAGGTAAATATAGTAGATCTGGCTAGATACATTTGGGACTTGCAGACTGAAGTTAATGTGTGCAGCCAGCAGCACTCCTTGTCAGCTGACATGCTTTCTTGTGTTTCAGAAATGGGTGACATCTGCAAAGGAGTATGAGTATGATTGTGGTCAAAATTTGATTGGCAAAATATGTTGTGAGAGGCAAGTCTGTACTTGGGAGCAAAGTCACTCCAGCTCTAGAGATGCAGTAGGGATTGATCCTGCCCTATGCTTCAGTGCACCTTAGGAACAGTAATTCATTGAGTTCATCTGTTCCTGTTGTTGCTCAGGATGGATAGAAGGATGTGACTTCATTCACAGGTACCAAAGGATTTGACCTGCTCAACATACATCATCTTGTTTTCACATTTGCATCAACTCTTGATAAACTTTGGTGCCATTCTGACAACAACTGTCTCATAGTTAGGTCTTTTAGGCTCCATTAGATGGAAAATGTTCTTATCTAAAAAGGTGTTTGTCATCTAAACCAGATGGTGTGATTAATTCTGCTGTGAATGTTTTTAAATGTGGAAACTATGCAGACATGACAAATATTCAGAAGGATGTCTGGAAGAAATCATATATGACTAAGAGATTCTAGGGAGATTGTGTATGTAATTTCTATGCTTGATTTCAGCAGGGATGACTGTAATTTTATTGTCTAGTTGGTTTTTGTGGCTGTATAAATGCACTGTTCAGCTGAATATACAAAACAAGAGCTCATTTTACCATGGGGAGTTACAGGTAAGAGCAAGAGCCAGTGAAGGACTTTGCACACCTACCTGTGAGTTAGGTGGTTGAACAAACCTGGACCACAGAGCACTGCTGTGAGGTGCCTCTGCACCTGGTAGACTGCAAAGGACATGTGTCAAGTCCCACAGAAGCCAACAAGCAAATCTTTAAGTCTTTTTTAATCTTTTAGAATTGTTCATTAATCTTCACTTACACAGAAGCTTTACTCATTCAAACCTTCCACTCAGGGAACTATCTTGGTTTTATTCCTGTCAGATCATATGCCTGACATGGATCATGACTCCTGATCATGGATTCAGTGATTGCCAACAGCCAGAGATTGAACACAAGTATAGTTGATGTCCTTAACTCACCTGAATACCTTATACAAGACTTTTAAAGGTACAGCTTTCCACTGAGGTTATACTTAACTCCCTTTCAGTATTTATTGGAAGGTGCCAAGCAGAAGATCAGGACTACTCAGTCTAGAGGCATTTTCCCTGTCAACATCAAGGAGAGAGATGCTTCAAGGATCCTGGAAAAGTCTGGCTAAGAAGATAAGTAAACAGGACTTCTGCCCAGCCAGCTTCTAGCATTCACTTCTTCCTTGGATCTTCCTGACTGGAACTTTCAAAGTCAGGCTCAATGTGATTGCACAGCTGCTTGCACACCCCATAACCATGCCCCAAAAATACAAGACTGGGAGTCTTGCAGAATTTTCTTCATAAACAATGATGAACCAGACATCTTCAATGTTTCCTTCTGCCCCACTTTTCAAGCATGAGGAGAGTGCCAGCTCGACTCAGGACCGGTGGCTGCCTACAAACCTCTGGGCTCTGGTACACTGCTCTCCTGAAATGTTTTAAGTACTGAAGCCTGTGCTTTAGTATCTTATTTATTGTTAGACTTACAAGAATGTTGCAAAGGCTGAAAACAACGTTTTTGTAGAAGTGTTTCTCTGTGTGCATGTTGATGTTAAAAAAAAAAAAAAGAGAATGCTAGAGGGAGGTTAGAATGTCACACTTAATACCTTGAAGTATAGAGTCCTGAAAATCCTGAAATGTGAATTTCAAGGTCAACTGTCCTAACACTCCTCCTCACTTTCTTCACCTCCTCCTCAAAGCTTGCCATCTTTAATCTGTTTTGAAAGTAAAAATTATGCTTCTTACATGTATATTGACAGATTTAGGGACAAGATCTTTCTAGTAAAAATACTTTCTTTGTGCAAGTGTCATCAAAAGCTCTGACTATTCCCTGGAAAGTGGTTTGATTGTTAAAGTTCACACCTATAGTTGCCATTCTTTTGTTTTCTTGCTATCAGAATAAGGATGAAAATGTCTTTTTTTTTAATCTCCCAAGGAAACTTTGAGGGAAAAACCCAGCATACATATTTGTATGTCACTTGTCTTATTTTTGTGAAGAGGCTTAAGGGGAGGGATTTTCTAAAGCAGCTTAATAGCTGCCATAGAAGCCCTACAGATACACTGTCAGATAAGAATGGTAAACTAAAGATATCAACAAAAATAGTCCATAACAAAGGAAGAAAACATAGCAGATGTCTAAGCAGAGTGGAAAGAATTGAAACAAAATACTGTGAGAGCAGGAAAAATATTTCTTCCAAAGCACAATGCATCATATTTAGTAAAACAACTACTGAGGCTTATTTAACAAATCAGTTATTTTTACCTTCTCCCCCTTTTTTTGCAAATCTAGCTCTTAGGATAGAAGTCAAATGGGGCAAGTTGAATATCAATGGCAAGTAGTAACAGCTGGTAAGGTAATCTACTGAGACAATGTTTCTGATAAAGAGGTCCCTGCATATACATTATCTATAAGTATATATAACAGGAGAACTAGTTTAAATGGCTGGAAGAGGCAGCAAGTGAAAGTTAGGAGTGGTATTTCTGATCTGTCAGCTCCACCCAGGAAAAATATCCAAACTAGCTTTAAAAGAGTAGCCTGCAGCTGGGAGGGGGTTCTTGTCTTTAAAACTGATGGAAGAAATGAGAAAGAGGATTTTGCTTTTGCTCTTGATGCTGTGTCACTGATTAAGAAGGTGAATTATGCAGGTTGCTTTTTAAAATCCAGGTCTCTCTGCCAGTTTTTGTTGTTTGTCCCCCTTTCTAGAATCCAGTTCCCCATGTGCAAAGGCTCAGTGACATTCTTGTGCATATTAACCATGAGTGGTATTTAGGAAGGAAATGGGTTCTAAATGAGTCATACCTGTGTTCACTGGGCCATAAAAAAAAAAAAAAAAAGGGTGAAGAGATAAAACTGTATAGAGAATTTATTCTTGTTTTCTTATGTAACACTTGATCTAAATCCTACTAGAGCCAGGAAATAGTTCTAACTGCAGGAATTAGTTTCGTAACTGAGAATATTGGCTTGGAATATAGAAATCAATTCAGATTCAGGAATAAGATCTGGTAATTTTTGAAAGTGCCTTTGTAAAAATATTTTTCTATTACAGTCCTGTATAAAACTACTAGGAGGTAACAAAGAAAGGTGTAACACCTTGAAGGGTTAAAAGAAAATAAAGCTTTTAAAAAGCAGTTGTTGAAAGGCCTTAATTACTGTCAGAGCTACTGTGACATGTAGCATGTCTCTGTGTGTGAGTGAATAATTTTTTCTCTATATTAACAGCTTATTATAAACTACTTCTTCCTGTGTTACAGGTTTTATCTGTGTTTATAAATTTAGATTATATCTAAATGAATTATACCTGAATGATTGCAATAGGCAAATGTTTTTAAATAGAAAAGGTATGCACTCTTAGATTACATTGTGAATATTATGGTATATATTCAAGAGTAAAGCAAAGACTTTAATGTATTTCCAGTGCTTTAGAGATCCCTTATTCTTGCCATACTTCATAAGTTCATTTTCATGTGAATTGAAGTGGATTTTTTGTCATGAAAGTTTGGCTTTTTACAAAAAAAAAAAAAAAAATTGTCTACAGATTATCATTTTTCAATATAAAAAGAAAAGTCTTCCTACAGAGCTTATACATGAAAGTATCTAAGTACAGAAGAGAAAAATAAAGAGGCTGAACCCATGCAGAAGCACTTTGTTGCTCCTTCTTGGGTGTTTTGAAATTCTGTCAGCCTCAAATGCATATTCACCAAGAATGATTCTGATTTCCACCTGCTGAGTGCCTGCTACAGGATCCCTGTGCCTTCCTTTACAGCACTAATCGTGCAGGTCTTTGAGCAAAGCTGTTATCTGAGGGGCTTATCTGCTCTCCACAAAGAGGCACTGATTGTATTTCAGGCTTAGGCTTGGAGTGAGCATCCTCAGCCTGGCTGTCCCTAGCCAGAGGTGCAGGACACAAACTGTGCTTCACCTCTGGCACCATTCATGCCATTCGTGCCCCAGAGGTGCAGTCTGGGGGGGTGACTTGGAAAAGCCTCATGTCTGCCTCCCTTTTCAGACCCACCCAAGCAATGCTTCCTCCTCCTCTCTTGGTGGCTGGTCTCCTGAAAGCCATGCTGATCCAACGGGATTAAACTGAAGATCTGTCTTTTTTAAGGCATTTGTCTAAGGCTGAAGGCATTATAGGCTTTGTGTGCATTAGTACTTTAATGGGCCAGGGGCTGGGCTGACCTCTGCTATGTGCTCACCATCTGCTAAAATGTTTGCACAGACTTTGGCCCAGTTCTGGCTTTGGTCAGCTAGTGCTTCCCAAACAGTCTCTGGACTTGAGGTGGTTACCCCATCCCAGAGACCATTCCCAAAGGGCCATGGCAATATATGTAATTGTAGCACAATAGTACATTAGTACATTATTTTTACATATTTAATATATGTAATAATGAAAATATATTTATAGAATGCATAAACATTTGTATACCAGTTTAATAGAAATACTATTATTATGTAGTAGTATTATTAATAATTGCTATATAGATTATATTTACTATATAGCTATAAAAATCTATTACCTTATTACTTCTTTTCTGTTCAAATACTTTTTTGTCTGGTTTCTCCTTTCTTTATATTATCATTATAATTTTTAGGGTGCAGTTAATAGGCAGCATTTCCATCTACAGAAAAGAAACATGTGGCCTCGTCAGCAAGTCTGCTATTTTCAGAATTTGCAGCACTGCTAAGAATATCACATGGGGGTCCTTCTCGGATTCATAATCCACAAGAAAAGTAGGGCCAGAGACTGGTAAAACAGTCTGTTTTGTTGGCTTTCCTAAAATGTGCTTTAATCACTTCCCTTTATCAGGCCTATGCAGCCCTTGTTTGCTAGGAGAAATTAGCTGGAACTAATTTATAAGCAATGAGTAACAGGCAATTTATCTAGCAGCTTGCAACTGTTGCCTGGATACAAATCTTTTCAAATGTTTTTATATATAAAATGTTTCACTGCAATTTTTTTTTTTTTGATGACAAATTGTCAAACAGAAAGCCAGGGCACATGACATTGCTACCTTTACCTCCTTTATGACGCAAAAGACTGTCCCAGTGCTGCCATTGAATAGGTATAATAAGGAACAATATCTTGTCAAGCCCTGTTTGGTGAGAGAACTCTATATTTAGTTTTCATTTGCCTCGAGAGGATTAGAGACATGAGAGTGCAAAGATCAGAATTTCATTTAATCAGATGACTAAATAGCAGCTGCTGCTATTTTTGCAAGGTAAAACATTGGAGAAAACTATTATAAAAAACCCACAACCCCCCATTCTAGTACACTGAGTTAATAAAAGGCATTCTCTATCAGTCTTCAAAGTGGAACTGCTGGAATTGATTACACAGATGTTGAAAATCTGTGAGTAGGAACCAAAAAAATTGCAAACCAGATTATTGTATATCTGAAGAGGTGCTTTCTCGTTCTAATGTATGTGTCTGCCTTGCCAAAATCAGTCTGTGTACAGATGTATGCAAATCAAATATTGAAATTCCCAAGGTGAATTCTAAGCTGCACCCACATGTCCAGCTGCTGAACTGTGTCCCAGAAACACAAGACTCTGGTGGGAAACAAGGAAATCTCCTTTGCTGAGATTTTCTGCTCACTCTGATTACACCCACAGTCTCCTCCTGGTAGAATAAGTAGTTTAATGAAACTGTGACATATAAGGTCTTAAACTAGAAGATCTATTCTTCAGGGGTTTTTTGTCTGAAAAAATAAAAAAAAAATGTGGAAGGCAAAAGAAGTCAGAAAGCAACTCAGACATGAAGACAGCTGTAAATCGTCTGTTGCATTTTCCCCTATTGATTTATCCCTCATGTTTTTGAGCTTCATCAAAGAAAGGACATCAGAGACATTAAGAGTCTGGAACCCCTGGGTGAGTAACTTCTGGTAATTTGTAATATTGTTCAGTTTCCCTTTCCCTGGCAGGTTCCCAAAGAGAGCATAAGCAGGCTGGGCAGAACAAGCTGGTTCCCATGCTTCTTCACACTACTCCAGCTAAAGATAATTTATGGCAGTTTATCAAGATTTTGTTTTGTATTTTAGAAGTTTCTAACAACCACGAGTTTCTCTATTAAACCCACTACTAAACATTTTTACAAACTCCTAGCAAGCAAGCAAGGAAGCAAACAAATGTGTGAGATAAAGTAAATTTCACCCACTGTATGGCATGGCTTCCTTCTGTTGCCTTTGGCTCTGGTCTGCTGGCTACACAGCTCCTCTAGGTCTAAAATATTCAGATAGTCACCACCAAATCACTTTTGCCATAACTATGCCCTCTCAGCTTCCCTCACCATCCCAGGTATGGGAATAGATATGTAGCTCTGGAACCTGAGGGTCAGGCAAATGGTAGTGAAGGTCTGTCAGGGGTTTGCCCAGAGCAAGCCAGTCACCTCCACACCTTGTAACCATGGCTGTTCAGAAAGAAAGAAGGGCCATTGTTTTAGTTTCCCTTCTTAGGGAAGCTGAGGGCCCTGTATGCTGACTGGACTCATTCCACTGGGAAGTTTGCTGCCTGCCTGGGGCCCAGGAGAGAGATTGTTACTAGAAGACTCCCTGGACTGGTTCAGCTTGCTGATTGTTATTCACTTCTTGTTGTCTGGGTCAGCAAGTGGAGAGGAACAAAGTCCTAGGGCAATCAAAAAGGACTTCAGAGCACTGGAATGACTGTTGGAAGGGTCAGGATCACAGCTGATGTTTTCTTCAGTCTCTTTGGTAGCAGGGAAGAATGCCAAAAGGAATAGGAGAACCACCTGATCAACACATGGCTTAAAGAGGGCCAACAAAACCTCTCCCTCTATCGAACTTCCAGAGGGATGACTTTGGCCTGCTCAGGGCACTGCTTCAGAGAGTCCCTTGGGAAACTGTCCCTAACAGTGAAGGAGTCCCGGAATGCTGGATATACATTTAGATGGAAATCTTAAAGGTTTAATGATTTTAAAGATTCATTTAATGTTGCATAAACCAACGACTAAAAATTTAAAGAATAGATATTTAGATGTAAAGCAAAAGCCCGATCCTTTCCTTCAAGTGGCAAAAACTTCTAGTGAGTGATCAGACAGAAAAATGAAAGGAATAATAAATCAAGAAAAAAACACTGATTTTATTTTTTGTGTTGTTCCAATTTTGTAAGAACCTTTAAAATGCAATATTTAAAGTAAAGAATGGAGAAAAGAAGTATAAACAAATATGAGAGAGACACAAACGGCAGCTGAAAAATGCTGAGAGTTAAAAGGCAGGTGGCTCAGAGGGTCTGCTGTCTGTGCACTGTGCTACCTGGAGCTACACTGCCTTGTTGGACCACATCCTGCAGCTGATGGCTCCATGGAGAGACCTCCCAGGCATGAGGGAGCTGGGCTGTTTGCTGCTGAAAGGTGTTGGAGGTTGTACTGAGATGATGAAGGCATTCAGGAATGGGGAAGGGTCTGGAGGGAATCTGTCACACTGCCACTTGCCTCCATGCCCAGCATAGCTGGCTGTGGTGGGAGGTGGATGGTCGATTGATGCCTAGTGGTGCAACCTTTTCCAGCTGGTTTTGCAAATTAGGGTTGGAAAGCAAAAGAATGCAGTGATCCCATTCTTATGAGAATAATTTCATTTTCTTTATGTCTGTAATTGATCTGCAAGGCTATTGACAGTTTTTGCTACAGCAGACTTTAGGGGCTACATCCTTCCCTGAGAATGACTAATTTATGGTCTGTATTAGCACATACAAATGTGTATGTTTCACATTTGGAAAGAAAGGATAAGCTTTTGTCCCGAGGAAACCGAATATTATCACACAAATTACTTTGATTAGATAATGGTGTTTGATATCTTCCAATATCATGACACACTGTATCAGCAAAAGTAAGTGAAAACACAGCTTGGAATTTACAAGTGACTGTAGGAAACTTCAAATGATACTTCGATTCACTGAGTTTGCTTCCTGGAAGTAAAATATGCATGGAAAATTGACAAGAGTGTATGCTGTGAGAGGCAGAAAACCTTAATCCTAATGGTTATGTGTTACACTTCCATGGAAAATGCTGAAACATTTAGTCTGCTAATGCTGAGCATTAGCAGACTAAATTAGCTTATTAATGTTCAGTTTCATGGCACTACTTTTTCCCCTGCCTGTTCTTGATTCAAGTTTTGAGTGATAATTGTTTTGCTAGTTTAAAGACTTTATGACAATATGATGGGTTTAGTGCTGTGCACACAACACTTTTTCCCCATATTCTAAAGCAAGCAAGATCAAGACAAAATTTTCATTCCTGTGAAAAATAAAGCTGTGTTTTATGGTTCCTTAACAAAGCATCTTCAGAATCATTGTTGTCATACACACATATAAAGCAAGTTAAATTTTTTTATTAAAAAACAAGAAATACATGGCAAATGACCCCAAGTTTTGTCCTATGAATATTTTTTCAAAGGTTGCATGCATTGTCATGAATAGTCCTATTGAAGTAATCCTTAAATGTATTTAGCAACACAGTATTAATAATTATTAACGTCAATGTATGCAAAATACTTTTAAGTTCCCTACATTTGAATAATAATTTAGAAGTTACTACAAAATTACCATAAATCAATGTCAGAACATCAGAAGATTGTAGCAGCTCAGGCCAAAGGTCCACTTAGCCTGGCATTCTGTCTCAACAGGGGTCAAAAGCACAAGAACATGGCACATGTAGATGACTCTTCCTACCCTTCTGGATGTATTTTGCTTACTCAGTGAGTTCAAGGAGTAGAAGGTGCCCAGATGGTGCCTTTCCAACTCATCAGCCGGCTCCTCCTGAGCCAAGCTGACTACTTGTACCCACAGTGCCCTCTGGCCAAGTCTCATGAAAGTGCCTGTTCTAAAAAAGTTCCGCCTCATTGCATGAAGCACTACATTCATAGTTCAAACATTTGTGAAGTTATGCAGAGGAATACCTGCTCCAGAAAATTCAATGGAAAAAAGCCACTAAATCCTTTCCTCCATAGTATGTGTTTTGTTGTTACTGATGTCTGGATGGTGTGACACCTCTAAGACAGAAACCTGTCATACAATGCAGAGTTCTCAACTAATTAAATATGTATCTCCAGGGCCAACATAAAATCTGAACAGCCTCTACTTTTCAAAAGGACAAACAAATGGTCCAGCTGAAACACAAGAGAGAGGCTTGACCCATGTGGAAAAAGGCCATATGGCACATTGCACCACCTGGAGCAGGTCTCCATGAGTGGTCTTCTCCCTTCCATGTACAGATGGAGCCCTCTCTGTTTTCTGTTGGGCAGATTCTGCTGCCAGCTAATAGTGGGCCTTTTCAGGGGTGGGGAAAACTTGGGTGCTGGAATTAATACAAAATCTGATAAAATGCTACAAAACACCCTTTTAAAATGTGGATAGCCCTTTAGATCTACAAACTCTCATTTCAGAAAGTTGTTATTCTTTGGTCATGAGATTCAGATGCAAGAGGAAGGACTCAGCAGCCCATGGAGCTGTCCTAGGAAATTACAAAGCAGTCAGCAGACATCTTGGCATGCACATGTTCTTCTGAAGGTGGCAGCTGCTGTAGACTGATTAGCAGCCATGAAACTGGTTGGTTGTAAGCCAGATTGATAAATAAAGTAAGTCATACAATAACAAATCTGCCTTTAGATGTTAGAATGAAAATACAATCAATAAACTCTTGTTTATTTTCTAGTCTTTCAGCATGTGTGTTAGACTAAAACAAGGGTAAGAGCCCATAATGCAGAAAAATGCGACCTGAATGTAGCAGGGTTTGTTTAGGAACAATGAGACAAAAAATTAAATAACTTAAAACTGTAGAATGAGACCTCTGACTTTGGTTCAGGTAGTCGAAAGTGATCTTCATTTCCCCTCAGTTCTAAAAAATATTGCTGGCAGTGTCCAAAACTGTTTTGATTTCCTTTCTGGCTAAGCTGGGTTGCTGAACAGCGTGTTTGATTCTCAAATCAGAATTTACATGTTTCTAGGTACAGCAGTTTTATAGGACTGCCTAGGTTGCCTGTAGGAGCTGCAAAAGCTGAGCATGCTAAAGAATGGCTCCCCTAATCTTTGGCACACAAAGGATTTTATGAAAGGATAACACTGACTTCAAAGATAAGTAAGTTGCTACAAAAATTAAATCCCATTTGGTATGGCGACAGCTGGGGAAACCAAGTAAGAAGATTAGTTGAAAATGTAGTAGTCATAAGTCTTAGCAAGTCAGAAACTCCTAATTGATCCTGGAAAGCATTTTGAGATGGTGAAGAAAATAACAGAGCGTTCCCTAGGTACCCTTCCTCATGGTAGAAACTTTTATTTACACTTAATAGGCAATGGCAAAGAATAAAGGGAAACACTAGAAAATAAATGAAATTTTACAGAAGGGGCCACAATACCTGCAAGGCAATTTGTTCCCAGTGAAAAATTCAACCAAGAGACCATATAATTAGTGCCCACTGAAACACCATCTCCCAGGGGTCTGCAAATTGTCAAAAGCTTACCCCTAGTCACATCAGCCTGGTACAGATCTGCTGGAGGTGGTAAGCTCCCCTCCGCTCCTTATGCTGAGTAGTACCATGCTATGTTGATGAGCTTGGCAGCTGCTCACTTGGATATCGTGGTGTGCTGCTGGTACTGATGTCTGAGGGGAGCTGCTCAAGCAGAAAGACTCTTAGTGTGGAAAATAGTGTCTGTCTGCAGCCCACCAGACTGTGTAAGGGCAGCTCAGGCTGTCAGATGAGACAGTTTGCATACTGTAATAGCCACGCTGCTGAAAGCAGAGGTTTCCTTTAGAATCAAGTGTTCAAAGTTATTAATAGCTGTGAGTATAGCTGTGTGTGACCCAGTGAAATAACTGGAATGGCATATGGGAAATAAGAGGATTTATCAACAACAAGATGTTTCTTTCTCTGTCATTTAAGTTGTGTGTTACGTTTCAGTCATTCCTGGGTAAACAGTGTGCCAATTAGTTCAACTTCCCTGGGGACAGGATCTGACACTTTTTCCATCCCCTGAGAACATGTTTTCACACTTTTAATCAGGATATACTGAGGCTGCCTCAAATCACAGGAGTATGTAAAAAATCATAATAAAGCCTGTAAAAGTCGTACCCCTAGGCTGGCTTTCTGGTTTTATATTTCTTGGT
This sequence comes from Rhipidura dahli, assembly GCA_013399225.1. Lineage (NCBI taxonomy): Eukaryota > Metazoa > Chordata > Aves > Passeriformes > Rhipiduridae > Rhipidura > Rhipidura dahli. The sequence goes on along the minus strand of VXAC01007471.1, from coordinate 370,273 downwards.
GTTTTTACCTGTAAGGAAACAAACTGAAACCTGCACAGAAACATATATGTCCAGAAATACTTATAAATGATTGTTGAGGATTTTGGTGATTGACTTCTGAGCCTGATTTCAGATACTGGCCAATAAAAGCAGAGTTTAGAGGCAACTGGCAGCCCTGGGGGATGCTATCAGAAGTAGGAATGACCCTGTTTATTCCAAAGAATATAAACTGATATCCAGGCCCCTTTTTACTCTCCCATTGATATTTCTCATTAGGATCAGCAGCACAATCTGAAAACAAAGCAGGGCTTAGCATGGGAGGATTATGCTGTTCCACCTCCACTGAATCAAATGGATGTTCCTGGATTTCCCTTAATCACACTGGGATGTCTCCAATGCCATTGTAACTTCAAAGCCTGCCAAGAGGCTCTGCTGCCCCCTTGTTTTCCAGACTGTCACCAGGTCTTGCGAAATATGGCAATGGGAAGGTTGATAAAGGAATTGTAAAAACATTATAAAGTGACTATGTGTTAGCAAAAGTAAACTGTTTGCACCAAAGTATTTGCTCTAATTCTGAAAAGATGTGTAAAATAGTAGAGCACATTTTCTCTTTGCATTTTCCCCTAGCTGGAGAAGGTACAGTGCAGTGTATTGGCTCCATTGATTCTTGTTTTACATCATGATGATTCTCTTCCCATTCAGCAGAAGCAGAACTCTGCATACCATCCTAAAATCAGAATGGCTTTTTTGCAGCCTCAGAATACTGCTGGGGCATGGATGGGAATCACTGTCATTCTTGTTCCATCTTTTTTTTTCCCCTTGATGACAAATTCTCACCAGTAGGAAAACCAAAGGAAAACCTACTACTACTACTACTACTACTACTACGACAAAAGCCATTTAAAAGGCTTCCACCATAAAAGAATGCCTGCCTCGTCTGTAGACTCTTGTGTGAACACAAGCACATCTTTGTGCCAATATTATATTCAGGAACTATAACAGGGAACACTTGCCTTTTGTTGCAGGCAGCGTTTGTTGGTAGGGAGGAGAGTGTTTCAGAGTGGTGCTGTGAGCCATGCCAGTGCAGGACCCTTGGCCTCTCCCTGCTCCTGGCAGGGAGCTGCCCAACTTGAGAATCCAAGGGCTGCAGTGCTGGGAGGGGAAGGGCTGCTGGGAGAGACAGCTACAGTAAAAGATATCCAGAGCCCTGCTAGAATCAACTTTCTGGGATTTTGTGTTTTTGTGATTTGTGCCTGGATACATAACTGGGTCTAGAGCTTGGAAGAAGTATTTTCTCAGCTTTCCCTAGGCCATTCACATTCCTGTCTGATTCTAGATCTACACATAGGGGTGGTAAAATAATCTTTCTTTTACTTTTCAGTTGATTTTTCTCTTAGATTCAGAGCTGAGTGTGTTTGCAGGGTCCATCACCCCTGGGCCATGTTCCCTTCATAATAGCAATGGAAATTTAGCCAGCAGGCAGTCATGTTGCAGTTGTGATGGGTCATGGGAGATGGAATGTGGGTCAAAGTTTGACATTTAGTGTTAGTTTGGCCCTCACTCTCTCTCTAACCACTTTAAAAGTATTTTTATAGCAAGTTTTATAGCCCCTTCAGGATCATGAGTTAGTTCCTCTTCTCTTATATTTTTCATTTTAGATTTATGTTTTGGCTCAAATCTAAAACAAATGTTTTCAGTTACAAAGATTTTCATCAGTTTTAAGAGCATTGTTCCACTTTGCATCAAATATTTAGAACAGAAACATGATATGTATGTAATGAAATAATCTGAATATTTATTACTCATGATTACATTTAGAAGAACAATATTGGCCACTTAGGAGTTTTAAATAAAGACAAAGTGCAATGCCAAAGGCATGTTGTATGTGTGATTTGGTGAAGCTACTCTAAAAGTACTATCAATAAAGGAATAATGTAGCTTACAAATGGTACAAGGCAGGTGGGTCATCTTTGCCAGGATTCCTGTTCTTACATAGCTGCACTTTGCTTATGGTATTTGTGGTAGGTTACTGGTTTCATGTTTCAAAAGACTCAAATGTTTTCACTCTGGAATGGAAGGTTTGCATTTCTTCCTTCGGGAGCTACTTCACAGTGACTTTTTTCCAACATCAGATGGGACACTAAATTCAACAGAGAGCAAATATTTGTCCTGCACTGGGGTTGCTCCGAAGTCCTTTGCAACAAGGAGGGATCACAGCTGGCTAGGAGGCAGCTCTGGGGCATCCTGGCTTCACCAGGAATTTCATTTTGTGCAGGCTCTGATGTATTTGAGGGACAAGAAGGAGTGGCATTTTTCAGAGGAAGCATTGAGCAGATTGAGGCCAGTTCTTTTGTTATTTCAGATCTGCATGCATTTCATGAGAACAGTGCTGGAGTGTTTTGTGTTAGTGAACTATGTCAGGTGACAAAGGTATCAACTCTCTCTTTTAGAGTTCACAGCATCTCCCCAGCCCTGAGTCTGCAGAGATTGTGTCACCTCCTCCTGGCAGCTACTGCTGTCCTTTTGTGGGGCTGGTTGTGAGGAGGAGGTGTGCCTGGGGTGCATGCTGAGGCTCTGAGCCACTGGCACAGACTGTAAGCCTTGGCACACCACTTCCTGCCTCTGGCCAAGTATCTCAGACCTGCAGAGAATAAAAAAGACTAGTGGCATGATTTGTAAAGGCAGCCTGATGTGTACCTTTAAAATGCAACCTTCAGTCTTTAGCTTCTTCTTAAAGAATAGAAATACTTGAGGAAAGTGCAACAGTATGAAAAGCTGTAGGACTGGAATTACCTGCATCTTGCCCTGAGAAAGGAGACTGGGGGAAAGTGCAGTGGAAGTTTGTAGTCTTTGTTCTGCATAAGGGACATATTAGAGGGCCATGCATTAGGAACTTCAGTGATAAGTGTCTTACATCTGACTAGGTCTCTGATGAGTCTTCACACTGTTTGTGGGATCTAACACAGGGCTGCCTGCCTGAGGCTGGCTCAGGGGATCTCTTTCATAACAGAAATGGACTTTTGCTGTAAAGCACAGGAAATAGTCTGTGTGGAGAACAAAGAATATCAGGGTTGATTTAAATTTTTTAAATTCATGACTCTACCTTTGTTTATAGCCTTCACTCATACCCCTTGAAAATCATAAACCTTCTGGGAAGAAAATCAAAATGAACAGTCACTTAATGCTTTTAATGTCCCTGCAGATCTGAAATGTTATTTGCTTCAGTGTTTTCTCAGGAGAGCTGCAGAAACATTGCTGTTGTGCAGGTGTCAGCATTCATTTAAAATTGTTCATTCCCAGTTACAGCTTTTCAGGAAGATAACTTGTTTCTGTTTCAAAATCCATCAATTTGCTCATCAGAAAGCAGTAAGGGGTATTTCCCAGAAGGTTATTGATCCTGTCAAATGTAAAATACTGATGTCAAATACTGCAGTTTCAGAGACTGTCCCAAAAGAAAAGGCAGGACATATTATTCTGTCATATAACATTTCATTACTGCTTCATGTTCTATTGTTTACAAACTGTTGTAGAAACAATAAACTGCATTTTTACAATAAATGTTTGGAATCAAGAATGTGTTGGTTTTCACGCTTAGAGGGAGAAAATTGTAATGTATCTGGGACTTGTTCTGGCAACATGATTAAAATATCTTCTTGCTTTTTAAAGCAAGTACAATATCTTGAGGGTTTTTGGGGTGTGCATGAGTGTATGATAGAGTAAAATTGTCTGCCTCTGTATCAGTTACCACCACTTCAGCATTGTGTTAATATCAATGCATGACACTCACAGCATCACTTCACTTACAGTTAAACTTATGTTAAAAGCTCATACTTTTAATTATTCTTAAGCATACTAATTTAAAACCCAAAGCAAAACTTTAATTTCTAGCTAAAACATCATTTGAAAAGCTTACAATATTTCTTTAACTGTCAGACTATTTTTTTCCCGTGATGAGTAACTACAAAATTAAACAAACCTGAGGGAGTTTAGAACAGGCAATTGTCACAGTGACTCCCAAAACCTTTCCATCTTTTATGTCTCTTGTGCTGGGGATTAGACCAATGATTTCCAGTATTATGTTATCTATGCAGCTGTTGATGGAGAAGGGAAATATGGCAAATTTTAAAAATCTGCATTTGTCAAAGAAACACTTGTCAAAGAAATTAGAAAAGACCCATAGCTGTGTTTTAGTATTGTATTCTTTTCCTTTTTTCTTCCATTTCCATATATTATCTGCTATTGACAAAGAGGGAGCTGGAGCTGCAGACCCCCACAGTGACAGATTATTATAAGCAAAATCCTTTCAGACATAATGGAGAGTTAATTTTGAATGAAGTAGGTTAAAAAAGCTATCCTACTCACTGAAAAAGACAACACCTGACATATTTACATTAGCTGGTGGAAGATAATTCACCTTACCAGCCAGGGAGCAGCCAAAGGAAGCTGAGGATTTCAGTGCAATAAGACATGGGCATATACACACCCCCCAATTTTAATGTGTGAGTTTGTGGGAAGACAAAGAGACTTAGCCTGTAAGCAATTGCCTGTTACAAGCACCTGGCAGCCTGATGAGGGATTTTGCAATAGGAAGTTGTGTTCTTGAAGTCCTGAAAAGAGATTGGTGTAAAAGGTAAGCAAAAACAACAAATAAAAGTAAACAAAGAATCTCTGCAATCCTTCAGTACACACCAAACCCCACTGATAAAGCTGTTAATTCATTTCAGATGTTAAATACAGAATAAAACGTATTGAAATCTCACAAAATGGATACTTGAAGAAGCAAATTTATGGGTTAAATGTGAAAGATGTAAAATACTATTTCATTCAGATTTATGACAGTGATATCATTATGGTGATTTATATGTTTAAAAGCTGTGAAATTAGTCATCTCAAATGAAACTGTGGCTGATTCGTGAGTTCATGTTTCTGTAGCAAGTCTCAGGTAAACGTCAGTGTCTGATACATATTTTAAGTAAAAATCTAATTGGTATTTGTTATTGCTTCTTAATAATGTCCATAAATGAAATGCAGTTCCATGGTCATTATCTGTTATTCTTTTCCTTGCAGGATTTCCCCAGTAAGTCTCAGAGCCTTGGATTATCGGTTCCTCTTTCACTACTCTAAGGAGGAAGAAATAAAAGAGCATAAGCCAGCATCAGTCCAGGTTTTGCTTCTTTGTCAAGTCCCTGCTGGAGGTCTGAGCCGTGATTCAGCTCAAAGCAGATGTCCTCTGTGCCAGCCAAACCTTGAATATGTGCTCTCCTCACAGTGGAAAAAGGCAGTGTTTCTGTACCAGGTGGGGAGCTGAGCTCGTTTGGAGAGAGTCCCCTCAGTTCTTAAGGGACTGCACAGATAACTGAGGCACAGAGAGGGGCAGCACACATAACTGAGGCACAGAGAGGGGCTGCTGTGCTGCTGGGGAGGTGTGGATGCCTTTCTACAGATGTGGGTTGGAGCGCTGGCATGAAAAGAGTCTGCTGTTGTACTCACCCTTATCTGGTGGCAGCAGAACAGTCACCATGTCCTGAAAACACCCTGTCAGTCTGCTGGAGCCAGCCCTGGGGAGCTTAAATCAGTGTTGTGAGAGTATTCATGGTCTGTCAGTGGGCACTGAGGCAAGATGGGGCTGTCACTCCATGTCATGGCTTAACCCCAGCCAGCAGCTGAGTACCATGAAGCTGCTCGCTCACTCCCTCGACTCCCTGCGGGATGGGAGAGATAATTGGAAAAAAAAACAAAAAAAGGTAAAACCTGTGGATTGAGATAAGAACCATTTAATATTTGAAATAAAATATAATCTAAAAAATAATTGTAATAAAAATGGAAATTAAAAAGAGAGAGAGAAATAAAACCCAAGAAAGGCAAGTGATGTGCAATCCAATTGCCCACCACCTGCTGACTGATGCCCAGCCCATCACTGAGCACCGACCTGCAGCTCCTGGCCAGCTTCCACCAGTTTATAAACTGGAGATGATGTTCTATGAGATGGCATATTCTTTTGGCCAGTTTGGGTCAGCTGTCCTGGCCATGCTCCATCCCAGCTTCTTGTGCAGTTCTTCCCTAGCAGAGCATGGAAAACTGGAAACTTCTTGACTCGGGGTAAGCACAACTTAGCAACAACCTAAACACCACTGTGTTATCAACATTATTCTCATAATGAATCCAAAAAACCACAGCACCGTACCAGCTACTAAGAAGAAAATTAACTCTAGTCCAACCCAAAAAAAAAATAGGACACCCTGTAACTACCCTCCAGCTACAGCCAGCTTTACATGGTACAGGATTTCTCACCATATGAAACACTGAATGAAAAAATTTGATGCAGAATTAATAACATCTGCTGCTAAGTATAAGATCTAAAGGGCTTTATATATTTTTCTTGCTCTAAAACTATCTTTTCCATGTCTTTATCATCTCCAAACAACAGCTATTCTTGTCATTGAGAGCTCCTAAAGCCTAGTGGTTTCATAGTGTATTGACTTGGAACGAAGGTCAGACTGCTGGTATTTGTGATCTATAATGTGCTTACCCAAGCAGACATGGCTGTACAAGACCTCTTTGTGGTGCTTGCTGCCACTCCAGAGAGAAGCTACAGCAGTGACAAGTTTGTTTTCAGGCCCAAGGGGCTGTAAGAGCTCAAATGTGTTTGACTGCAACCAGTCTGGATTATTAATGGAGGAGTGCAGAGCTCTTATGGCTGATGAACACCTTGTGAGGATGTTCTGTGGCACCAAGACTATAGCATGTTTTATAGCCCCTTCAGGATCATGTGCCTTCTATGTACTTTGACTAAGGCAGGCACCTGGTGAATTAGTTTTCCTACGTGTACAAATTCCTTACAGAGATAGAGGTATCTTTCAAAGTGTTCAGGAAAAGAATCTATACAAATGAAATATCTGAGCAAAATACCTTCTAGAATTTCAAAAGTTCTTCATCTTGTCACTGGCTATACAGGAAACTGAGGCACAACTTGGAAGGACTGTTATGTCCAACTCCTTCATGTCAGACTTCAGTCTTTCTAACTAGTCCCTGTCTGAGAAGTAAAAGTGATTTACCTTTGAAAACAGGTGAGATCTATATTAGGGAACTTCAGGTATTTATAATATATATATATA